>CM053783.1:230728698-231328698 GCA_028749045.1 Cupressus sempervirens | reverse complement strand
ATATATTGCCTTTTCCTTCCATTTGCAGGGCCACCCTTAAACATCACATACTAAGGAGAAAATTAAGCTTGGAAAAAATAAGTCAACTTTGATTATTTAACAATTATAGTGTTGGAATGAAGCTTAGTGTGTGATTTTTAAGCCGTCCACATTTGTAGATGGTCAATGAACAAGTTGAAAGGTCAGACCTAAATTAATACGTGTGATAGGTAAATTACATTAAAAAAATACTTAGATGTGATCTAGTCAGGCGGATATATATCAAAATCGTATAAAATTTCTCCCTCCTTTCCATCCCAGAAAATTCCTTTACCATAGAAATATAAATTCTCGCCTCAATTAATTTGTTTCCGAACCGTGACGTGCAGTATTTTGCATGGTCGGATGACGTGAAGGGTGAGCATTACGTGTTATACATTTGTTCGTAGTATGACAAATCGATATTTCATTTTAAAATTATAGTAAACCTCTATTTTGTTTTTATTACGCCGAAGGAACTAAAGTTTCCATCCAACGGTGGAAAATTGTGGAGAGGGAAAGACTACCATTGAAGTATTTTAAACCATAGATCAATCGATTTGATTGGACACTTGACTGTTCCACTCGTAAATGAGTTTGAATTTTATATAAAAACTGACAAAAACCTGCGATAGATATGACAGATTAACAAATAGTATAACACTTCCATCAAATCACCGCCATTGAACAACGCATCACATCTGAAATAGATGCTCTTGGACGATAATGGTTGCTTCTTCATGAAATTCACTCATAGTAACAAGAATTTTGTATCAATACTTTAAACCCGAGGGAGAGTTTTAACACAGGCAAGAGGTCACCATTGAAGAAAGATGCCGCCTCTACCATTGGACGAAAATGAAGAGCCATGGTAGTAATCCATGAAAACTGGGGTGGTTTAAACATCACACAGACTTCGTTCCTAAACTAAAAGTGCTAAATAGTCAAAATTGACTTATTTTTTGCAAGCTTAATTTCTTCCTTAGTGTATGATGTCTAAGAATAACCAAGAAAAATTGATAGGTGTTAGGAACCTACTAGTTTGTGAGAGACAATTGTTAATTTACAAAACATCTACTTACGCGGTTTCTATAGATACAACTTCTTACTTCACTTGGTTTCTCTGTAGTTAATCAGGAAAGTCAGCGTGTCCTATTCACACAAAATTGTAGTGGGAAAGCCCATTAAAACATCATCACAGTGTAAGTTTTTCATGAGGGAATCTCAACGTATTTAAAAAGCCTTAAACTTTCTTTAGTTTTAACTAGTCCAATGCCACTTGATAAAGATTGTAAAGTTGTGGTTAGCACAAGAAATAGGAATGTTGTTGGAGATCCAAATGCTCATATTTAGTTTGGAGTTGTTTTGCTTCTACACATTTCTGGACTGTAAAGAAAATGAAGCGCCATAACACTTGGAAGAGGAGGGTCATGAGATCGTCAATGCGGAAATTTTCTACTAACTATTAAAATGACAGCCACATATCTCAAAACCTATTTTTTGTATCATTATATTTTCCCCAAGGATGCAGATATACAGTAGGTGAATATACTATATTTGTGGATACCAAAGGAGTTCATCCAACTAATAAGCACAGTGTGTCATACTGGCCAGATTCTCTTCTATAAACTCTAGGTACACCAACACACAAAATGTTCTCAAAGACACAACTTTGATGATATCCCCTCTACCTAGGTGTGAGACAGAGGTGAAGAGGATCGAAGACCTTTGGCACCTATTGAAGATGCATTGTATATCTATCCATCAATTAAAAGTATAAATATTTTATCAAGTAAAATATTTTGAGATATAACCCTAGTTAATTTTTAAGTTTGATCAATTTTATATAAAAAATAATTATTTAATGTTAAGAAAAACTCAAATTTAAATAAATAATGAATTATAGAAAATATCAAAAAATCAGTACATTGTCATCAGAGTGTATTGTAATGCAAATAGTGACAACTTAGAAAAGATTCTAACAGTTTTTCATAATGTATACCATAGTAGGAAATTTGATTATGTTCTATGAAATGGATTTCTACTTAGTTAAATTTAAATTATTGTATTTGATCCCCACAATAAAAACAATAATCAGAAGACAAAAAAGTCACAAATTGAATTCCAAAAAGATGTCTCTCATGAGATTTGAACTAGTCTCCACAGAGAACTCATTGCTTCAACCAAGCTAATATTAAAAATGTATTCTAGGATTTATATTATCCATGTAGATCATATACATTGATGAACATAAGGGAATAAATATTAAAATGCCTTGTACTTTTCATATCCATTGTTTACTTAGTGATTAGATGAAGGAGATTTTGATGCAATGCAAGGTAGGAGAATCTTCAAAGGAGGTTTCCTAGCCCCTAGAAAACAACCACACAGGGGAAACATAACAAGAATGCAAGATCTGATTTTGACATGCAATGTGTCTGATTGTAAAGCCTTCCTAGTTACAATCCAATACAAAGAAATTAATCATTTTGCAAGATCCCTCAAGATCCAATCCAAACCCTAGCTAGTCCAAATCCACAGTCTTGTAGAAACCTCCAAGCAAGATCTAAACTTGTGCTTGCAAGCCCACCAAGCAATCTCCTAGTTTCCTAAGCCTCAGCTACTAGTCCTTTTCAAAGTTCACTCCTCTACTTCATCCTCTTCTCCAAGCTGGATGATATGACTAAAGATTCCACAAGACCCCTTACTTATACCCAACTAAGCCATAGGTTGGTCTAGTATGTTACAAATTAAATAAACCCTTGCATTAAATGCACATTTGAGCGACAAGTCGACTTGCAACAAAAATTAAATACAACCAAATTAAATGCCATGGTCAACTCACAATAGAAACCAAATATAAATAACTCAGGCAAAGTTGGAATAAAGACATGAGCGGCATCAGAAAACAACTTCCAAGTATCAACAACTATCAAGTTCATTCAGTACATGAATGAACACTCGGTTAACACTGTAAACTCGATTATCACTGGAAACTCGGTTATCACTGGAAACTCAGTTAACACTATTGGTTAACACAACAAGTTAATACTTGGTTAATATGACATGTTAATACTCATTTGACAAGATATGTTAATAATTGGTTAACACTGCAACTCGGTTAATGCAACAGGTTAATACTCGGTTAACACTGCATCCAAACTACTCAGTAATGACCAAGCCATGTATCTTTCTTTGACTAAGTTCCCTACCTCCAAGGCCAAAACACTCCAACATGTAGGATTGCTAACTACCCTAGGATGCTCTTGCATCAGATTTAGTAAGGAGATGAAGGCTCATACAGATTACCATGTATTCCATGGCTTCAGACACAAATGTTTCATTATCGAAATTCAAGCTTCCTTTGGAAGGAGTTGGTGATTTGGTTCTTCATCATATGGAATGAGTGGGAGAGTCTCAAGGTTCTAATTGGATTGGTAAAATCAAATGGTGAAGGATAAGTTAAATTTGATAGGAGTGCACTCTTACATTTGGAAAACACCACCAATATGATATTTTCCACACTCACACAAGGCAAGGTTAGAGATAGTAAATTTCTTTGTAAAGTAATGCTAGAGAGTGATTAAATCATTACACTATAGATGTGGAACTTGGATGAAAATGATTCTTCTTGGATGATTGTGTGGAAGCTTGTGAATGACTCATGTAGAGATGTTAAGGGTGGAGATTTAGTATATAAATTATATATGAAAGTAAAAGAAAATAAAATATGACAATAAATGGAAATATGATAATATATGTTATATAGAGGGACGTAAAGAAATAGACAGAAAAATATAGAGGTAGTAAGAGTGATAGAGAAGTTAGTCAGGAGATAGAGGTAGGAAGGAAGATAATGACAAAGTTGGAAATTGATATGGAGGAGACAAATATATAGAAAAGAAGATGGATTTATAAAGACAAAAAAGGGAGCGGTGGACAAAGATGATAGAGATAATTATATATAGAGGATACACAAAAAAAATGAGAGAAGGGGAGCTAAAAATTGATGATAGGAATAGGAAGTGATATAAAATAGAGATAAAGAGAGGTAAGGACCTAGAAGGGTAGATAATGATGGAAATGTATTGTTAGAGAGAGAGAGAGAGAGAGAGAGAGAGAGAGAGAGAGAGAGAGAGAGAGAGAGAGAGAGAGAGAGAGAGAGAGAGAGAGAGAGAGAGAGAGAGATGGAATATATTAATATGTTTAAAGAAGAGAGAACGAGATAGGAAGAGATATAGATGGTGAGATAGATTGATAGAGAGATGAGGAGATTTAGAAAACATGAGTGGGGGAGAAGAACAAAGGGATAAATAGTTAGTTGAACTTCCATACATTTTCAGCGTACCCATTGCACATTAAGGTGTGATTGCTAGTTTTTTCTTTCAAATAGTTTCAAAAACTATGTTATCAACTTTCATGAAGATGAAAAAATAGACATTTAAGATGGTGATAATTTAATATTGTCCCCTCTAGGTAGCTTGTATTGTAAAACATCATGTGGGCAATGACCTTTGCCTTAGATTTCCATATTTAAGCACTTAAGTTCCTCCATTTCTTTTTTCTCAACCTATGATTCCATTTCTTGGTAAGATTAGGATTCAATTATAATAGGAAACAATTTCAAATAAATGACCCTCAAATGAAAACCACTTTCTTTATGTTTTTTTTATCATGCTTTTTGAATTTAATCTTCGTAAGAAAGTGATTGCACATTTTATGAAGCAATGCATTTTGCGCCATATATGGAAAACAAGATGTCAAGATACGTTTATTAATCAAATAACATGAGGAAATATATATTTTAAATTTTTACCATGGCATTATGTTTCAATTCATTTTTCTATTTTTTTAGGTAAAGAATGGACTCGAGGAAGATGTTGTTTATAATAGGCATTTGGATAGGATCATACACCAATTTTTGAAATGTCATGAAGAAGAGATAAAATGTTCTAGATATTTACAAATCCTTTTCAATTTTGATTTGCATTGTTGTTATGATTTATAAGTTGGTTGCACCAACTAGTTGTAAACTCATTTTAATTTCTTGTCCTTTGCAATGTTTTTGTAATCACAGTATTAGTGAGTTAGTTGGACTATCCACTTGTATACTCATTATTATTTCATTTCCTTGTGTATATTTAGTTGTGAACCTATAGAACTTGCAACAACACACTTGACAAACCATTAAATCTATGAGCTATTTCATGTAACACAACATGAAATAAACAAAAACCAATTGAAAGTGGTTTATTTCTTCCTAATTAAGGTGATTTTGATCCAGTCCTATATAATCTTCTCAAAATTAATCTAAGTTCAGTGACTAATCTACCTTAAACTAGAAGATTTAATGAAATTGGTGTCTCTACAATGCAAATTAGGATGAGTTCAATGGTGTTCCTTAGTATTTCCTCCATATGACACTTGTACGAGAATCTCAAATCAATCAATTTCTTAGAAGATATTGGTACCACTAATTTCTTCTCCTCATTTTCTTCCTCTTCATTCATTTTTAACATAACAAAGAAAATTATTTACTTATTAAACAATTTCCTGATTTTGGAAGATATATATAGCTTGCATAAATATTGAATTACTTACCCAAAAGCCAAGGGGTTTTCTAGATATCGTTTACATAAGAAGTTAAGCATGCCAAAAAAAAATCACTGGATCAAAAGAGTAAACATATCGACATGTTGTAGATGGGTGTTCCATTTGGAAAATATGGGCACTACATACATCTTCCACATGGACCAATAGTACGACCCTACTAACTTTTTTCTTCAAACTAGGACTAAATATAGTTCCCTATTTTCTATGAAATTTCTAGGTTCACAAATCTTAATCAACTATTCTACATCACTAGTTCAATCTTTACAGTTTACATGTTCTCTTGTTTACTTATCAACATCACTTCTATATCAGAAAAATACCTTTACATGTGCATGCTATAACATGATATCTTAATTACATCAATTGGACATCATCATAGATCATATCCTATGATCAATATAAAAAATAAATCATCGATCTAAAATAACATGAACAAATCACTTAACTATTTGTCACTAATTAATATTAGCAATTACCTAGTTTGGTCTCTTCAAGCATTAATTACTCAATTGTTCACATCAATAGGTTCTATAATTAACATAGAATCATGACTCATAGATTAACCTTCTTGGAGGATAGAAACACTTAATTCATACTAAAACTCATATTTAATGAATCTATATCTAGTAATCTGCTTAAATCCCCTTAGTCAAATAGTTGACATCAATGATAATAAAATAATTGATTTACCTATTATCAAATGTATAAAAATTCTTCATCAACTCATCATGTAACATCATTGTAACTATCTCTTCATCAGTTGTGTCAATAATCTCCTCATCAATTACTAATTACTTTATTAATTAGTTATGCCAATAATCTCCCCCTTTGGTATTGATGAAAACACTTCCCATTTATACTTCAACTCTCTTCTTGTCTTCTCTTAAAATTCTTCTTGTTTTATGATGAGAACACTAATCTTCAATCACTTGAACAATGCTCCTACTTCTATCTATATTGTCCTTTGTTCTCTACACATGTTTTCCCCCTTTGCATATACAAGTTCTCCTATATGAAATAATCATATGCTTATATCTCACCTATTCTAGTTGTCAATTGCCTATATTGTAGTCCTCCTTTTGACAATCATCAACCACTTCCCCCCTTTGACAACAATGACTAAGGTGACATCTCTCTCTCTCTCTCTCTCTCTCTCTCTCTCTCTCTCTCTCTCTCTCTCTCACACACACACACACACACACACACACACACACAAACATAAGAACCTCTCTCATTGAAGTCTATATTGCATTTAGAATCTACTAAATTCTAGTTAAAGTGTACCATTTGGGTTTGGTATATTTTGTAGTACCATCCTCCCTTGCATTGATTTCTACTTGATTCCCATGTTGTGGTGCTTCTAACACATGTTCTATTGATGTTTAATTTTTATTTTGAGGATTGAATGAGAAATATTTGCATCAAATAGATTAGTATCTCTATGCCTTGATTGAGAATGAATTTTAAATTATTATGATACTTGATGAGATGTCCATTTATGACTATGTCTATTAACATTTGATATGTTTCTATTTTTAAGTTCTAGTCATTCCACTATTACTTCTACCCTTCTTCCAATATGTATGTCCATTATTCATAGTGAACAATCATTTTTTCTCATTATTATCTATGATACTCTCTTTGACATTGTCTTCTTTGTTCCTCTATTTTAGAATTCAACATTAGTCACACCTTAGCTAGTATTTAAGAAATCTAAAGTTTAAAAACTAAATAAAGTTGCTTCCTATTTATTTAACAACATTTTATCGTCAAGATTCCTTAAAGGAAAAGATGAGAGTATATGATGATAAAGATAAGGTCAATAATTATAATGCTAATCAAAAGCCACATAATGAAGAAATTAGTTAACTTTTTTTGAAGAAATAATTATATGGTGCATTGCATTCACAAGTACCACATAGTGGCTAGTATTTTCTATTAATTATAATTAAGAAAATAAATATAATGACTATGGGATTAGAAAATTAGTTGAAATATAATATTAAAAATAATTAAGTATAGCAAGATTGTTTAAAAGGCAAAAATTTAAAATTTAAAGATAGTGGGAATGTTAAAAGGTTAAAAATAATAATTGATAAGAATTGAGCACATTAGTGAAATTAAAATAAAGCCTAATACTAAAGAAAGTGGACAATAGGTTGAGAAATTATTTGTATAAAATTATTAGCAATCTTTAAGCAAGAAGTTTGTAATAAAATTTAAAACTTAAAATTATGAGTGCATCCAAAAAAATCACCTCCACTAGAATTTGCTTAATAAGATCCCAAATATTTCAACCAATCACAGTCATTAAGAGAAATCTAATAATTGAAAATCTCACCTGTATATTATAAAAAAGTCTGAAAAACTTGTAAAAGATTTTTTAATTGTTGTTAGTTGAAATTAAAAAAATTTAATTAGTAGTTAACCAAAAGTGATTTCTAAGAAATGAATATTGATTTACAAATTAATATAATTTAAATAAAATTAATCATCCATATTGTGGCATTCCAAAAATTAAATTATATTTTGAGAAATACACTCTATAGATTTGTTTTTGAAGTATTAGATAGTAGCCAAAAGAAAGGGGGGCTGACCTCAGAGTACAAAAAGGTTGAAGAATCAGCTAGAGGTTAGCTCCCAATTATCTAACTGATACCAGTTTAATACTACAAAAAATAAACAAAGACAAGTTATAGAATAGAGCAATCCTTAGCATCAGTCATGTTACTAACCAACAAAAAATTTAGAAAAACAAACCAGCAGCATGGGGATGTATTGCTGCTATCAGTCCAGTACTTGATCATATACATATATAATAAAATCCCATAGGGAACCAAGTTTAGAGTGATCAAAAATATCAAAAAAAAAAAAAAAAAAACATAGGCAAGGCTAGTTGCCCACATACTTTCCTGGTTCCTCATTCTTCTTGTCCTCGGGCTCTTCCTTGTTTACATCCACCCCCTCCACTTTGATTGGTTTGTCTTGGAGCTTCAGCCAATCCTCTACTAGGAAGCCATAAATGGAGCAGGTAGTTTCACTCTCCTTGTTTGAATCCTTATCATCCTTATTCACCTACAAGAAATATAGATTAGTGGTAGCCGAATGTATGACTTTCATGGAGAATTCATTAAGGGTGTCAAATTTTTGGCAAATGCCAATGTGGTTATCCACAATCTCCCTCATCAAATTCTCTAGCCTCTCCAATCAAGCCTTGCTTTGGATTTAGCCATCTGGCTATGCTTCCCTTTCTTGCCCCCACCTTTAAGAGTACCTTTTATGGGCAAGGTGATGTCCTCCACCCTGCTTCTAGTCAGGGATGAGACAATTTTGAGGGTATCTGAGACATGTGAGGGACTAAGTGGGTTAGAGACAAGCTTCTTTCTAATGTCCTAGTGTGGCCTCTTCCTCTTGGTGGGATTTTTCTCACTCTCGGTAGTCTCAAATCTAATATCCTATTTAGGGGGAACATGAATTTCTCCAATTGGAGTTGTTTACTCACTAGTACATTTCAACTCAATTTTTAATGAAAATTGGTCAAAATTTTGACTCATGTTGGTCAATTTTTTGACAAACTATTTTGTCACTATTTTTTTTGTTTAAACTTCGATCAATTTTTGCATTGGTTAAAATTTTGACCAAATTGTTGATGATCTCTGTATGTTATATCGATATCTCCTCCTTTTTTATCACCAAAAATACTCATCGCCATGCCTTATAATGATATCTCCTCCTTTTCAATTACAAAAAAATTCATCACCATGACTTATAGCGATATCTCCTCCTTTTTTATCACTAAAAATACTCATCACCATGACTTATAGCGATATCTCCTCCTTTTTAATGGAAGAGTTCACCATATTCTATAGTGATATCTCCTCCTTTTCAATAGAAGATTTTTCTATATGTTATAGTAATATCTCCTCCTTTTTTATCACCAAAAACACTCATCGCCATGACTTATAGCGATATCTTCTCCTTTTTGATAGAAGAGTTCACTATATTCTATAGCAGTATCTCCTCCTTTTTTATCACCAAAAACACTTATTGCCATGAATTATAGTAATACAACATCTCTATCACTCATCACTATAATGATTATATTTTTTTTCCATTTGTGATGATCACTATATGTTATAGCAATAAGCCTCCTTTATCTCTCATCGCTATATTGTTTTTGTAGTTTTTTCGCATAGCGATAAAAGGGTTCACTATATGTCATAGAGATATACTTTCCTCATCGATAAAATTGTCTTATCACTATAACCTATAATGATCCTTCTTATAGCCATACTACTTTGTTGTCATAACACATAGCGATATATGTCTCTTCATCGCTTATTGCTATGTCATGTTTACACCAAACACGACGTGTGATCCTTTACACCTATCACTATAATATATAGTGACCTATACATTTTTTTCATCATAAAACATAGTGATACACATATCTTCATCACCTATTGCTATGCCATGTTTACTCCAAATGCGATGCATGATCATGTATTTTCTATCCTTGATCGCCACAAAACAATCCTCCCCTTTTCGATCACCGAAAATACTTATTGCTAAGACATATATTGATATAATATATTTATTGCTCATCACCAAGATGAGTATATTTCATTTCCACTTGTTAATAATCACTAGGTGTTATAGCAATATATCTTCCTTATCACTCATCGCTATGTCAATTTTATGCTTTCTTCGCATAGCGATATAACACCCAAGTTTTCTTATGGTTGTGACATCATCACTATAGTCTATATCGATTCATGAAGCTTTATCACTATAGCTATAGAAATATATGAGAAAATTATAAGGCAACAATTATCATGAAAAAACCTTTTGAGGGTTGACATGAGATGCATATAATAGATTAACATATGAGTTTTGGAGAATGCTTATAAAATGATTATTACCGTGAAAATAGCTAAACAAATGTAGCAACAAACATCAACAGATTTGGTTGTAGCCAATCTTGGTTGGAAGGCAATGATCATAAAGTTCTATATGTTTAAGTGTGTTTTTATGTGGCTTTCCATATTTTATACTTCCCCATTGCAATTCTAGTCTCCTACAATGGGCAAAATTGTTAAGTGGCACTTGCTTGTCAAAATTGAAGTGCAAGCTGGAGGTGATGGAATGAAGTCTTTTTCAATGGACAAAATTTAGTGGACTCCATTTCAGTCTAACAAAGATGTAGTAATAGAGTTGCGTGTAGCTATTCCACTATATAGACTTGACACATTTATCATAGGGGAATCAAAGTGCAATGATATGGAATGTGGTTTCGTTCATGTGACTCATAGGGACAAAAGTCATGCAAACTACAAGAAAGATAATGCAAAATTGTATTCAAGGTAATTAGAGATGCAATTTTTGATGATGATCGCATTGTTGATGAAACTAGACCAGGATACTATTTTGTAAAGAGCTAAACTAGGAGTCCTTATCATAATTGCCTCAAACATCTACTAGACACTATATTTGTCATGCAACTGAAAACAAAGTGGTGTACAACTATAAAAGTAACTTCTAGAAAGATTGATTTAAATAAGATTAAAATTAAAATTTATTATTTTTAAATTAGGTCTAGGGAGTTTTCCAAAGGACTCCCACAGTTTTACAATGTTGCCAGTACACAACAAATAGTCAATAACAAAAAAAAATCAGCAAAGATATCAAGATTATACCTAAATATAAAAACAATTAAAAATTTACTATTGATATACAATACAATTATGAAAATTAAGATATTAAAATACATTTAGTAATATATATCATTATTTCATGTGAACTTCAATCTTTTTACCAATTTAATGCCAAAGATTTTCTATTACCTTCTCTTTGCCTTTCACTTCCTTTCCTATGGTGTTGATCAATCTCAGGTGGCAACCCATACAAGTGTTTTCTTCTATGAAATAAAATGGTTCCTCCATAAAGAGTGCCTTGGAGTGCATTTGATCCCTTCCCAATAGTCTACATACACCCAACATCTCCATTGTTACATCTATAATCATGTAATAAATCGTCCAAAAATTCTATAGAGCTCTTGAATAATCAGTTTGGAAAAGATAGTAAATTATTTCTTACTTCTACAAGTATTTTCAATTGGTATGCAAAGGGATCATCCTTGAGACTTCCATGGGACACTTGAAGGAATTGAACAAAACCATATTCTTTCTCTTATTTACATTCAAGGAAAAAACACATAGCATGTTGTATATCTCTGCAATCATTAACATGCATATCACTATCTAGATTTAGTGTGAAAGGAGCATTTGTCATCAATATTGAGACTCTTGCCTAAAAACCCAATGCCATATCATATCAGTAAAAATCATGTTAAGAAATAGTAATATTTTTAGTACCATCAAAAACCTATCATAGTTGATAGTACAATATTATATATTTCATGTTATTCTTTATAATTGACATTACTACTAAAATTTCCAAAAAATTATTCAAAAAACTTTTTCAATCACAATTTATACCATAAACTTTGTAAATAAGATCTAGAAAGGTAAATAACAAAAATCTACTAACCATGAAATTCATGGTGTAGACACCTTAAATCCTTTAGAAAATAAAGTATTTTTATTTTCTGAAAAAGTCCCTGATGACATCATCATTAATTAATTAATTAATTAATTTATTTTCATGCCATTAAATCCCTTTATCTTAATTAAAAATATTTAATTAAGGAATCCCTCCAAAAAAATTTTAAATCTTATTTAAATATTATTTCATTATTTATTAATTATTTAATTAATAAATTGACTAAAAATCCCAAAATAAATAATGTATTTATTTTTTGCCCAAAACTTGGCCAATTTCCTTAAGACCACTAACCTCTTCCAAAATCTTCTAATCCTTCTTTAATTTTGATTAAAGGCTAATCCCATCATTTCCTACCCCTAATCCCAACTCAAAATATTTAATTAAGATTAAATATTAATCCTCATGTTTATTAAAAATACTTTAATAAATATCTCCTCAATCCAAACCTTTGAAATAAATAAAAATTTATTTATTTCCTAAAAACCTTATTTATCCTCATCCTAGGAAGTTCTAGACTCTTCTAGAAGATGTCAATCCTTATCTTTGACCCTAATCCTAATCCCCCCCCAACCTTGTCACATTCCCTACACATGGGTTAAGACTTGCTAACCCAAGTCAAATCCAACAAATATCTCCTCCTTCACCCACCCTCATTAAATGCCATCCACTTGCCCATTTCTAACAAGCCTAATCTAATCTTAACCCAAGCCTAATCCAAGCCTTAATCATTTGCACATTCCTAAGTCAAGCTTAAGACTTTCTTAATCCAACTCAAGTCAAAATATCTCAACTCTCTCACAAATATCCCAACCATAAAACTTTATGAAGCCCACAAAGCCATAAATGACTCTTACAAGCCCATTCATTGCTCTTACAAGCTATTATGAGGGTCTTTATGAGCTTTGAATCTCTTTTGTTGACCCCTCAACCCCTTTTCCTCTAACCAATGACCTTGTGACATGTGTCACTCTTTGATTGACTGTAAAGAAACACAATCCATGTGCTCTCCTCTCATTCAATCTAAACCTTCCATAAGATTTCTCCCATCCTTGCATCCTAGCCCTTGATCCCTCAAGCCCTTTGCCTATTTAAGGAATCTTCTCCCAAGCCATTTTAACACAATCACCCATAGTAACAAAGTAATGCCATTTTGATCATAAAGTAAAGCCATAATGCCATTTTTGAGATTAAGTTTTTACATAAAAAATCCATCCATCCACATCCAAATTCCAACAATCCATTGAAACTAGTTTGAGTACCCTGAGAATACATCCTAAATCCATATCCAAATTAGACACATCTATAAATCAAGAGAACAATCTCATTGAGAGAGCCCCTTAATGGCTCATATTCTCATTTGAGGACTTCTCTTTGTCCATCTTGAGGTTTATGTTAATTTAATTAATGTTAATGCTTTTGTTTCATTAAGTTAAGTGTTTACTTGCATACTAAATTAGTGTAAACATTTTGACACGCCCGATGGGACCCCGCATGGGTCATTCTCATTAGTTTTATAGCCATTTTTATGTTTTTTTTATATGCTAATTTGGCTAATATCTTATATTTGGTGATTGGTAGGATTGTATAAATTGGTTTTGTAGGTCCACATAAGCATGTAGAAGACAAAGGAACTCATAGTCTATCTCATAGTGTTTTCAGATTTTTCAAGCTTATAGGTGGACGAAGCACTTGGAATTCTTCTTCCTCTTCTTGTGTATATTCTTCTTCTATTTCATCTACTTCTTCTTCTTCTTCTTGTGGGATCTTGGCCATTTTTTTTAAAAAGAAGCAAAATCATACACACCTTGTTTTAGTGCTTCAAATGAACCCCCAAATCATATTTAAATCAATTAAAAACTAAAAAATTGTAAAAATAAATAAAAATCTTTTAACAAGTGAAACTAAATCAATCCAATCATTTGCATCCTTGCAACATCAAGGTTTTAGATGCATTCATGCAAAGTTAGGAACACTTCATTTTTGGAAACTTAAAAAGAACTTCAAGTTTCCATTTCAAAAGGTTCAAAATCAACGCTAAGTGCACACAAAATTCTAAATCAAACTCAAAGCATTAATCAGGGGTAAAATGAACTTCATTTGCAAATATTTTAAAGTTCTTTTAAAATCTCATGAAAACTAAGAGTCCTAAATGGTTGCCAAAATTATCCTAAAAGTTTTGTTATTTGTTCCAAATAAATGTCTTGTTGCAAAATTTTGAATGTTTCCTAGGTTTTTCATGCATCAAAACAATCTAGGAATATCATTTTTGGGCTTAAAACATGCAAACTTGAACACAAAATCTTGAATGAAAACCAAAGTCCAAAGAGTCATTTTTTTTGAGTAAAAAATAATCTTGAATGATCTAAATTGGAAAGAAAAGCATCCCTTTTCCTTCCTCTTTAAATTTCAGTTCAAACAAACTCAATCTTGAATGATCTAAGGTTAAAACAAAGCACTTCAAATTTTTTAAAACAACACGCAAAATCTCAATCTTGAATGCTCAAAGGAAATAACTTGAATGTTTAAACACTAGTCTTTCAATGCATGTTGCTAAAATCACTCTTGAGTGCCATGGATTAAAATCAAGTTTGCTTTTTTTTATTGAAATGCATAAAAAATCAAATCTTGAATGCCACAGATCAAATAATCATTATCATACATCACACTTCATCTTTTGGGGTATAAAAAGAATCCACACTTTAGAAACTTTCTAAGTTATAAAAGCAAATAAAGACACTTTGAGTGAGTTTGTTGTTGGACTCACCCTCTTTAATCACCCATCATTCTAACCATTGGTTGCAATATCAACGTCATATATGGGGATGGGTCTACCTAAGAGGGTGTTAAGTGCTCCACAAAAATCAAACTCCACTCACCTAAGTTTTTATTGGTTTTCCTAAGATAGAAAATTTCTTGAATGCACATTAGTCTCGCTAACACTTCATTTGGGCATAAAAAAATTGAGCAAATCTTGACGTGGAGGGCCTCCGAGCGCATGCTTGAAATTGAGCTTTACACACATCTTTATTTTGGGCTTAAAACAAAATCACACTCAATCTTGAATGCCTTAAAGAAAATCAATCGATACTTGACATGAAGGGCCTCCGGGCACGCGGGTTTATTTTCTTGTTGACCCTAACTCTTCTTCTTGCTTGCATTCTTCAATCGATTTTACTTTTGTTGATGCTTCAAAATTGGAATAAACATTGTATCTTAAACATGAGTGCTTGCAAAGTCTAGATCAACACACATAAGAATCAGTTTGTAAAAGAACAAACATGTTTTTAGCCCAAGGTCATCCAAATCTTCTCTCCCCTTGTCATCTTTCGAGGCTATCTTGGGTGCATAAGACTAGGATCCAAAACCTTGTTTCTTTTTTTAGGAGGCCTGCTCGAGGATTTAATCACCTCAAGGGACGACCTCAATTCTAGTGTTCTGGCGGAGTATAAAGATCAGGAGGTGCATCCAAAGACACCTCTCTTGGGATCAAAATTTTGACACTCGGGCTAAGCGTCAAGGAACTTTATACCCTTAAGAAGTGAAAGAGGAGAAGTGAGTTACTACTCCTCTCGACTGTATGACATTGTTTTGGTTTCATCTATGGATTTGGGCCTCACGTACCTTGGGTATATCGAGGACTCCCTAGCTAAACCAACTACCAGCCTTTCAGACAACCATCTAGGATGTTAATGTGTTTGAAGTGACTGATTGAAACATTTGTAAAACATACACACTACTTGGCGCAAGTATCGCATTCTAAGAATCAAAAACCTCTATCTGGTTGTTCCTATCTATTGCTTGATCTTTTACTTATTGAATGAATGTTTTCCAAACTTGGTCAATCCTAGCTTAGGGCACACTTAGTGTAGTCACTACTTGTTTCAGAAGTTGAACAAGTTGAAGCAAAACAACCAAGATCTCTCAAAGCCAAGCAGATTCAAGAATTTATGTCAGAACAACCCAAACCCAAATAGAAGTTTCACAAAGCCAAACTCAAGCCATCTCAGGTATACCAAGAAATTTCATCCAAGAGAAAGGAAGTAACACCAAGCCCTCGAATTGCCAAACTCCACAAAGCAGAAGACAAAGCTGCCGACGAAGCCCGTCAAGACGTTTGGTTAGATCACACTATCAGATTTAGCAAACATCTAGGAGTTAACCCTGCTTATGCCTTACCAACTAGGCATGATTTCTATGATTAGACCCCCTTGTTTCTCCACATCTTCTTGCATAAGCTTCACTTTAGAGTCATCTTTGTAGGAAAGCCAACCATTTTAGGTTATCCCTTTAAGCATTTTAGCTCATCCATCTCATTTAGTTATTTTCCTTAGAACCAAACCATCTAGCCAGCAATCAAAAAGTTCACATCCAAGCCTTCAAAATTGTTGTCACCTTGCCAAAAGTCTGCCATTCCTACCATCTTGCAAATCCACTAGCCTCACCAAGGTTATTCCTTTGACAGAGATTTGTCTAGGGTAATCTAGCCTTGTCACTTGTCATCTCTCATCACCTTGAGCTAAAGGTTGAGATCCACAAGTGGTCAATCTCATGTTTTTCCTAAAGGATCATCAGTCTATCCTTAAGTTGACACAATCACCACCAAGCTTGCACACAGGAAAACAGACCTTTCATGCTTTGGCAACATATCTTTGAAGATTAGAATCCCCAACCCAATCCTCCTTAGGTTTTTCATATGGCTTTGCCTCAACCTAGGAAATCATTTGCATAGAAAAGCCTTCCCCCTTTGCATCCATCAACACTGTTGCATCTCATCCCTAGGAACATTTTCATGCCACCCGTCACTCACTTAGCCAAGAAGAAGAAGGAAACAATGGAGTCGTATCATTTGGATCAAACACTATCGCTCCGCTTGAGCACTCAACCATCCTTTAGCCTAGAGAATGCTATACCATCACCTACTGATATTGAAGCTTTAATGAACCAACTAGGAAATGCAGTATTGGTGAACGCCATTATAGACAAGAAAAAAGAAACAATCATTGCAAACTTTCAAAGGGATAACGTAGGAGCCTTCAATTTTGGAAGACCTCCTCCCTTATTAGATCCTTCTCACCCTCTGTTTGGGAAGCTGCCACCACCCATAGGCTCTTATGATCCAAGTCATCCTTTGTATATACCAAAAGAAGAGCCTCAACTGACCCCATATGATCCAATAGACCCAAACATACTAGCCTCCACTCAAGTTGAAATCTCCCTTCCGCAAACCAATCCAGCTACCACCACTCCACCATTGGTCCATACCACTCCACTCCAAACTATCTTTGCCCAAAACACCTCACCATTAACTCTCATCACTATTGCTATTGCTACTCTCCAACCCAGCCTTCCAAATCCACCCATCTCCCAATTCAGTGCTAGCATCTTTGGCCAACCTCAGCAATATACAACAGGGATGCCACCCATGGGGCCAAGTAATCAAACTTTCATCACCCCCAGCTTGTTTACCTTAGCTTAGAACACAATTCCATCATTTATACTAGGTCCTTGGAGCTCAGTGCCATCAACCACAAATCCACAAGTTACTACCCTTACTCTACAAAGCTATCAAACCCCACAAGCTAGTACCAATGTTTTGCCAAGCTCTCAAGTGACCCAAGCTCCTACCACCACTCTACCAAGCTTTCAATTCCCACCACCTCCATTACCAACTAATCCATTACCTCCTATTACAAACTATTTTTCTATGCCACTTCTAGGAGGAAATCCACCACCACCAACCACCAAATACTTGGCCTCTTTTGCCATGCAGATACCTTCCCAAATGGGGGCACAACCCACATATATTGGTCAAACTCCTCAAATCCAAAGTCATGTTCCAAAAGCTCCTCGATCCTTTCCCCAAGCTTCACAACCATCTTATACCTTACCTCCACAAAGCAATCCATTTATCCCACAACCAGCTTATGTTCCTCAATCCCAACCTCAAATCCAATATCAGCAGCAAGTCTTGCAACACATGCAGCAATATGTGCCACCTCCACCTTAGCAAACCATCATCCACCATTTAGTTTCCCAAGCCATGTACAATCCCTACCAGACCATACCTCAAAGCCATCCATATTCAATTGCACCATTCAGCGCATATCTCCCTCAGAGTGCTCCTACAACAGAGGCACCACAACCATCACCCATTAATTCAGAATGGGAAGCCATGAAGACAGCTTTGAAGAACATTCGGGAGGGAAATGATCCAAAAACCTTCAAGTTTGAGAATGTGTATCCTTACCCATTTGACAGAGCCATTACCATAACACCATTTCCCAAACACTTTGAGATACCCAAGTTTGAGAAATTCAGAGGAAAAGGAGACCCTGTCACACATATCAAAGAATTTTACATGCATTGCCAAGAAGTGGCATATAGTGACATCTTCCTCTTGCGCTTCTTTCCCAAAAGCTTGGCCAGACCAGCTCTTGAATGGTTTTATATAATCCCATATGGTACAATCAAAAATTTTGCTAAATTGTCTGAGGCATTTGTATCCCAATATGCCCATCTTGTTGAGACAAAACTATCAGTGGTTGATCTTGTCCACACCAAGCAAAAAGGTGGAGAAAGTCTTGGTGAATATTTGTAAAGATGGAAAACCTTTACCACCTACATATCTTGCATCTTGCAAAGCACCATTTGGTGAAAATGTTTATTGGTAATGCCCATCCCAGCTTGGCTCACCACATGACCATGAACTGTTTGCAGACCTACAAAGATATCAAAGAAAAAGGAATGATCCTTGATCAAGGACTCATTAAAGATGGTGTGGTCAAGATTTACAAAGAAGCCAACCAAAATCAAACATTCAAATGACAAGTCTAGGTATTGGAACAAAAACAAGCACGTTGCAACAGATGGCATCATTGACACCAGACATGTGAATATTGTTGGTCCTTCCCAAAATCAGTCCAACCCACCTTATCAACCAAAAAATCAACAAGCTATCGACAACCAATAGCAGACTCAACAAAGCTTTCAAAGCCACAATCCAAAGCCCAACTTTCAAGGGTCTAACAATCAAGCTAATGCCATCAATGTAGCTACAAGACCAAAGCCCAAGTTCCAACCTGCACCTCAAAACTATACACCCCTTAGTGAGCCATTGGATGTCATTTTTGAGAAATTGGCCAAGGAAAACCTCATCAAATTTCCTCCTACCTAGCAAATCAACTTGGGCCAATCCAAAGCTGCATGGTATAGAGACAATGAGTATTGCAAATTTCACAGGATAAAAGGTCACACCACCCTCAGATGCATGAAACTGAAAGATTATGTGCAAGACCTCATTGATCAAAAAGAAATCACAGTTGGTGCCCAAACTTATCAAACTTATCACAGTCCAATGCAGGCTTACAAACTTATCAAAATGCCTTTCCTCCTCACAACAACAACAATCTAGGAAAAGCACCCATCCAAACCAACAACAACAACATCAACAACCACCAGCCAAACCACTAGCATGAGAAGAACAATGACCACACTTCATCCTACATAGACTATGGTAGCCTTGTATATCTAAGAAAGAGCCTTCTATCAATGTTATCAATATCCAAGACCCAAAAAATGAGTGTGCAGTCACCACCAGAATAGAGCAATTGAACATCGCAACCCCATCAGTCCCATCAGTACTATCAACCCCAGCAGTATCATTAGCTTCGTCCAAAAGCCAATACAACATTTTGGAACATCTCAGGAACATGCTAGCTCAGATCTCCATCCTTGACCTGCTCCACACTAGTCCTCTATATAAAGACATTCTTGACAGTGCTCTCATAGAATCTTGTGTTCCTTCAGATATCAATGCGACTAATTTTTGTAATCTTGTTGGACACCTTTCATCCTCATGTGTCCTATCATTCAAACCCATCGACATACCTGTGGTTGAACCAAATCACACCCTTCTGCTCCGCATAGCCATTATGGTAGCCAATTTTGCCGTAAAAAGAGTAATGATAGATAATGGATCAGCCTTGAATATTTGTACCCTAAAATTTATAAAACAAGCTGGGTATACTGAGGCAGATATCATCAGTGAGGTTATCACCGTCAAAGCTTATGATGACTTGGAGAGAACCACAGAGGGCATAGTTTTGCTACCCATCAAGGTTGGGCCAGTCATCCAAGAGATAGTTTTCCATGTTGTTGATCTAAACCTACCATTTAACATCCTTCTCGGTCACCCATGGATTCAGGCCATGAAAGCCGTTGCATCCACATATCATCAGTGCCTCAAATTTCTGCATTAGGGCACTGAAGTGACCATCCATGTTGATCTAGAACCCTTTTCTTATTGCAATGCAGTTGAAGCCTCATATACAAACCATTGCCCTGGCATTGAAATCAGCCAATTCATCGCCAGTTAATCCAACACCTGTAATGACCCAGAAACCATCCTCGCCTCCACCCTATCTACCGTAAAGATCAACAACAAAGGTTGCAGAGAATATAGCCTATCTGATGCATTTGTAGTTGGTGCATTGCCACTTGATCCACACACCCATGGATGGCCCACATATCATAATGCCAAGGAGACTCCACCTCCTCGATACACACAGCTTGGCCCAAAAACCTTTGTATCCCCAAGAATTCCTCTTCATGAAGAGCTCACTCTAGATATCAACAATTGGTTACATAAGGATGCACCTCCAAGAAATCAAGCATGCCTTGATCACTTCAGCCAGAAGTATCCCCAAGCACATAAGCTCATCACTGAAAAATGGAAATATCAAGGTGGTGGTCTAGGAATAGAGGCAAGAGGCATGTAGTGCCCCATCAAAGCACACAAATGGGAAAAGAAGTTCGGTCTAGGCTTTGGCATACCCACAACTGGGGGCACCAATATGGATGGTCATGCTTTTTTGAACATCCATCATGACCTTGTAGAAATCGAAGACATTCCGAAGGAAGTTGAAAAGAGAGCCTATGATGATATCCCAGACCAAATCTTCCTGGGAGACTTTGTTCTCCAAGAACTATCCATCCATTTCATCGATCTACCACTCACTCACCTTGAACTCATAGATTGGGACCAACCAAGTGTCATACACATTGATAAGTTCACATCAAAGGAAGTGCTTCTAAGATTCATGGGAGCCGAAACTCCTCACAAGCAAACAAAGCCAGATTCTGCCTATATCTATAAGCTAGATCCCAAGGGGTATTTTGGAGAAAATCCCCAACCTAGTTCCAATACACCTAAAACTAGAACTAAGGAAAATTCGAGACTAGCTAAGGTAGTGAAGAGAGCCCCTTAGTAGGAAAATCTAGAGTCATAAGCAAAACATGAGGATTTAGCATTACCTCCTCAAGATAATCAACCAAAGGTGTCTTCTATTCTAATTGAGGATACTAGAGAAGTCAACATCGGTTCTTCAGAGATCCCTCGACTTGTTCACATTGTTGCATCCCTATCACAAGACCAAGCTGACCTCCTCTTTAAGGTCTTAAGAGAGAACATTGGCCAATTTTCATGGTCATATCAGGACATGCTAGGACTTGATCCAAAGCTTGTAGTTCATCATCTTGTAGTCGATCCAAATATCAAGCCTGTCAGACAAAAGCTTAGAAAAATGCACCCCAAGGTGGCATTACTGGTCAAAGCTAAATTAGAAAGAATTTTAGCTGCTAAGGTTATTTGACCTATCGACTACTCAAAGTGGATCTCCAACATGGTCCCCATCACTAAGCCTTCTGGTGACATCAAAATTTGCATTGATTTCAGAGATCTTAACAAAGCTTGTCCGAAAGATGATTTTCCCTTACCCAAAATAGATATGATTGTAGACCTTACAGCTGGAAATAAAATTCTATCTCTCATGGATGGATTTTTTGGTTATAATCAAATCAAGATTGTAGTAGAAGATCAACATAAGATAGCATTCACTACCCCTTGGGGAACCTTTTTCTACAACATGATGCCTTTTGGTCTAAAGAATGCTGGGGCTACCTATCAAAGAGCTATGACAACCATTTTCCACAATCTTATCCATAGCATTTTGGAGGATTATGTGGATGATATCTTGGTCAAATCTCACACCTTCATGGATCATCTTGCTGACCTGGAGAAAGTCTTTGATAGGTTAGCCCAATATCATCTCATGCTGAATCCCAAGAAATGTGTCTTTGGGGTCACATCTGGCAAGCTTCTCAGCTTTATAGTTTTTAAACGAGGTATAGATCTTGACCCCAAAAAGTCAAGGCTATCTTAGACATACCTCCTCCCTAGACATTGCAACAGCTTCATACTCTTTAGGGAAAGCTTCAATCCATCCGGTGCTTCATCTCCCAACTTGCAGATAAGTGTATGCCATTTACACATTTACTAAAGAAGGATGAAAACTTCAAGTGGGATCCTTTATGTCAACGCAACTTCGATCAACTCAAGTAGTATCTTGCTAATCCCCCTATCTTGTTTCCACTAGTTCCTAGTCATCCCTTCATCTTATACATATCAACAATCCCTACTGCTCTAGGGGCACTTCTAGCACAACACGATGACTACGGTAGAGAATGAGCCATCTACTATATCAGTAGAACCCTAGTTGGTTATGAACTCAATTACACTCCTATGGAAAAAGCTTGTCTAGCAGTTGTCTTCTCAACTCAAAAGCTTTGCCACGACATGCTAAGTCATACCATTCAACTAGTCTCCAAGATAGACCCTCTCAAGTATATGCTCTCTAGAACAACACTTATAGGCCGTTTGGCCAAATGGGTTATGCTCCTTAGAGAATTTGACATCCAGTATGTGGACTGAAAGGCAATCAAAGGGCAAGCTATAGCAGATCACCTAGCTGATGCACCTCTAGTAGATGCATATCCTTTGATCACAGAATTTCCAGATGAGCATATCTGTCTAATTGAAGAACAACTCTCATGAAAAATTTATTTTGATGGGTCATACACATCTCATGGATCAGGGGCAGGAATATTGTTGGTCACACCTCAAGGAGATTACATTCCAAAAACTTTTAAGCTACAATTCCCTAGCACCAATAATATAGCTGAATATGAGGCTCTTATAGCAGGATTAAAGATAGCCGCAAAATGGAACATCACTAAGTTACAAATCTTTGGCAATTCTCAGCTCATCATCAAGCAAGTCCTAAATGAATATCAAACCAAAGATGAAAAGCTATTACCCTACAAAGAGCTAGTTTATCAGCTAACCCAACATTTTACAAAGCTTCAGTTTACACAAGTGCCTCGAATGCAGAACAAAGTAGCAGACGCTATGGATACTATTGGCTCACTCTTGGAAATTCCCCAAGCGGCTATGTAATATGAGTTTTTAGTCAAGTAGCTCCTCACACCCACCTATGCGAATGAGGATTCAAATCGTGTTTGCATCTTGGTTGGTCCCAAATCCCCTTGGTACCATGAAATCCACACTTACCTTAAAGATGGTATCATATCCCCTCACCTCACATGAACCCAATGCCAAAACCTCATCTGAAAATCATCCCGCTATGTCATCATAGCCAATAGCCTATATCGTTAGGGTTATCATGATACTCTCTCTAGGTGTTTAGACCAAAACAAGGCCACGATGGTGTTAAAAGAAGTACACTCAGGACTTTGCAGTGCCCACATGAGTGGTATTATCCTAGCATGACAAATCCTTAGAGCAGGCTACTATTGGCCTACCATCGAAGAAGACTCCTATGACTTTGTCAAAAAATGTCTCCCATGTTAGCAGCACACAAATCTTATGCACGCTCCAGCACAAGATCTACAGCCTATTGCACCACCTTGGCCCTTTGCATGTTGGGGCCTTGATCTAGTTGGAACTATTACACCTCTCTCATCTGATGGACATAAATGGATAATAACAGCTACAAAATATATCACTAAATGGGTGGAAGCAGCCCCCCTAGTCTCAGCTACAGGAGTTCAAGTCTCCAAGTTCATCTTGTACCACATTGTTTTCTGCTTCGGCATCCCATCCACCATCTTCACCGACCACGGAGGTAACTTTGAGAATCTCAACATCAAAGAACTATGCACTTCCCTTTACATCCATCACCACTTTTCTAGCCAATTTTCCCACAAGGTAATGGCCAGGCAGAAGCAACTAACAAAACCCTCCTCAAAATCCTAAAGAAAGTTGTCAATGATTTTGACCGCGATTGACACCTACAAATAAATCCAGCCCTTTGGGCCTATCAAACCTCCTTCCGCATATCCATAGGCACAACCCATATTCCCTAGTTTATGGTGCCAAAGTGGTACTACCTATAGAGGTTGAACTTCCCTCCTTGCTCATATCTTTGTGAGGTCAAATATCAGATGAAGAATTCAGAGTAGCTCAACTCACCCAGCTAGATCTCTTAGAAAAGAAGAGACAACAAGCCTATGATCATCTCATAGTCTACCAAACTTGTCTCAAAATGAATTTTCACAAGAAGGTGCTTCCACAACACTTTTAGCCGGGTGACATGGTCCTCAAAGAAAACATGAAAGTCCAAGCAGATCAACAAAAGAAAGGTAAGTTTGAACCTACATGGCTTGGCCCTTATGTTGTCACTACTTCCTTCGGCTCCAGAGCCTATTAGCTATCTACACCATAAGGAGAACTCTTGAATGATCCTACTGACATCATTCATCTCAATAATTTCTATGCTTGAAGATCCTTGGTATACGCAGCTTTTGAAAAATATAAAAAATAGTAAAGAGAAATAAGCGTCCAATGGTGAAAACTTGGCAATTCAAGTGCCTTGGATAGGTACCTTGGTGAAAACCTAGTAATTTAGGTGCCTTGTGTACTAAAGACTAATCCATTATCTATCACTATCTTATCCCTCATCCATCCACTCACCATCCAATAAAACACCTGCTTGCTCCCTTGGTGTTCCAACCAAATATCCAAAATCTAATGAAGCTTGTAAATACCTCCTGTATAGCTTGTAAATCTTATACCTCAGCTTGTAAATCTTGTACCAAAGCTTGTACCATCCCTTGTATATCCAAATCTTGTCCACAACTTGTACCATATTCCAAACTTGTATTTTATGCCATCTTGTTTCCCCCTCTTGTAATTATCCTTGTTTATATTCTCACTTGTACCATATTCTAGCTTGTAAATAATCTTGTATCCTAGTTTGTACCCTATCACGTGCACACACAAATCCTACTTCACTTAAGCTTTTCACAAAACCCTCAAATTATCCAACTATCCATCTATCACACATTGCAAACATCCAACACACTTTGAAACATTTCCATCTCACAAAACCAACACATGAACAACCTTGTACATTTGTAACATATCTTGGTCTGTCAGCTTGTACATCCTCTTTAGCTTAGTACCATTGTATCTATCTAGCTTTCATGTCAGTTCATCCTTGATCAACATCTTGCACACATTGCACAAATCTTGGTTAGCTATTTCAATGCATCCTTTAGCTAGATCTCCTGTCATCAAAGTGTTATCCTTCTCAGTTCAACTTGCCCAATGCATCACTCATCCAAATCCACCAGCTTAGGTACTGTCTGATAGATCCTTGCAAGATATAGCTTTCCTCATGTCTGATCTTGGCCCATTAGTACCTCGTCCTACCCATCTCATTGGCAAACGGTTCTCTTTTGGATTTTCGCTTTCTTTTGATTTGGAATCTTCCCTTTTAGGTCTTGAAGTATCTTTTCCAAGAAATATTTTTGTTCCCTCCTCAAGGTTGCCACAATCTTCCATATCATGGTATGCTACAAATGGGGCACTCTAAGCGTACAGTTTTGATCAAGTCTTTTGTTTGTTTCTTTTTTGCTTGTGGGTTACCTAGTGTCGGTTCCACACTGTTTCCTCCAGGTTTCATGTATGATGCTGGGGCAATCCTTGTGTGTTTGTTTCAAGTTAGTCCGTCAATCCTCTAGATGATTGGTGACACGACCTTGATGTTCTTGGTAACCTTGGCAATTAACAAACAGTCCTATAGCAAATCTAGTGATCAACTACATGGTGGTACTTCTCTTTAAAGTATCCCCTTGCTCAAAAAGCTTCAATGGATTACCTTCATCTCCATTATCCCCCATCCATATCCAACATCTGTCTCTCCTACCCCAACTTACGCATCAGTATCTCTTTGAATCAATCTTCACTTTTAGCTTTAGGGATCCATAATCCTAGTCTTGGCGATCCACCAATCCAATCAATCCACCAAGCCTCATCTTTTGAGATCCACAATCCTAGTCCTAGGGATCTCTGAAACCCATCTTCCACCAATCTGACTCTTTGAAATCTTGTTGCATCAACTTTATAATCCCCTCATCCTTCTCCCTATCCTGGATTCCTTTTTATAGTGCTCTGCTCCTTCATCCTCCACCTTCCCTAAAGTCTTAAGCTTGCTTCCTCTTGTGTATATGATTCTCCTTTATCATTCTCCCATAGTGAGAGTTTGAGCTAATTCAGCCCCTTCTCTTTGCCAATCTGAGTCTCCTTGCTTATCTCGGATTCTTGTATTTTGAAGAAGTCGAGCCTCATTTTCTCTCCCCGCCGCCTTCTTGAGGGGGCATCTCATAGTCTAGTCTCTCCTTCTTATCCAAGACTGGGGCAACTTTGTTGCTAAAACATCTTCCTCATGTCGTTTATATTCAAACTTCTTTGAAATAGTGTTATCTCAACACTATGTCAAAGAGGGGCAAAATGTAGACACCTAAAATCCTTTAAAAAATAAAGTATTTTTATTTTCTGAAAAAGTCCTTGATGACATCATCATTAATTAATTAATTAATTAACTTATTTTCATGCCATTAAATCCCTTTATCTTAATTAAAAATATTTAATTAAGGAATCCCTCCCAAAAATGTTAAATCTTATTTAAACAGTATTTCCTTATTTATTAATTATTTAATAAATAAATTGACCAAAAATCTCAAAATAAATAAATAATTTATTTTTTGCCCAAAACATGGCCAATTTCCTTAAGACCACTAACCTCTTCAAAAATCTTCTAATCCTTCTTTAATTTTGATTAAAGGCTAATCCCATCATTTCCTACCCCTAATCCCAACTCAAAATATTTAATTAAGATTAAATATTAATCCTCATGTTTATTAAAAATACTTTAATAAATATCTCTTCAACCCAAACCCTTGAAATAAATAAAAATTTATTTATTTCCTAAAAACCTTATTTATCCTCATCCTAGGAAGTTCTAGACTCTTCTAGAAAGTCTTCATCCTCATCCAAAGCCTAGACTCTTCTAGAAGATGTCAATCCTTATCTTTGACCCTAATCCTAATCCCCCCCTAACCTTGTCACATTCCCTAAACATGGGTTAAGACTTGCTAACCCAAGCCAAAGCCAACAAATATCTCCTCCTTCACCCACCCTCATTAAATGCCATCCACTTGCCCATCTCTAACAAGCCTAATCTAATCTTAACCCAAGCCTAATCCAAGCCTTAATCATTTGCACATTCTTAAGTCAAGATTAAGACTTTCTTAATCCAACCCAAGTCAAAATATCTCAAATCTCTCACAAATATCCCAACCATAAAATTTTATGATGCCCACAAAGCCATAAATGAATCTTACAAGCCCATTCATTGCTCTTACAAGCCATTATGAGGGTCTTTATGAGATTTGAGCCTCCTTTGTTGACCCCTCAACCCCTCTTTCTCTAACCAATGACCCTGTGACATGTGTCACTCCCTAATTGGCTATAAAGAAGCACAATCCATGTGTTATCCTCTCATTCAATCTAAACCTTCCATAAGCTTTATCTCATCCTTGCATCCTAGCCCTTGATCCCTCAAGCCCTTTGCCTATTTAAGGAATCCTCTCCCAAGCCATTTTAACACAATCACCCATAGTAACAAAGTAATGCCATTTTGATCATGAAGTAAAGCCATAATGCTATTTTTGAGATCAAGTTTTTACATCAAAAATCCATCCATCCACATCCAAATTCTAAGAATCCATTGAAGCTAGTTTGAGTATCTCGAGCATACATCCTAAATCCATATCCAAATTAGACACATCTATAAATCAAGAGAAAAATCTCATTGAGAGAGCCCCTTAATGACTCATATTCTCATTTGAGGGCTTCTCTTTGTCTATCTTGAGGTTTATGTTAATTTAGTTAATGTTAATGCTTTTGTTTCATTAAGTTAAGTGTTTACTTGCATACTAAATTAGTGTAAACACATGGCACCCACCTTATAATGATGGTTGACCTTGGGGTGTTTCTCTCTACCAACATATATTAGGTGGGGTAGAGTATCAACTTTCTTGTCATGAATAACCTGTACAAATAAAAAATTAATAGTGTGAGATATTTATCCTCTAGAGATGCTCTTACTATCTTTATTAGAGTTTATAGTACAAAAACATAATAAATAATCATTTTAACTTCATACTCTCCCTATTACCTATACTATACTTGTATGGTTTCTAACATCTGAGCTTCTATACACAAAACTATCAACGTTGTGATAAGAAGTAAAATTAGGTGAAACTTGTTTTTCTTCCAATGTTTTCTTAGATCCTTTTCATGAAACCTTCATTCTCATCCTACAAAATATCACTTAACAATGTTAAGGAGGCATGATTATTTAATAACACAAGAACTATTGATTTCTGTAACATCATCACCTTTGTATCTTTCCATTCTCAGACAAAATTAAGATCAGATGACTCATTCTCTTTGGAGAAATTCATAAAGGGTGTCGTGTTCTTTATTTTGAAATTTTTGCAGAATGGTACCCATTTTTTGGCAAAGCTAGAAGTTTCTACAAGAGAGTAGAAAGTGATGGGAGATGCACCATCATCTGAGATATAACAAGAAAAAAATTCTACTTGATAATCAAGTGCAAGAATAGAAAGAACTGTATTGGCAGTTATCAATGTGAGCTCATTGAATGGATATATTGTAGTAATGATAACATCCACAGTAGGAAGATTGGAAAAAAAATCTCTACTATATCTACAACATTAAAACATAAAACAACACCCAAACTTTTTTACTGTTTGAAAGAGGAATAAACATATAAGAGCACTTTTTATGATAATAAAACAAATGTGTAAATGAACAAATATTATTTCTACCTCTCTGGAAGCCTCTCTAGGTATGTATTATACCCAATAAAATCCCATGCCATGTTGTGATAGAGCATCAACATGAAAGTAAACCAAAGCTGACATGCAAAAGTTATCATCCAAAAATTCTAGGAAAATGTAGAAAATGTTTTGGCTCTCAAAGTCACGAGGAAAGGGAAGGATATAATCAATGATCTCATAATTCACATAGAACAATGAGGAAGATGAAAAACATTTGAAGAATGGAATTGAAATTTAGAGACAAATCAAGATAATTTCTTGAGGGATGAAAGGATGAAAAAATCCTCCCTTATGCTCAAATTTTTCCCCATGAAGAAGAGGACCAAGGAAGAAAAGGGAGATTCTTTGAGAGATCAAAAGATAAAAATATGTCTTTAGTTCACTGTACGAATAAGCTGATCTTGTTGTAGGAGGAATAAAATGATTAAATAAAATGTTTTTATTGGCTTAAATAGGTCAAGTCATCCTTCATAGGGACACACATCATCAAGGTATTCATTTCCTATATTAAGGACACATGAATTCGTTTTAACAGAAAAAAGAATAAGATGTTTTAACTTCGTTAGCTAGCAATGACTTCTCTTCTTAGGAACAATTTCTCTTCATCTAAGGCGATGTTCTCCTCCCAAAATTGCAGCAAACTAATCCTAAAAAAGAAATAATATATCGTAAGGTGAAGTGAAATATATAAAGGGTGGAAGAGGGGGGATTTTTTTGGAAGGGCTAATTTAGAAAACAACAAGAAGATCTCATAAAAAATTAGAGATAAGGAGGGAAAGAAAACAAAAATTTTGACCAAGTCTTGGTAGAAAACTATCAAGAATTGGTTGAATTTTCCACCAATGTTTGGTTGAATTTTTTTAATAATTGGTGGACAACTTTGAGAAGAAAAATTCTCCTAGTCCAACTTTATCTGTACAAAGATTTAAAAGGTTGCAAATTAAATGGCTTGGATAAGAAATAATTGCTTGATATGGCATGGAACAAAGAAGAACGTAAACATATAGCATGGACATGTATTCTTTGAAATGAAAGCATCCAAGAATGTAAGGAAAAGAAAAACTATTGAAGTGTGAAGGATTCCACATTGCATCTTACTTTCTGTTGGAAGTTATTTTCAAAAAGAAAAATAGAGGTGTCTATTACAAAGACAATACTTATAATCCACTGATGAATTTTCTAATTGGTTTACATATGTGTTTCTTTGCAAACTAAAGCAATTCCTTAGTCATTTTTTTTTGTACAAGTTTGTTACAAGAAGATCCAAGGACTTAGTACTCATAAATCCTAACTCATCAATAAGCTGAATGTCAACTAGTTAAATTGCTCATCAAAGTTATTACTGGATGCAAAGCTAAAAATAGCATAGAAATAATCACAATTATTTAGTTAGATGGTATATATATCATAATGATTTCCAAGGTCAACTCAACTAATTAAGACTTGGACTAAATTTCTACAGTATCTAAGTTACATGTTCTAGTCTATCATATGAAACAATGGCTTAGTATTTGAAAAACTTATACAAAAGTTTGTGTTCCATGATAGAATAAGTACACTAATTTCATGTCATCATTATTAAACTTTTTAAGTAATGTCATAAATTGGTTGTGGCCTAGAGTTTGGCACCTATAGAAAAATAATCCTATGCCACTGCACTACTCTTGGCAGGCCCATAGTGACAACCTAGCACCAAAGGCTCCACCATATCCAGGAGACCAATTTTAGTTTAACTCTACATAACCAAAACTATTTGATATGTCAAGCCTTTTGTTTATTTTTCTAGTTCAACCATTAATTTTGTGCATATAAGGCTGTACATATGAATGATGATTGCAAAGAAGAGTCATCTTCTAACCCAAACTCAGATAATTCTCTTGTAGTGATCATTTTCTAACACACACTTGGATAATATTCATGCTCTTGGGTGCTCTATAAATAATATAGTAGGTTCACTCTTTGTGATGAGAACCATGAAGTTGACTTGAAAAAAATAATCAATTAGGAAATGCTTCCAATTAGTAATATTTTGAAGCCACTTTTGGCAAATTTTAAAGCTAATTCAATAGATATTCTTGTCATAAAGCATTGGTGCTACCTTAAATTGGCTGTATTTATGAGATACCAAATTCAATTAACTAGCTGGACATAACTATGCATTGCATGAAATTGAATAGACTTGTTTTTATATGTATGGAACAAATTTGCACAGTTACATTTAGTTCATTGTGAGTAGAATGTGATGATGACCATGTTCATGATACTATGTACATTCCATCACCTAGAAATGTGCACCAAAATCCTTTTCAATTAACATGGCAATAGCCACAATCATGGTGATGATACATGTTCAAGCCTCGTAACAATATATTTAAGGCCAACAACATACAAGAAATTGGCACATTAATCATTGGGTAAGACAACATGGACTAAAACCCAAAAATTAACAAATCTAAAACCTTGATATGATAATAATTCAATCATCAATGTATACCCATCTTTTAATCTTCATCCTTCAAACTATGGACGAACAGTCAGCCAACATGCTCATTTAGCCTAGCTATGATTTCCACATTATATTACATTCACTCTTTGCAATAAGAACCATGAAGTTGATTCAACAAAAAAATTCAATCAGGGTGTGCTTTCAAATAGTAATATTTTCAAGCCACTTTTGGCAACTGGTAAAAGCTAATTCAATGCAGATTCTTGTAACAAATCTCTGGTGCTATCTAAGATTGCCCATAGTTGAGAGATCTAAAATCCAAAGAACTAACTAGACATAAACGTACACTATATGAAATCATTTAGATTTTCTTTTATATGTATGAATTAAATTTGTACAATTCCATGTAGATCATCTGGAAGTAATAGGTGATGATGAGGTGAACACTAATTAGTCCTTGCTTCACAAAATCAACTACATTGAGGGTGCTTGCTTCTAAGGATGCTGATCTCATTTCTCTTCACTCAATCTCAGTCATTGCCTTAAAGAAAATTTTGATGGCTAGTACCTAGCATCTCTGGAAAAAGTAGTGTTGGGAGTGTAGGATATTTGGTGAAAGGAGTAAGCATACAACTAGAGTAGATTTCTTGGCTTAGTTGAGTTTCAAGATATCAAACAAAGCCTTACAGAAAGTGGATTTATTGATGCCCAAAGAGTTGTGTTGATGTCTCATGTGGCTGCCATAAATGTGGAGAAAAAGGTTAGTATGAACAAAGTGTGATTATATTGCTAGGAGGAAATGAAAGTAGTCCTAAAAAGGAAATATGTGCAACATAGCTTCTTTGAAAAAGAATCTTTTTAACCATTGACCAAAAAGCAAGCATAAACAATCCACAAAGAAATGCTAGAAATAATATTCCTCGACATAAGCCATTGGTTTTCCTACAAATCTATTTCCATTGGTAGGATTTTGTTAAACTGATTGTATGCAGTCACAATAAATTAAAAAAGAAATCTAAAGAGATTTTCATTCAAAATAAAACTATTTACTTACCAACTTTCTATCAATTGTCTAAACTTTAACTTGCTGACCTTTAATCTCCACAATTTCTCCATCAATCCAGGCCACTTCAGAATCTTGCACCCATACTTGAGAACCTATAAGAATGTTTACAAGAGCAAGAACACTACTTGGTGGTTAATTAATGTAGGAACAAGAACTACTAATGGCAATAGATCTATATTACAAGATTTCCAATAAGATACTTTCATAACCTTAATATCAATCTGATCCATCAAATATGACATTTTCAAAACTTTCTCTCTAAGGGCAACTCACATGCTGGAGGAAAGAACTATAAAAAAATAAATATAGATTGTCACATTTGATGACCATAAGTGTTCACTTACTGAGAGATAACAGTAGCAAGAATAGCTCCAGTAACACTTAACCTAAGAATGAGAATAAAAAGAGGAAACCACAGGGCATTCAATATGTTGTTGTGCCTTGCAAAATTTTTAAAAACCACACCTTAGGAACAAGCTTATGTGCATGCACAATTCAATAATTTCAAAATTTATAATATGTGGACATTATAACAAAGTTGAAACAATAGTCTAATGAAAGCCAAAGTGAATTAAAAATCAATGAGTGAGTTTGAAAGTGTAGGGAAATCAAGATACCATTTTGATTTATATTAGGATACAAGAATAAAATATAATTTTAAATTTTAATGCAATTGCAAGGGGTACTGACAAGATCATTATACAAGGAAAAGATATAAATATAGATTAGATGTCATAAATACATAATAGTAGTAAAAGGAATGAATGGACTTGCCAAATTGTCATCTCGTCTCTATAACCCACACAAAATGTCAGATATAAGTACCTCACTCTCAATGGTATCAAATTATTTTCCTATGTACAGATGCCAAGCATATAACTGCGGAGGAAGCAAGAGATTGTCATCCATTGGGGTTTTAAGAAAAGAAATTTAGGTGTGAAAATTGGAGTTAATAAAGTTTTTGTATCACCAAATTGCATAATTTATCCTCAAAATGCCTGGTATGGTTTCCAAAATTGATCTCTTGAGTAGTTTTAAGGAGTTTGAAATTGTTTTAGAATTGCCTATTCATGAGTGGATCGAATTCTAGTTTGGATGTTATTGTGTTATTCTTCTAGAACTGTTGAAAAACACATAAAAATCAGACTTTTGTAGCCTCAAAAATTCAGAATTTGTCTGATATAAACTTCTAATTGGACATTTGTTTCGAAGAAATGAAGGAATTAGAATCTTCATAATGTTATCTATAGATTTTAATGCTTGGTAGTGGAAAATGTTCCATTATTCAAGATAATTAGCTTCAGTATTTTTTCATTCTCAAAATTATTGCAAAAAAATGAACAAAAAAATCTGGACAAGGAAAACATATCAAAAATTATTATGCTAGTCAAAGTCCATTTTCCAAACCAACTTCAAAAAATTTGCTAATTTCCTTATCTAGGGTATCTCAAGCCATCATGAGAGTGATAGTAAACTTCAAAGGCTAGTGGTATCCAAATCCTTGACACACTTCAACATCCTATAAAGTTTAAACTTGAAAAGAAGCAATCTTGATATGGATAAAGACCCAGTGTTGCAGCACCAAACAAAAACTGTACTGGCAAGGCATCATTAAAATGATGGTAAACTTAAAATGACAATGGTATCAAAAGAGAGATCATAGTGATGTATGAAAGCGATGGATATGATGATGATCAAGTTGTTATCTTAAATGTCATTCATTGTCTATTGAAATTTTAGAAAACAATCTACAGAGCTCATAATCACAAATGATTGTTCTTCAACTCATGTTAAGTAAACCCAACTCAAATGACCTACATGAAGGTGGTTATCTAAAATGGATGGTAACAATACTTTTGATGACCTGTATAATATTTGATCAATGATGACTAGTTCTTGACACTTAACATTATTGCTTTAAATAAAATTATTATTTTAATATATATTAGGACATCCAAGCTTGACTATTAATATCATGTTGTGTTTCAACTTTTGAACATAATTATTGCTGCAAATGTGTATATTTCTTTTTTATATATCAACAAACACAACCCTCAAGAAACATTTGACCAAACCCACAAACCAAAAATCAAACCTGAACTGATAACTTAGGAATAAGACATACTCTCACAAAAAACTCTAGAGAAATGTGTCAATCTTTTACTACTATAAATCTAGTAGTAGAATGAATTTTAAATATGTGGGATTGAGATAATTCCACCCAATCAATATTTGTAGCTAGTGTACATGCTACTATATGATACTAACCACTTATTCTAGAAAGACCTTCCTCAAAAGAAAATATATTTACAATATGGATAAAGAGCTATCTATCAATTTTAATTTAAAGAAATGACATGTATTAGCATACCATCTATAACTTTTGATGCACTAGAGAACAACTAAGGTCAATGTTTCCATCACTTTCCATTCTTGGTAAGGGCACTAACTCTTCCCAACACCAGCATACCTCACACACAAAATCTATCCACAACACAAGGATTGCTGATACACATATAAAGAAAAATGTAGAAATGAGATGCGAAGTTCTTTCACAACTTATAATTCATACATTTCCATACAACCAAAAGATAATATAAATTCTTGTTAAATTAACCAATCCAGCATCCATTAATTCTCATAAAACTGCTCATTCTTTTTAGTCGTTGTGTTAAGGAAGTGAATATAATTCTGATATCACTAGTGCCTTAACTTCAAGAATGGATGTTGTGAAGCTCTTGACTCCTTGGTTTTGGAAGGAATTGAAGAACAATGGTTTGACAAGGATTAAGGAATTCCATCACTCTGCAAATATCTAAGAACACACCGTAGATTGAAAAGCTCATGGTATAGGTAGGGAAATTCATGTATATTTTAATCTAGCAAAGGATTCCAAAGATAAAATTAATGAAAAAGAGGGTCTTGGAAAAGAGGCTCTATCAAAAATCCCAAAAATGAGGATAGAAAATACCTCCAATCAAAGACATATCTGAAGAGAAATTGTGATACAGGTAGGTTAGATAAAAGAACTTGATAAAATGTGACATAAATTACTATAGCAGTAATCAACATCAAATACTAAAGAGCCCAACTTTCCTTAAAAATAGGTTGTGGAAAAGGCCAATACTGCTCATAGTCAGATATTATCAACATACTAGTAAAATCATAATCATAGTTTTTCTCAGTGGGCGAAGGCATTTTTAGTCAAACTGGAAGTGTGGATCTATCATTTTCTATTTATTGCAATGAAAAGCAATTGGTCGAGGACTTGAATGTCAAGTATTTATTTTCAACCATCTGACTTGTAGAGAAGGATTAGAAGGGAAAATCCCAAGTCAAGGATTGAATGTCAAGTATTTATTTTCAACCATCTAATTTTTAAAGCACCCTATTGTTAACTAACATTTATAATGGATAATATACTGTCTAATTAATGAAAGCCTTTACCAAAAAGAAGCTTTCAACCATGGTAGATAACACAAATAAGAAAACTATATTTTGCAACCAGGATTAATGCAAAATAAATTGCTTCATAAATAATAATGTAATACCTCCCAAAGAATATTTGTTCCAAATTTAACAAATGTCGTACAATGATTTAAGTGAACAATATTCATGCAACTGATTTCTTTTTATCCACTAGATTATATTGAAAACCATATAATATTAGACTAAAATAGATCTTGAAATTAAATATGAAGGTTACCTTGGTTTGGATGCAATAATGAAGGTTGCTCCTATAGTCCTCATTGACTATGATTTGCGGATTTCTTATGGGGTTGAGGTTGTTCAAAGAAACTCTCAAATGACTATTGCAAACTAGAACACTAAGGATGGATATAATTACCTATTTACAAAATAGCTAAGACCAAAGACAAACATCTATTTGAAATAAGGATTGTTTGTATGTGGCTCATGGACTACAACACCATCTATTATCATATGGGAGTTATGGTAGGAGAGAAATAGACACAGTTTTAAAAATAAAAGGATAGGATAGGAACAACTTATCGACAAGATGGAAGCTGCCATTATCAAGATTATGAATAATAGAATATTGAATATTCAAAAAGTGGCAGAAAAGATGACTTATTGGGATGAGAAGATGAGAGGTAGATTGATTTGGGTTTTGCGATTCCTCGGTATGTTAGTTTGAGCTTCACTTGGTTTTGAGAATACTATAATATTCTCTACTTAACAAGGCCAACCACATAAAGGTGGAAGCTCATTTGGCCTCACCCCCCTCCTCCTAACATCAATCTAAATTACCCATTATCATCTAATTACATACTTCATTCATTCATTCGTCCATTTATGAACTATAACATTCAATCAGTAAAATCACATAATAGTCATTAATATGATATAAAATTCATTAATACACAATACTAATCAAGACTTCATTAACACATAACAATATTCATTAATATAAAATAAAAATCAATATTAATATGCAACATTCATAGATAATTATTTAAAACAAAGTTCTTTCATTATCCAACAAGGTTTATCAAAAATCATTTTGAAAACATCATTTCTTCTTTTTGTTTTTCTTAGCTCTGTTAAGAAAAAGGTTGATAGGAGCATCAATATCTTACTCATTGTCCTCCTCTTGTGGCACATGTAATGTCAAATTATGATGACTCCTCCTCTTTGGAGGAGTAGGAGGCTATTGCACTAAAGGGGGCTCTGTTGCAAGAACAAATAAATGAGTTAAATTGACATACTCTTTTTCTTTTTTTAACTGTTACAAGTCTATAATTAAGTACTAGTACAAGGTAACACGCATTTTTCTTACTTGATAGTGCCACATCATGTACATTAACATTTTTATCCACCACCACATCAACATGCTGAACACTTGGAACATGCTCCACTCCTTCACCATGATGTTCAACATGCTCTAAAATATTGAAAAAAAGGATACACATTAAATTGCAATTGAAGATGTTAAATTGTATTCATAATTGCATAATTAATTTCCAATAGAAAATTAATACCTCCACCATTATAATGCACATGATGGTCTTCATTATGAGCAAGTTCTATGAGAGGATATGAAGGTTGCAGTAAAATGTTATGCGCATTGTTATGCAATCAATTTATGTTCAAAACTAGCACCAAAAAATAATTTCCTCAACTATTCAATTTCATTTACTTTTCATCTAACCAATTTACCTATGTCTCATTTGGTGCACTGGATTCTTGGGTAAGGCTTTCATATTCTTGGCGTAGGCATGCAACCACAATTTTATAGCTTTCCTCTAAGGCAATTTTTCTATCTTCATCTGTGAACTCCACATTGAATTCTGTGTCCTGTAATTTTTGCTTAACGCCATCAATTTTCCATGTATGGTTTCATTAAATAAAATTGTTTGAAATAGTATATATAAAATAGATATATGAAATTTCATTGCTACTGTTTACAAGTTGAAACTAAAGATTCATATAGCCACCAGAGCCAAGTTTTTGTTGGCCAACTTTTTATAGTCTCACTTTTGTAGCCATAGATGTGTCTTGCAATCTATGAACAGTTTCAAAATTGTTAGATTATATGTTTACAAAGATCACTAATTAGTGCATGATTACAATGTACTTAATACTATCATGACATACCTTCTTTTGCCCTGTGCTGGTTCATTTACTCTATTTTTACATAGCGTTTTCTCCTTTACATCTTCTATTATTTCATTCCACTCCATTGGTGGAATCATATAAGGACACTTGTACTTTGGGTTCTCCATAAGACCCCTTCTATATTGATCCCTCATAGTCTTTATATGCCTTGTTGCTCTTTTCAGAAGTAGGCTAGGGTCAAAAATGTTTTTTCCAAATAGGTCCTCAAAAGATGTAATTAGTTAATTTTTTAATTCAGAGGCCTGTGAATTCCACCTTTAAAAAATAAATTAAATTGTTAGAATAATAAATTTAATATAGTACAATAAATGGAAGAAAAGAAAAATTATGTAGCAATGATATGAAACTACATACCTTTTACGTATGGTGGATCCAAATAGCCTTAATGTCATATCAAAAAGATGGTCAAAGAAAACATTATTGCCTACAAAAACATAAAGGGATTATCAATCCAAAACAAGTTATGTATAAGTAAACTAAATTTACACTTTAAATACTAACAATTTTAAAGCACCTAGAATCTTTTGTAATTTAAATGAAAACATAGTTTTCTTGTTTAGCAACAATGTCCCTTCAAATGAACCAATACTAGTCACACGGATTGCTCCAAGAAATGGATCAGCTTTAGTAGTACTACTCTCTATTTCTCTATCAACTAAAGGTCTATCTATTAGTGCAAAAAATAGGTACATGAGTACAAAATCCACCCAATAAAAAAAAAATGCATGATTAGCACATTATGCAATATAGAAAAACAAGATTCTAATAGCTGTATTGGGCATAGACGAGGATGTTTGCATGCTCCTTGTTGCCAACAATGCACAAGGTGATATTGGACCATTGACTGAAGGAGGCATCCACTCTTCATTGTGAGTTGAAGAATACAATATTGTTAGCAAAGACATTTGCAATAGATAAAGATAAAATGGGATACTAGCTAGAAGCATCCAAAAAAAGAGTTAAGTGTTATAATGTTGATGAAAACAAACAAAGAAAGTTTTACTTAGACAAAGGTTGTGCGCTACAACCCTCACCATGTTCAGCGTGCGATGTCACAACTGTCACGTATTTTTGTACAAGAACACATAATATTTTAGATCATGATCCATAAAATACTATAAAATATTAACATCTATTGAACTTCTATTATTGCTTTAGATTAATTAATGTTTACCTTCAAAGATTGGACCCTACAGTCCAATTCTTTTTTTAGTGCCTCTTTCTCCTTTCTTGTGTCACAGTCAATGATAATGTTAAAAATTTCATTAGTGTATCTTTGTTTGAGTTTTTGGGCCATGAACATAGGGTCAACACTAAAGGTGATGTCATGTAGAAATGATGCCTGTATTTCATATCGCATTTGATCTGCTGTCATTCTAGCTTTTTCCAATCATTTGTGACAACAATATTAGTAAAATTTCATCAAAATAACTTCAAATTCATAAATAAAAGAACATAATAATATGACATTTATTTCTATATAACAATAGAAATTACAATAATTAATTTTTACCTCCGTTGAAGGTGTTTGAGTTGGTGCAACCCCACTTGTGCATGGTGGTCTACCTATGTTGCCCTGTGAAAAAGATTACTAATTCTTAGAAATCAATAGAGAAATTAAAGTATTTGACATGTTGTACTTAATGTTTGTATTTGCACATATGGTTTTGAAAGAAAAATTTGGTGTAACTAATGTGTATATCTACAAAATTCAAAATTAGTAAAATTTCATCAAAATAACTCCAAAGCCATAACTAAAAGAACATAATAATACAACATTTGTTTGTATATAACAATAAAAATTACAATAATTAATGTTTACCTCCATTGAAGGTGTGTGCAATGGTTCATCTTTGCCTGTACGTGGTGGTCTGCCTATGTTGCCCTATGAGAAAGACTAGTAATTCTTAGAAATCAGCAACACAATGAAAATATTTGACATGTTGTACTTAATGTTTGTTTCTATACATATGGTTTTCAAAGAACATAATAATACAACATTTGTTTCTATATAATTTGAACAATTACAATAATTAAGGTTTACCACTATTTAAGAAGGTATGTGAGATGGTGCATCTCTGCCTATGTGACGTTATGGTCTATCCATGTCACCCTGTGAAAAAGAATTAGTAGAAAAATGAAAGTGATAGACTTACTAAAAAAAATATTAATAATAAAGTAGATTGTATACGTAAATCATTTATCTTAAGTTAGCCAAAAATTTGGTGTAACTAATGTGTATATATAAAAAAATATTTGACATGTTCTACTTAATGTTAATATCTACACATATGGTTTTGAAAGAAAAGTTTGGTCATATAGAACCCCATCATAGTTGACATTGATTGTGGCTAGACAAACATTTCATTGATCATCATCTTCATCCATGTCATCATCATCATCATCGTACTTGTCACTTTGATAATCATCATCACCACCACCATCTTCATTGCCATTATCATCATCTTCATCACCATCATCATCATGACCATCATGACCATCTTCATCAACATGATCCTAATCATCATCATCATCATCATCATCGTCACCATTACCATCAGCATGACCATCTTCTTCATCATTGGGTAAAAATCCTTCATGATTATCATTTTCTTCATCTTCTACTTCTTTTGTATCTTCTTCTTCCATCACATTATACTTTGTTAGCCTTCCCCTTGGATCATGTCTAACAAAAAATGACCAACTTGTTTTGTGTGGAACACCAAAGTAAAACACTTTCTTGCATTGGCTTGGAAGAACATAGGGCTCATCTCTAACTCGCTCAAATGACGTTGTATTTATCATTGTAAATCCACTATCATGTTCAATAACAATCCTATTATGATCATTTTGATTAAGCTACAACTTGTACCATTTGACAACAAATAAAACTATTTTGAATGAATTAAAGTTGCACTCAAGTATATCATCCAAAATGCCATAGTATCAATTTTTAGATTGTTGAGGATGTATGTCAGTTCTAGACAAAATATTGGTGACCATGAAGATTGCACTTATCCTAGAATCACATGTTTTCTTCGTTTCATCTGACTTTTTTATGCAAAATTTATGACCATGGTAGTACATAGCTTTATAGTGTTTGACCTACAATTTTTCAAACATGTCAAGATTATTTGTATCGATCTGTGAGTTGATATGAAACTTATGTCTCATGATTAGTAATCTTCTGCATACTTTTGTATCTCTTAAGCCATATACTAGATCAAGTACCATTGGCATAACATTGAGATCTCCATTATGATGATCTTCTTTAACCATCGATGCAACACTATCCCATGTTAATGAGTGACAATTTTCTTGAGACTGTTCAATCCATACTATCATCCAATCAAGATTGTTTGCAATATACAAATGCAGTGCATCCCACTCATGACCAACTATAAAGAAAATAATTAGATTAATTAGAAACAACTTATATTAATGATGGATAAGAATTAATAAACTACAAAAAAACAACTTATAATTATCTATCAATCTTCTCAATCTACCTTTCCCTACCAGGTACTCTCCTTCAAATTTTTCATTAGAGTTGGGATCCCAAATGCGATCTACATAGATATTTGCTACAAACTTTGGAAGATATTCACTAATGTACACCATGGTCTGGTAAACCATATATCCCTCTACCATAGAACCCTTAGGATGTGCTCTTTGTTGAACCAAGCCCTTCATAAATTTTAAGTGCCTCTCAACCATCCACATTGACCTAGTTTGTACATGTCCACACAATTCAATCTCCTCAACTTGATGTATGAAGTAGTGTTCTTGAGCATTGAAAAAGGTTAAAGATAAACACTTTTGCATTTCACATATAAGATGTGGAATTTTTCTCTTCCAATATTTTATATCTTTTTTATCAATTTCTTTAGATGATAACCACCTAAAAGAGATTCAACACACATGAATATATAAATGAGATTTTAGATAAAATTATACAAATCTAAGAAAAACACTGCTAACCTCATGTATTTTCCAAGGTCATATATAACTTGTTTAATATTGTTGTCAAACTGGTGTGGGAGGGATAGAGGTAGGACATACTACAATCATTAAAAAATGATCATTTCAATATATTATTAAATAATGCAATAGGTATTACATTCAATTTTACAAATATAATGTAAATAGAGAACATGAATTACCTTGATGAAGGTATGCTAATAATGTGTTTTCAACCCTAGCCCAAAATCAACTGTCCTTGATAGAAGAATGCTTATATTTGTAGCAAATCTTGTTGGATTTTTTTTTTTTTTTTATGACTTCTTTTAATGCATCACTTTTTTGCTCCATTAATAACCAAGGAATGACACTTGTATTTATGCAGTCTCCATTGCTATTTGATTCAATGAAATCTTTTAGTGCATGATTAGATTCATGAATGTCAGTAAAAATTTTGGCAATTTTTTCTCTATCACACCTTCTATCCAATATTTTCCATAGTGTCTCTATTGCATTCTTTCCAATATGCATAGCATCAAACAAATGCATGATTGAGAGATCCTTGTAGTATGGTAGACTACTAAATTGAGTAGGATAAATTTTCATTCCTTTAGGAAGTTGGTCATTGATGCCTTGATGACCTTCACAAGCATCAATTACATCATTAGTAAATATAAGATGATATCAAAATATAAATTTTAAACTTTAGACAATAAATGCAACATTAACTCAATGATTTAGTCGATCATATTCCAAATTTCATAAATGAGGTGTCATTCTTCATGGCCTTGACGATGTTTCTTATTTCTCATTAAAAAGCTATTTTTTGGTAATTCAATATTTATGATTATTGTGGAGAAAGTGCTTAAACTCATCGAACACCTACTTTCCTAAACTTTTTAAATGATGAGATTTTATCTTTGGACCACAAATTGGACATGTGAATATTCTCTTTGTTTGAAGACCTAAAATATCATGTACAATTATCATGTGCATCTTAAGCATACAATAAGTAATGTGTAAACACTATAATAGACCAAAAATATGTGATCTTAACAATATAAAATACTACAAAAATGAGTTAGCCCAAGGGCATCATATATTGTCCATACAAGCATTGCATGGAATTGAAATTGTTGATGTCCTACTGGTCTAGAGATGTCATACATAGTGACACTAGCTTCAACAACTAGTCAATTAGGAGCTTAATATACACATTCATATCTTTAACTTGGTACTTACCTACTAATTGAATGAACATAAACATTACATAATTATTTGTTGGAAATGAGAATAGAGTAACTGAGAGGGGGAGGGGGTGAATCAGTTACTACAAAACTTTCCACAGTCCCTAAGATGTTTGAATATACCCTTGATCTGATTAATATAAAATGTTGAAACTTGATAATGCAACAAATGATAAATATTAAGAACTGATATGTTATCATGCACAAAGAAATTCAGCAATTAAGAACACAAGAGACACCAGTTTTAATGTGGAAACCCAATATGGAAAAAACCACCAATGTAACTAGATACTATTTTTCACTCTTCTGAAGTGAGCCCTGTTAGGAGCCAACCCTGTTAAAGGTTACAAAACACATTGTTAGGTGTGACCCTGTTAAAGGATTTAATCACCCTGTTAGGAGTGGCCTTAATAGAGGTCTTTAGAACAATTCAACTGAACTGTCACCTTGTTAGAGGATTTATTGAATGGCCGTTAAACCAACTCTGTTAAGAGATTTTGAATTCACTGTTACAATGGTTAGAAAGTAACAATGAAGTGACCTGATATAATGTGCAACTTATCTTTGCTGATTACAGATCTCTTTTATGCTTGAATGGATCCTTACTGATCAAATACAACTTTACAGCTCCTTCAACACATCTGATCCTTCATCATAATTTGCTCAACATTCGCCTTTTCATTTCATACTATAATTTGCATTCATAACTTCTTTTTCATAATCACACACACCTTTTAATTCATAACTTGAATGACCATATATACCTTTCAGATTATCTTAGTCGGCTCAAATCACTGACTAAACAAACAATTACAATAGTTGGCTAGAAGTAATTAATTAGCAAATCCCTATACTGGCCGACCCTGCACGATGAACTTTGTTCAAAAAATAATTCCTGTGTTAATCGACTGAGCTCGATTAATACAACGAACTTTGTGAAAATTCTTCAATCACCAGGAGAACTCGATAAGTACTGAGTTTCCTGAGATAACCGAGTGAGCTCGGTGGAAACTACCCTTTGGAGACCGAGTGAAGCTTAGTTAACACTGACTTCTCCATGATTCCTTTGATGACCGAGTGAGCTCGGTGGAAACTACCCTTTGGAGATCGAGTGAAGCTCGATTAACATTGACTTCCACATTTCTTTCGTTGACCGAGTGAGCTTGGTGAACACTGTATTTCACCTTTCCTTTGTTGACCGAGTTAGCTTGGTTAACACTGTCTTCAACATTTCCTTTGATGACCGAGTGAGCTCAATTGGCACTGTAGATTGCATTGTAGACTGTCTGAGCTTGGTGAACTTGAGACTAATGACTGATATGACATTTGTGTGACATCAAGGACACCATTATCCAACAATCTCCCTCTTTGGCATTGATGGCAACAGAACATGTCATAACAGAATGAAATTTTGAAAACAAGTCCAACAAGATAACAGACTTCTCCCTCCTTCAATAATCTCCGTCTGTTAAGGGACTTCATGGAAAAATTTTCAAATCTCACAAATTTCAGAAGGATATGACAGTAAATCTCTCCCTCTTTGACAACACATGCCAAAGACAACAGAAGTTAAGTGAATTGTAATGTACCTTTAGTACTGATTCATATGCAATGATTTTTGATTAAACTGCATCAACAGATAGATCTTCAATCTTGTATGCGTTGATGCATCACTAGAACTTATTTTTAGTGGACTTTAGATAGGGGAATGACCCCTACCTCTGAGATACAAAAATGCATCCTTAGGTAAAGGCTTTGTGAATATGTCAGCAATTTGTTCCTTTGTATGGACATATTCCAATCTGATCTCATTGTCTTGCACCAATTCTCTGACAAAATGATATTTTATTGCAATATTCTTGGTCTTGGAATGCATTACTAGATTCTTAGATATGTTGATTGCACTAGTATTGTCACTAAACATGACAACTGGTTCTTTGATTTCCATCTTCATTCCTTGCAATAACTGCTTAAACCAAACAATGTTTGAATAGTTTACTGCTGCAACAACATACTCTACCTCTGCTGTAGATTGAGATGTACAATTCTACTTTTTGCTTGTCCAAGAAACCAATCTTTTTCCAAGAAAAAATGCTCCTCCACTTGTGCTTTTTCTGTCATCAAGGTTTCCTGCCCAATCAGCATCAGTAAACACTTTCAAATCCAAATTACCTCCAAATTTGTACCATAAGCCATAATCGTCAGTTCCTTTCAAATATCTCATTATTCTTTTGATTGCCATCAGGTGAGTTTCTCTTGGCTTTGCTGAAAATCTTGCAACAATACCAATTGCAAGGGCAACATCTAGCCTGGTATGAACTACGTATTGTAACTTTCCAATCATAGATCTATACAATGTTTGATCTACCTCTTTGAATTCATCATCTTTTACATCAAATTTTCCTTTTCTAGATTCTTTCAAAATATAACATTTGCTTCCAAATACTTTTAGATAACTTACATTGGATTTGTAGCCATACCATAATTCATAGGGAGTTTTGAATGAGTCCTTTTTCAATTGTACTCAGTTTAAGGTATGAACTGCAATGCTAATGGCTTCCTTCTAGTATTTGATAGCAATGTTCTTTTCTATCATTAGGGTTCTTGCACAATCCATGATGGATCTATTTCTTCTTTTAGCTATTCCATTTTGTTTAGGAGTTCTTGGTGCTGAGACCTATCTTTTAATACCTTTTTCAATGCAGAAGTTGTTGAATTCATGTGAGATGAATTCACCACCTCTATCTGACCTTAAGCATTTTAGTATTTTTCCTATTTCTTTTTCTACTCTTGCCAAATACCATTTGAATTTCTCAAATGCTTTTGATTTATTCCTTAGATACATGACAGTCATCATTCTTGAGTAGTCATCAACAAAAAGAATGAAAAACTTTTCTCCTGTATAGCTTTCTATTCCAATGGGTCCACATAAATTAGTATGCACAATTTCTAATATATCTTCAGACTGATAGTTCTTACCTTTAACACTAGTCTTTCCCATTTTACCAATCTGACAATTCTTGCATAGACCAACCTCAGGTTTCTTAATGTTAGGAATGCCTCTTACTTTCTTGAATTTGCTTATTTTTACCAGATTATCAAAATTGACATGACACAACCTTTTATGCCATAACCAACTTTCTTCAATTTGAGCAATAAAACATGAGCATTCACCAAGTTCTAGATAGATTAACTTACCTTTAGTTTGGGTGCTAGATCCTATCAGCTTTTCTTGCTCATTCAATAGTCTTGCCTTTCCATGCATGAATTCCACCTTGAATCCAGTATTGAGTAACTGTGCCACACTTAGCAAATTATGTTTAAGACCTTCAACCCAATAGGCATTATTACATACAAGTTCTTTGGTTGGACAGATTCTTCCTCTTCCTTTTATGAAACGAGGTTCATTATTACCAAACCTTACACTACCACCATCATAGTCTTCAAATTGATCAAACTTAGTTTTATCACCAGTCATATGATGTGAGCAACCACTGTCTATAATCCATGTATCATTCTTACTTATATGAGAAACAAGTGCCATTTTATCTTCCTCATCACTGTCAGAATCATCTTTAATGGCAATATAAACAATTTCATCCTCGCTATTATTAGAATCTTTAGAATTTTTCAGCCATGAAGCATGATTTCTTACCTTTGTTCTTGGATGATTTGAAGTCTTTCTTGCCATTCCATTTGTAATCTTTCTTTTCATCATTGTTTTGCTTGTTTGGACACCTTGCTGCAATATGACCAATTTCTTGACAAGAAAAACAGATTAGAGGAACTTTACCTTTGTATTTTCCTCTGCCTCTAGAATATTTCCTTGCTAGTAGAGCTTCAATCACTTCGAGGTCAGTGTCTGAACTTTGGCTTGATTCATTTTCACTTTCTGACTAAGATTCCTTCTCCTTTTTATTTTTCTCCTTGAGTGAGAGCTTGGCTTGAAATGCTGATTCAATGTTCTTGGAGGCTGGAACATAGTTGTCAAAGTTATCTAGTTCAAATGCAGTTAGTCTTCCAACTATGGCCTCAAGATTTATTTGATGATTTGCTTCACACCTTCTTTCCTGAATTGCAGAAACTCTGATTGCATAAATGGGAAGCAAGATTCTGAGAACTTTTCTTATAACTGTTTCTCCTTTGATATCACCTCTAGATGCTCTGATTGCACTCACACATGCTTTAACTCTTTCAACATACTTTTCAATGTTTTCATCCTCTCTCATCCTCATTTGATCAAATTGTCCTCTTAGACTTTCTGCTTTTTCTCTTCTCACATTAACATCTCCTCCATAGATCTCTTTTAGCTTGTTCCACATCTCAAAGGAAGTTTTTCTGTCCTTAATGTCATCAAATTCTTCATAACTGAGAGCGGATGCTATGTCTATCATCATATTGTTGTGAGTCTTTTTTTCAGCAATGTCATTGACAGACAATGTGCCAAAAGGTTCTTCATATTTTTCTTCAAGGTATTTTAGTCCAGTATCACCAACAGTAGCCAGATGAAGTCTCATCAATCCTTGCCATGCGGAGAAGTTATCTCTGTTGGGTTTTAGAATTTCTCTTTTGTAAGACATCTTGATCTTTGGCTTAGATCCTTGAAATCTTTTCTTGCAAGCACCAAAAGCTCTGATACCAATTGTTGGAAATGAGAATAGAGTAACTGAGAGGGGGAGGGGGTGAATCAGTTACTACAAAACTTTCCACAATCCCTAAGATGTCCGAATATGCCCTTGATCTGATTAATATAAAATGCTAAAACTTGATAATGCAACAAATGATAAATATTAAGAACTGATATGTTATCATGCACAAAGCAATTCAGCAATTAAGAACACAAGAGACACCAGTTTTAACGTGGAAACCCAATATGGAAAAAACCACCAATGTAACTAGATACTATTTTTCACTCTTCTGAAGTGAGCCCTATTAGGAGCCAACCCTGTTAAAGGTTACAAAACACACTATTAGGTGTGACCCTGTTAAAGGATTTAATCACCCTATTAGGAGTGGCCTTGCTAGAGGTCTTTAGAAAAATTCAACTGAACTATCACCTTGTTAGAGGATTTATTGAATGGTTGTTAAACCAACTCTGTTAAGAGATTTTGAATTCACTATTACATGGTTAGAAAGCAAAAATGAAGTGACCTGATATAATGTGCAACTTATCTTTGCTGATTACAGATCTCTGTTATGCTTGACTGGATCCTTACTAATCAAATACAACTTTACAACTCCTTCAACACATCTAATCCTTCATCAAACTTTGCTCAACATTCACCTTTTCATTTCATACTATAATTTGCATTCATAACTTATTTTTCACAATCACACACACCTTTTAATTCATAACTTGAATGACCATATATACCTTTTAGATTATCTTAGTCAGCTCAAATCACTGACTAAATAAACAATTACAACAGTCGGCTAGAAGTAATTAATTAGCAAATCCCTATACTGGCCGACCCTGCACGGTGAACTTTGTTCAAAAAATAATTTCTGTGTTAATCGACTAAGCTTGGTTAATACAGCGAACTTCATGACAATCCTTCAATCACCGAGAGAACTCGATAAGTACTGAGTTTCCTAAGATAACCGAGTGAGCTTGGTGGAAAGTACCCTTTGGAGACCGAGTGAAGCTCGGTTAACACTGACTTCTCCATGATTCCTTTGATGACCGAGTGAGCTCGGTGGAATCTACCCTTTGGAGACCGAGTGAAGCTCGATTAACACTGACTTCCACATTTCCTTCATTGATCGAGTGAGCTCAACGAACACTGTCTTTCACCTTTCCTTTGTTGACTGAGTTAGCTTGGTTAACACTATCTTCCACATTTCCTTCGATGACCGAGTGATCTCGGTTAGCACTGTAGATTGCATTGTAGACTATTTGAGCTCGGTGAACTTGAGACTAATGACTGATATGACATTTGTGTGACATCAAGGACAACATTATCCAACAACTATTATGACCATTTTCATGCATTCTTTATAAACTAATTTATAAAAATATTAAATGAAAATATACCTAGCAAAATCATTAACAACATTATGTGATCCCTCTTTATGGACATCCAAGGAGGAATGTTATTGTTAATAACAAAAATAGGCCACATTGAGTAAACATATCTCATATCTCCAAATGGATTGACATCGTCCGCTACTAATGAAAGCTTCAGATTATGAGGTTCTTCTTTATAGTGTGACCATGTTTCTTCTATCTCTTTAAATGCAGAACCATCTATAGGCATTCACATATTGTCATCTTGACTTTTATTGCATGCATGGTAATCCATAAATTGTGCCAAGCTAGTGCACTTGAATAATCGTTGAAGATGTGGAATAATGGAAATGTATCGAAGAACCTTGTGAGGCACCTTTTTTGTTATTTAATATAACTAATATCTACTAATATGACAATTAGGGCATTCTATTGAAAATTCATGTTGTTTATAATATAGAATGTGATCATTGGGACATACATGTATTATCTGATACTTCATTCCAATTTGATTCATAATGGTAGATAATTCTTAGTACGAATGAGGCAAAATGTTTGATGGTGGTAACAAAAACTCATGTATCAACCTACAACAACAAATATACATTGTTAATATAATAAATAGTAATTTTATGCTAATATTGAAGATGAAAAAAATGGTATACCTTAGCATATGTGACATTGCTACATTGGATAAACCATTCATAAACTTTAAGTTCACCAATAACACTATAGCTGAGAGAAGAGTTGTTTGGGAGCCTTCGTATAGGGGCTCGTGTGTCTTCTTAAGTAAAGGTATATCAAGACCATCTTCATCATCATTATTAGATGCGCTAGTACCATCATTGTGAGCCTCTTCATCACCTGCTCCAATTCCATCTTCTTCAATCATGTCCTCTAGCACATTATCATCTTCTTCCATGGGAGCGTTATCCTTAGCTTGGATATTCACATCTCCCTATTCCTCTAGTAGGAAATCCACATTCAAAAATGGACAAAAATCATTGCCATCTTCAATGTGACCATGTTACCTACAATGTCTCTGTATTGTTGTGATTAGAATTCTTTGATTCTTTAAGCCCTTACACTTTTTGCAAGGACCATTAGAGTTATCAGTTTTTTTTTGGAATTGAGACCACAATGTAGCAATTGTCTTATTATTTTGTTCTAGGTTCATGTTCTTAGGCGTGGTCTTTCTTCATAGGAAAGTACATCTACAAATAAATTAGACATGTTGTACTTAATGTTTATATCTACACATATGGTTTTGAAAGAAAAATTTGATCTAACTAATGTGTATATTATCTACAAAAAAATTGAACATGTTGTACTTAATGTTTATATCTGCACATATATTTTTGAAAGAAAATTTTGGTGTAACTAATGTGTTCTCTAATTGTAACAACACTTTAGCATTATAATACAATGAAGTTTTTGCAATTTTGAGTGCAATTCCCTGGGTCTCCAATGATCCAAAACATAAAAAGATAGTAAACATATGGATACAAATATTTTGAGCACAAACCAATGAGGTTTTTTACAAAGATTGTGCGAAGAAGTGCTCAAAGGTTTTCAAAAGAGTGCTACTACTTTGTAATCATAATTGTAGCATTTTGGTTAGCATTCAATTGGGGTAAAAATCACCACATTGGTTGTGTAAAGGGAAATATGTGTGAAGCTTCCTTCTTCTAAAGAGGGGCCATGGCCTATTGGAGAATAAGGCAAGGTTGCTATATATTCAATGAATTCACTAAAAAAAGTGACTCACTACAAAAGTATAGAATCAACATGTTTTGAATATGAACAATCTTTGCATCTTACTACAAATCCCTACATGTTGTTAGTAGGAGGGAATTCTTAATTAAACAAATGATCATGGGAATTAGATTATTAAGTCATGGACGAGAGTAGATTAGAGGAAATTTTCACCATAAATTGAGGTTGATATGACTTTTAAAAGTTTATTGTTGATCATAGTCCCCAATGCTTAATTAGCTGCTCAATATGAAAAGGTGGATTTATGGTGAAATACCTTTTTAATTCAATAGCTCTAATAATAGCATAAATTTTCCCATTAATAGGAAAAATATAAATAAACTATGAATGTTGTTACATGCATTTCATCAAGTGTTTAACTACTTAATGTACTAAGACCCACTTTAAAGGTACCAAAGAAAAGTGTTTGGGGTGAAATATTATTTCACAGAGGCATATTTGGTGCAAATCTGGGAACCAAAATCTTGGAGTTTCTTCTTGTTCATATTATCATTTCGAGGACTTAAATAAGAAATAAGATTTATCCATAATAATAGAAATGAACCTATATTAGCAATTTCTAAAGTTTCCAATTACCTTGTTGGTGCAGGAGCACCACACACAACCAAGCCAAAGTTAAAGATTATAGAGACCCCAAAGACTCTAAAAAAAAACTAGAAGGATGGAATGTATAAATAGGGTTTTCAAATCAATTGGAAGGGTTTAGAACCATAATGATACTAAAATAGTGTAATTCTTCAATCATATTGTAATGTCCTCAAAGGACTAATTTTATTTTGTAATGTCCTCTTATGGACTAAAGACTTGATTTTTATGGACTAAAGTGTCCAAGCTTCAATAATGTTTCAAGAAGTATAGAAGGGGCATGCGATAGGTCTAGATATTAGACAAAAGGTTAAGTATCAAAATAAAGCCATTTTTGTTATTTAAAATTTAAATATATATAAAAAGTAACGACTAGTTTAGGGATTGAGAAGTTTTGGGTTGTATGCTTAACATTCAACTCAACAAATGGAAGTTGGTTGAGTCAATTTCTTATGTAGTTATAGGAGGTCTTTTATATGAGAAAAGAAGTCTCTGTTACAACAAGGGGAGAAGAAGGATCGGGTTATGTATTGGTGAACAAGAAACAAAAAATGCAAAATCTTTCTATTTTCAACAAATCAACTCCATTTTGAATCCCAATTTGATTGGATCTCCATATGTTTTGACTGAGTCACTTCATCATTTTTTGTGTTTTGTTGTTGAATTTCATATTATAGTAAGTTATTGTCGCAATAGTTATAATTCAATCAGTCACTCTTTATTGAAACTTGTTGTTCCTATAATACCTTAGGGAGAATGAAGGTCATTCCATGAACATAGAGTCCTAACATTCATGGAATGATGTTACTTAACATGTATCATAAAACTCTAACTATGCATATGCAGATTCATGTTTGATAGAAGTGATCACAGTTAAGAAACAATGTGAAAATATAATTGAATGCCATGTGTGGCAGTGAATGAGCTGCCCAAGAAGGAGTGGATTTTATGCTTGGGAACATTTCAATAGAGTAAAGTGAAGGTGAATCCATCACCAATTAGATGTAGGATCGAGTGGAGAGTGAACATTGAGGAAGCCCTAGCAAAATCAGGTTTGGAGTCAAGAATTGGGGATTGGGAGTTGCATAACTCTTGGGACTAATTCCTTTTGGAATTGACCATTTGATGGTATAGGAAAACATTGTCCAATTTTAGGAAGTGATAGGTGGATTTTTTTCATGTATTTCTTTTGTTAATAGGTCAACCTTTATGCATAAAAATAGGGCACTAGTCAAGGTTAATTGTGTTAGTCCAAAACAAACATAAGGAAGTCTATGATGTATTGTAGTACACCAAATAGGGCATGAGTAAGCATCATTACATTGTCAATTGTCTTGAAAAGGTAGAATTATTATATACTAAGTATGCAATACAACTAATACATAGAGTATTGGGCTTTTAGGTTTAGTTTGAGGAGATTTTGTGAAGTGGGGGTATGGAATTGTAATAGAGCCTTAGTTGTGAATCTATGAAACCAAATTCACCATTGTGTGATATTGTGAAAGCCTTGAGAATTCAGCATTAGAGGTTGTTAGTAAGCTAGAGTACCTAAACCTCTAATATTACAAACTCTTATTTTGTTTTTGAATACCACCACGCTATCCTACTGCATCACTTGCCATTTGAATATCTTGATGTGGTCATTTCCACATTTTCATACTTCCTAATAGTTGAAAGAGTCAAAAAGGAAGTTTTGTGACCTTTGCATTCTCTCAAGTTTTTCCAAAGGTATGTTGTTGGTTTCTTCAAGGGAGTTTAATAAATGAATAATTTAACCTTGGTGAGATAATACACATAGTCAGGGTTTTAATTATCTACTAAAGCTCTATGTCTATAATATCATAGCAGCTAGTACTTATGCACAATTAATGGAAGACTGTATTGGAAGGAAACTTAGACCCAAATAGGAAGACACATATAGGATGAGACTTTTTTCCTTTTTTTTTAGGGATCTTTGAACATGGAAATGCATTTACTTTGGAATGGATGGAGTTGAAAATAATTTTATAGAGGTTATCATTCTCCAAAAATACAAGACCATACAAATATGACTTCAACCTATATGAAGATTAATGTTAAAACTTATGCTATTTCATGGAGCTTATAAACACCAGATAACATGCAGGGTATCAAGAACTCATACACTTAGTATGTTTTCTATATCATTTCTATCCTCAATAGGGACTAGACAGTAAGTTTTTCTTATTTGTTTTCTTGAAGTCCATGGTAGCATTTTCTTCTGGTGAAACAAAGTTTCTTTTCATGGTATTGTGAGGTGTAGATGGATAACCTTCACTAGGTATCTTTGAACTATGCTTTATTCACATCCAATGATGGTGTTATTGACCCCAATTAGACTTTATCTACACTAATGTGTTTCATGCAGATGGATCCCCCTTTCTTTGCAAATGTGGTAATGTTTATGTGACAATGCTTCTTGGAAAGAAAATATGTCATTATTGTATTGATGAAAAGTTTTGGATATACTATAAAGTTAAGAAACAACATTTTTATCAAGTTAAATGCGGTATAGGTCTTAAAGTCATAAATCATGGAATAAGTGTCTAAACGACATTAATGCATAGTGAGTAGAAATAGATCTTGAAGACCTTAGAAGGTAAAATACAAAATAATTAAAGGTTGGGAGACTATCACAATGAGGATAGTCACATATTATCTTTTATTGTTGCCATCAAATGTAGTGACTTGTTTGAAATTGCATCAATGGGAACATGCATGCCTAAGGATGATGGTGTCAGCAATGGAACCTTATTGTTAGCTTGGAAGGCTATGTGTTAGATCTACCAATCTACTCATTATGGAGATTTTGTTATATTATCAACGACCTTCCCATAAGAGATTACTTTTCGGACCTTATTTTGTAGAGATAGTATTTACCAATGGGCCTCCTAGAATATGTGTTTTTATGTGTTCATAAGAGATCATAAAATCTTGTTAGAATTAGATATATATGCATATATAGGTTCAAATAGTCCACTTTTTTTGATGAATACAAAGGCAATGATTGCTACAGATAGAATATTAAAAATAAGAGTATAGAAAATTGTATAGGAATCCCCATCTCTATAATGGAAAATTGTTAAGAAGCTTGAGATAAAATTTAGGGAGCTAAAGGTGTTCATCATGTTCTTGGACTTGCTGGAGCACAAATGCACATAATGAGTAAAGTATGGAAAGTGTTGTAAACTTATTTTCTGCAAGTAAATATCATTTTTTCTGATAGAATGTAAATAATTGGTATACCAAGAATATTCAAGGGGTAGAAGTGATTTTTGTTGTTCATCAAATTCATGATGACAAGCTTTAATAAAATGTTATTAGATGTCTCTTAAAATTTTCTTCTATCTGTAACTTCTTAAAATATTTTTATATTATAATTTAACCACTAGAAATTTTCCCAACACCATAGGAGATCAAGCTACACTAATATGTACTTTGTTAAAATGTCTCAATATAAATAGTTATAAGACTCTATTTATTGTTAGCAATTTTTTGTAGTCCATTGATTATAATTGGAACTTGTAGAATTTAGTGTTTCTTTGAGTTCCATTTGTTTGAAGGAGTTATTGTTATAGTACTTGAAGACAGGTTAGGGGTATACATGTAATTTTAATTCAATTAATGCATGGACTTGAAATTCATAGTTATATATCAATTCAAGTATTCTTTCAAAGACTATGATGTAGTAGGTCCTAGTGGTTAGATAACCCTAATGACTATTTTTTCTTTTATACATTGATTGACTTCTTTTATTTAAACAAGTATTTATTTTCTTTTTTTTAATTGAAAATGAGTAAACTGTAGAGAGAAGTAGGTGAAGCATTATTTAGGAGCTTCTAAAATTTTGCATGAAGGCAGTGCCTACAGACTCTACTGAGTGTCCCATCTACCTTGAGGAGTTTTGTGTAGGAAATGAGGTATGTAGTTTAAGATTTTTATAAATAATTGTGTTACACTTTATTAAGGGAAACTTGGTTCATATATTTAACACCTGGTTGTGTTTTAATGATAAGTAACCTCTCTAATTATAGGTCTGTGGGCTACCCTATGTACATAACTTCAATTTTGAATGTATTGATTGATGGTTATGCCTTAGCATAAAATGTCCTCATTTTCATCTCTCTATTTTCCCCAAATTGGACCTTAGTGCCTTGGAAAATGCCCAACATTCTCAAACTAGAGACTCTAGTAGATCTTCTGAAGCATTTGCAAATGCCCAATCTTCTCAAACTGGAGACTCTAGTAGATCCCCCTTTCTTTGCAAATGTGGTACTATTTAGCTGGTTAATCTAATTGTGGTCATCTTCATTATTCATAGGTAAGAGTATATAAAATTATATATAAGTATTATAAAAGTCAACCAACTAAAGATAAAAGACTAATGCAATAATAAAATAATAGTTAACAGTTCAAGGCAAACCAACTTCTATCATTGTATAAAAATATTTGGTGTTGGGAAATTTATTATTTAATAACACTCTCTCTCCATCTCTGTAAAATAATTCTTCATTTTCATCTACTTAAATAGCCACCATAGAATATGGATGGTAGTGATATAAGATACATAAAGGTTAGTAATCTTGAGGGAATACATGCCCACTAAAAATGACACCAAAAATTTATGGAGAAGACTGTCAAAGAATATGTTAAAATACATTTAATTAATGCAACATAATTAATGGTAATGTTCTACATAGGACATCAGTTAGAATTATAGCTGCAAATTCAGAAAAGCCACATTTTTGAAATGCACTGATTTATAGTAAAGAATTATAGCCCATAGGAGATATGGAATTAAATAAATTTAAGACAATATCATAAACTCCAAAGAATTTATTTTTCCATAAGAAATTTGAACAAGAAATCAATTTTGCTTTTGATTTAAAACCAACTTATCACAAGAAAGCTGAAAAGCTTGATGCATGGAGAAAACCAATCAACATTAAATATTTAGCCTTTGTCAATAAAGGAACTTGAGAATTGATTAGATCCTCTAGACCCATTGGTACAAGTGAGTCTTTCAAAACAAAAAGAAAGGATAGAAGATGAGATTTTTTATTAAAAAACTTAATGGACCACCATTCAAGTTTTTTTAATTTTGGCAACACAAACCGAATGGAGATTAAAATTACTTTTCTCAAAAATGATCTCAAAGAAGGAATTAACATGTCTTTGAGTTAATGCCTTCAAATAAGAAATATAAGCAAGCTAATGGTACCATGCTTCTTGGAAAGAAAATATATCATTATTATATTGATGAAAAGTTTTGGATGGTTTGATTGTCAAGTATAATACTATAAAGTTAAGAGACAACATTCTTATCAAACTAAATGTGGTATAGGTTTTAAAGTCATAAATCATGGAATGAGTGTCTAAAAGATGTTAATACATAATGAGTAGAAATAGATCTTGAAGACCTTAAAAGGTAAAATACAAAGCAATTAAAGGCTGCAAGATTGTCACAATGAGGATAGTCACATATTATAATTTATTGTTTCCATCAAATATAGTGCTTTAAAATGATGGAACATTAATTAGTAATCCTAAAATAAAGAAATTGCTATTGAAATTAAGAGTAGTGAACTAGGATATGCAAGACAAAGTAGAGGTATCCATCATAGCATTCATGGAGGACACCATTATGAGGACATGAAAAAATAGAGAGGTCTATTATGTAATAGAAAAGGATGTACTAAGAAGGTTGAGGTCTCAAATCTTTCCATGAGCTCAAAAGGAATTTTCATGATGTGATAGACCTATGAGATCCTTCTAATTGTATTGAAGACTAGTATGCTGAGCATGCAAAGGTTGTAAAAGGGATGTATAAATAACAATTATGAACAATGATAACTAAACTATTATGATAGTGTTGAAAGTATGTTAACAGTATGAATTAACTTCAATCCAAATCAATGATGTAGTAGCATGTAAAAGACAATGGTCAGTAAACAATGATTTCTTGATATATATCTATATCAATTTGTTTTGTTGTGTTAGTTATGTTTGCTATAGCAAATTCTCTGAGATGTTTGGACTTTGTTGCCTCACTTTTCACCCTATAACCATTTTTCAAAAGTGGAGAATTTTGTGTCTTAGTTAAGCCTAGGTATGTCCAAGTCTAGTTTTAAGTTCCTTTAGGTGGAAAGAGTCTTCATCAGATTTTCCATCTTTCCCTTCCCCCACATTTCATAGCCGAGTAGTTTTTCTTTATGTTGTGAGTCTTACAGGTAGCTTAGTACCTAATCTGATGGAGATTATTGCAACATGTAAAAATTATTGACAAAGTTGAGCTTTCTCATAGCATACCATATTTTCCATGAAAAGAAGAAGCTTGAAGGAAAATTGAGCTTCATCTTATCCTCGGTGGGTTTTCAACCCATGAAGGTGATTTCCCATGAAGAGCACTAAATGATGCGTACGAGTCCATGTAAGAAGATAATGAGATAACTTATGGTAAATTCCTATTTTCACTATGATATACTACCTTGGGAAACATTCAAGATTCATCACAATGCTCAGAATCATCTCAAGCGAAAAACAAATAATTGACTTCTCCTCAGCGGGTTTTCAACCCATGAGGACAATTTTTTGCATTTTGAAGAAACTCAACTTTGTAAGCATATTGGACCCACAAATTGTACATAAAACATCTTAAGATGATAATGGAAATAATTTAACCATTGTGGGAAAGATATACTAAGCAAAATTTGATTTGGAAAAAATTTTCTTACAGAGTACTCTATTCATAACTTCCCGAAACTTAATGGGAAATGGGAAAGTAAGTATGAAAGAATAGAAAGTTATCATTGGGCCAATGGAAATAGTGAAAAGATAGAAAAATTATCAGTTAGAGCTCCCACATTTACTATTTCAATGGATTTATCCTTTAATTCATTCGTGTGGCATGAATCATTAAAATCATTGGGTGAATTGAGACTCCTAAATAGATGGAAACATAACAGTTATTCAAACTACCACTCCTTCTTGAACTATTATTTTGTTGAATTGCACAACTATTTCAAATAGCCAATATTTGTGAATTCAATATCCTGTTCTTCTTCTAGATTCAAAATTTCAACTCATTTCATTCCTAGATAGAATGACAACTAGGTTTGTAGGTTTTGATGGGCTAAATAGAATCAAGTCCACATTGCAAAATTTCACAAATACTTCACTCTATTTTTATGACATGCAAGCCAATTCATCCCATAATTGAGAAGCTTTGAGGATGTGGGCTAGTGGAAGCAGCTAGTTTCCCTGTGGTAGTCTAAGCTCTGGAATTAATTTATGAATGCATAAATCACTACAATCCAGATACTAGGTAGATTGTATGACTTGATGATATAGTGTTGATCTCCATTGATAGACAAATAGTGGTGAATTGCCTATGAATTCTAGAGTAAGAGGAGTTTTTAGACTTGACAATTGGTGGAGCTATCTCTGAGTTCTCTGCAAAGAAGATGGTCTAGAGAAAGGAGATTATGCAAAAATGGTTTCAAAAGCTATGAAGCACCAAGAGTAAGGTCCTTATGACCCTTTTTGGTACCAATATCAAACTCAAGATTGTAGACATTCTGGTTCTCCTACGCAGACTAAAAGGTGAGGTAGAAGCTCTAAATTTTATTGAACAATATTTCCTTTCGGTACAAGTTATCTGTTCAGATACTCAATATATTGACTTGTTCAGATACTCAATATATTGACTAGGCTCATGAGATAAGTGAGAATATTTCCAATGTTCTTAGCACCACAAAGTTCTACAACACCTTCTATATGTCTTCTTTTCTAATTTACATGTTAGCTTCTCTACAGTTATGGTCAGGACTCCCAAGAGTAGAAGAGTTTCTTGATGATGTGAAGTCTTATGAGTTCTACCGTTGTTTACAATTACAAAATAGTTATGCATAGTATGTCAAAGTCAATGATGCATTCACTATGAGAATTTATAGGGAGCTCTAGGGATACCTAGAGAGGAGATTTAGCCTAGAAGTAGTGGTGGCTATTGGCCAGTTCAAAAGTTATTTTTTCCAGTTCTCATCTTTCTTATATTTGCACCTTGCAGCTTTTGATGGATTTCCCTTGAAGCTGCCTAGATATCTGAGTGACATGATTGTGTTGATCAAGATTGTGAGGTAGGAAATCCAAGTGAACGTACTGAATGGGAGCTTGAAGAAGAAGGGATATGAGTTCCCTATGAAAGTAGGAGTTTTTAGTTGTGAGTCTTGATTTGATGCAAAGAATATGCTTAAGGTGTTTGAGATGAAGTAAAAATTAGAGATGTATGAGTTGTGAAGACCTATGTTTGATCCAAAAAAATATGCTAGGGAGGTGTTGTAGATTGGGAGTGTGATCAAACACATTACCACTATTGAAGATTATTGGGCAGATTGTAAAGACAAATTTGAAAGTTGAGATCGTGCTTTCGCTAGGCTCACATTGGAGCAAATAAAAACATATAAGATCAATCTTGATGTTGAAGGATTAGATGATGATGGGAAACATACATATAGTAATACATATATGACTAAGTTAAGAGGCACTCCTATCTATTTGAAGCCTTATGAGGATGCAAAGGAAGACCTAGATATCATGATGGACTGAATCATCAAAAGAACTGGAAAGTGGGTCGAGTGCACTAATACAAGGAGGTGTATGATTAAAAGCACACCAGCTCAAGCTTCTCCAATAGTTGCATCTCCTTTCTCCTCTCAAAGTGGTACAACGAGTGTAACATTGGCCATAACTCAAGGACTAGCTCAACCATTAGGGGGAGGTGACCAACCTCCAGACAAGAACATCCTTATGGCTAAGACTTGTCAGGATGGCTCCCTCCTAGTTATTGGACACCAAATTGATGTTGAGAAGAAGAAGACAAAGGAGCCAAAATATAGTGCTATTACCCCAGTTCCTTCTCCTCATGTCACCCCAATTCTCTCACCTCATAATACCCCAGTTCCATAAGTGCTACACTTTTGTAACCAAGTAGCTCTCCAGTGTAGATAGCAAATTTGGAGGATGGAAGGAGTAGTAGTAGTGAGTCCACTGAATTGAAAGAAATGGCTAAGAAGATTGTAGAAATGGAGAAAGGACAAGAGTCTTCAAATCTTGTCTCTCAAGCTCAAAAGAATCCATTCTCCTTGATCGCAAAGGCAATTACTCTAGTTAAGAAGAAAATGTTCAATATAGATTCACTCAGGATAGCTTGTAAGGTGATAGGTATTGATTCCTAGTTGGAGGACACTTTGGAGAGAAAAAGAAAGAGGAAGGATGAAGGTGCTCCCAGTAAGGATACCATATCTCTTGTAGTTCACTCTAGATTTGCACTAAGTAAGGTTAAGAAGCAGAAGACCTTGCCTATTTTGGGACAAGATCCAAAAACAAGGCACCTAACAATGGAGATTACGAAACTCACCAAAGATGGGAGAATTCAAGACATGTCTACCAATGATTTTACTCTACATTCAATAGATCTTGGGGAAGCCATACATGATACTAAGGTTGGCTTATGGAATTCAACCAATGAAGTAATTGAGGTATAGTTGGAGAGACTCAAAATATCAAAGGTTAGGATGAAGGAAGAGATAGCAGAGTTGAACAAATTTATTAGATAATTGGTCACTTCATTGGCAAGTATCTCCAAAATGCCAGGAACAAGTAATCCCATTGCTGGCAAAGTTCAAACCCTTATATCTCAACTTCAGGAAGATAGGAATTTTGGAAAAATTGGTAAGGACTGGACTAGGAAACTCAAATTGGAAGGAGTCTCTATTATAGAGAAAATTGGCAATGTTGTCATAAGATTAGGAGCAAAGAAGGATAATATCTCTGCAAATAGAAATACTTTGGCTGAAGAAAGAATGAAGAGTGATGATTGTATCTCTCTTTTGAATATAATTATTCAAATGAAGGCAATGGAAGCTATTGAAGCAAAGATCTTGCCCAAGGGGGGATGAACCTTTGTTCGAATGGCTTTAGAGCATGCAGTTCAAATCAGAAATGATCTTGTTAGCAAAGAAAGGACTTAAGGAGATAGAACATAAAGTAAAGAAGGACCAAGACAAATATTTTGACCTCATGAGGGGACTGCATACAAATTTTTAGACTAGCGGGCAAGGGAAAGGAATCATTGGAATAGCTATCATGTAGTAGAATTTCTCCAAATTCATAGATAGTCTGACAGATGTATCCTTTAGTAATCAAAACAAAGTTGTGGAACTCCATAAACTTAGTGGATGCATACATGTGGCCACAGAGAAATTGCAAGATTGATTGAATTCTATGAAGGATTTGGCTAGGGAGCATTCTAAGTGGCTCTTGAGATACACCAACATACACGTACCTAGGCATGAAGAGCTAATCCCAATCATTGTCGCCACTAAAGCCTATAGGAAAAAAGTAGAAAAAGGAAAGAAGTCAAAGTGATTCATATTCCATGAAAAATTAGTTTCTCTCCATTTGTCATTCTTTTGAGGAGATGAACCGATTGAACTTCTATGGTAGTGGTCATCTCAGAATCCTTTATGTATGAAATTGAAATGTTAATAAAAGGTCGGCTAATTTTTGATGTGAAGTACTTAATGTTGTAGAGCCAATTGAATGGTATTTTGTATCAATTATTTTTTGTTCCATTTTTGCTAGTTGTTAATTACATGTTTTCTCTTTTATCTAAATTGAAGCAAGGAATGAACGAAGTTTCATTCCCCTATTTCAAAGTAGTGAATCAATTTGATAAGTAGTGTCATTGTATGTTCAAAGAGAAATCTCTTAGATGTTTTTACCTTCAGTTAATCTTTCTTTCTTTGTAGGTTAGATTCTAGCTAAATTAGTTTAGTATTAGTTGTTATGCCATTTTGAGTCATTAAGCTTTGTGAGTTCATAAGATGTGTGGGTTCATGAACTTAATCAATTCTTTAGAAATCACTTCTTGCCTAAGTTAGATCCTGTTTAGGCCTAGCTTAATTTTACCTCTCTTATTCTTGGGTCAAGAACACACCCCATATAAGTTTTAGAAACAAAACATAATTCATTACAAATCTGTAATAGGGAGCTGTACCTATTAATTTAGAGAAAAGTTAGCCTTTTTAGAAGCAACTTTTCAACTATTTGTAATTAGATATTGTTCATAGTTTGGGCATTTAAGAGTTAGAATTAGAAAGAACAATTTTTTTACCAATATATTTTTTGTGACTCTACTGGGGAATATGAACAGTCGCTTGACTAATAAGCCTATAACATGAAGGAAGATGGTACTACCTCATGAGATCATTTTTCTAGTACTCCAACCTAATCTTGGATTTCAAGATGACAAAGAAGATTTAATCTCATCACTTAACACATTTGTTTGGAGACATAGGAGGAACACATAACATTACATAAATGCTAGCCAAATTCTAGAAGAAGAAGAATCTAGCTGGGTTGAAGATTTGGAAAGAGCTATCCAGAGAAGAGAAATCAAAGGAGAAAAAATATAGTTGAGACATGAAGCTCAAAAACAAAACTAACCTAGCACCCTAGAACAAAAAAGGTTCCTTAGAAGTACCAAAGAACAAGGTGGACAAGACCCTATTTTTGATAAACTTACAAAACTTGGTTTTCCCATCCTAGATATTCCTAAACGGAAAGGTCAAAAGAAAAGTAAGAGTAGACCACCTTCCTTTGTTAGGAATCAAAGAACTTCACATACTACCTACCAGGTATTGGCCTTGCATAGAATCACATCTCCCCTAGTTGTTAAATTTCCACCATACCTTGCCAAAAAAATTATGGCTGCTCCTTGGGCTGCAATGGTAGCTCCATTAACACTAACAACCTATCACCCACTCCTAGCTAGTTCAAGGAAGAATTTCCCTAAATTTTTAGGTGAATGGAAGGTTACCATAGATGAACACATTAAGGCCTTCTTTGTAGCTACTCACATCTTAGGAGTTGCACATGAGGATGTTGTTTTAAGATTATTTGTGGAAACCTTGACAGACAATGCAGTAGACTAGTTCTATCATCTAGATGATGACTCAATCACTAATTAGGATACAATGAGAATGGCCTTAGAGACAAGATTTAAAACTGTGGAAGATGACCATGTATTGTTAACATAGTTGACATCTATTAAAAAACAACTCACCATGAGTATGAGCAATTTTGTTGCTACTTTCAATAAGATAACTAGTAGAATTCCAACCACTGACAGGCCCACCGTAGGTAATCTAATAGCATTGTTCATAAGTGCAATGCCCTTGGATATCAATTATGACTTAAGAAGGGCACATCCCATAGATTTGGTAGATGCACAAAAAAGGTAGTTGAATTTGAAGATAATTTAATTTCTTTGGGCAAATGGAAACAAGAACTTCAAACTAAGGGAAGTTCCAGTAATACCACGTCATCTAATGAAATGATTCAAAAATTATCAAATGAGTTAGTAGCAGTAAAAAGGAAATTACCTAGATTCAATAATTCTTACCAAAAAAATTATCAAAATCTGCTAGGAAGGAATAATGATGGAAAATTCTCGCAGCTCACAGGTTTGTAACCCAGGTTGGCAATTGAAGTAGCACCAAAGAAAGGAAATATGTGTGTGTTTCATTTGAAAACATATCATGATAGTGAGAGCTTTCTAGAAACTGATTGTATGATGCAATTTTTATCCACCAATGAGTTGAACCCTGCAACTCCTTGTTTTGAGTCAGAGTTGTACTCAAATGGTGACTCTGGAAATTTATTTTTGGAGTATGAGTTGGATTTTGAACCAAAGGGCGAATGCTATGCAACTATCAATGGGACTTAATACATAGTATTAACCCGAGGTCAAAATCTTAAGAATCAATATCCCCATCATGCTTCAAGAAATGATCCCACCTCTTTATTAAATAACACTCATGTTGATCATAGAACATCAACTTCTCAATCAGGTAAGGATAAGAACCCTTTTGATTTTATTGAATTATGCAAAGAGTCAAAGATCCAAATTTCCCCTATAGACAATTTGAAGTCACACCTTTTGAGCTAAAATATTAGTAGATCATTGTAAAGGAGGTGTTTTAGATTTAAATCATAATGTCACAACAAAAGAAGAAGATGAACCTTTGACATCTAATCTGTTTCAGGAAGATGACTCTATTATATTGGCAACATTCCTCGAGCAAAAATCTGACCCTTTCTACATCTCAGTCTATATTAATAGATGTAAGTTGAGTAATTTCATAATAGATTTAGGCACATTTGAAAATGTGATGCCCTTTTATGTGGCTAAAGCCTTAGGCCTCACCCTTACTAAGGTCCATGGAAGATGTTATTCAATGGATGGCAAGCAAGTCCCATTACTTAGGAAAATTAAAGATGCTCAGGTAGCTCTAGCCTCTCATCCAAAAAAGAAACTATTATTGACTATTCTAGTTGTAGATATTCTGGCAAGCTATGGACTACTTTTAAGTAGAATTTTTTGCAAAGATCTAGGTGGTGAGATAAAAATAGGTTGGTCACAAGTTGTCATACCTATAGAGAGTAAGAAAGTCAAGTTGGAGCCTAAGGAAAAGGAAAAATTTACTGTCTTGAAGTCAAATGACCTTAAGGCTCAAATTCTCTATCAAGAGCTAGAGTTTGGCAATTACATGTTATTTACTAAAGACATTTTGAATGAGCAAGAAACTAAAGACTCAAAAATGAAAGCCCTAAGTGAAGAGAAAGAGTCATCATCTATATGGACATTGGAGTTCGGTGGAAGTTGTTCCTTATCAAGATCTAGTGTAGGTGTAGTGTTAATACCCTCTGAAGGAGAAATCGAACCCATGGCTTTCAAATTGGATTTTGGAAATAGAAATAACAATGTGGAGTATGAAGGCCTACTGCTAGGGATAGTGGCTGCAAAAGAAAAAGGAATAAAGATCCTGAGAGCTCAAGGTGATGCAGAGGTCATTGTAAGACAAATTAAGGGGCAATACTTTGTGAAGAATCACAAGTTGAAGAATTACAAAAACAAAGTTTGGGATGAAATAGAAGGTCTTGATGCTTTTCCTATTGAATCAATATCGAGAGAGATGAATACGAAAGAAAATTCATTACTTGTTTCTACTTCCTTATTAATTCTCCATCCAAAATTTAGAGACAAGAAGTATCAAGTAGAAATCATATATCAAGCCTTTGTCCCTGGAAATGCGGAGTCTTGGTAAGTCTTTGAAGATGATAGAAGTTTGTAGCTATTCCTAGAAAATGACAAACCTAGTTCTGGACATGAATCCAATGATGATAATCATGAAAAATCTAATGTCGAGTGGAAAGAGAATCGAAATGATGAAGTCCAATTGTGAGGTAATATCATTCCCCCATACTTTGTATCTTTAGAAAAATTGTTCAATACACATGATACTTACATAAAACAAAAGAGGACAGAAAAGGGTCCTACTACTAGTGAGTATGAAGGAGTGAATATTGGAGATACTCATGATCCCAAAATGATTAATATTGGAAAATTTTGTTCACCTGAGGAGAAAGAAGCTAAAAAATAACTCTTTATAGAATACTGGCATGTTTTTTGCTGGTGCTACATTTCAAAGGTGTATGAGTAAAACATTTCCTGATCTAAAGGACTGGATTATTGTTATATAGCTGGATGACCTCACTATGTTTTCAAAGAAGAGAAAAAACCACATAGAAGATTTGAAGGTGGTATTATAAAGGTGTTAGGAACATGGAATCTCACTTAACCCAAAAAAATCCATTTTCTGTGTGATAGAGGGAAAGCTCCTTAATCATATAGTTTCTCAAGAAGGTATTAGAATTGATCCCGAATGAGTTAGAGTCATTCGAAGATTGAGCCTACCATCAAATAAAACAATAGTTAAATCATTCTTTGGGCAAGTGAATTTCCACAGAAGGTTTGTACCATATTTTGTAGAAACCACTAAGTGTATCGTGGAAATGATGAAAGGAAATTCAAATTTTAAATGGAATGAGGTGGGAAAACAAGCTTTCTAGAATATAAAGACTTCTATTGCTAATGCTCCACTATTATGCCATTCAGATTATAAATTAGATTTCATCGTCTATTGTTATGCTTCTGAACACACCTTATCAGTTATCCTCATGTAAGATAATAAAGAAGGAATACAAGCCCCAATAGCCTTCATGAGCATATCTTTGAAAAATCATGAGTTGAGGTACTCACGAATTGAGAAACGTGCTTTTGTAGTAGTCAAAGCACTTAATTTTTTTTGATTTTACATCTTGCATTCACATTTCATGGTCCATATCCCTAATGTAGCAGTAAAAAGTGTGTTAACACATCAAGATGTAGGGTGTAATGCTAGAGGAACATGGATATCAAAGACACAAGAGTATGATATAGAAATTAAGCCTACCAAACTAGTAACGGGTAATGCATTGTGCAAAGCAATTTCAGAAAAAAAGATCACTGAAGAATGAGAAGAATTGGGAGAAAAGCAATTAGTTTTGGCTATAGGTCTACATGATCCTTGGTTTGAGAATATTACTTATCTGCTAACATATGGAGAATGCCTAGGAGGTATGACAACCAAAAAAAGAAGAGATCTCAGGTTGAAAGCAACCAAATATGTCATCTAGGATGACAAATTTTTCAAGAAAGCTATAGATGGTACCTTCCTCAGATGCATAGACAAACAAAAACAAGAAAAGTTGTTGAAAAAATTTCATGATGAAGCCTATGGAAGGCATTTCTTATCCTTAGTCACAGCTTTCAAAATATTAAGACATTGTTACTATTGGCTAAGAATGTTCAAGGATGTACTCTTAGGTAGAAAAATGTGAAAAATGTAAGATATTCACTGGGCATCCTTAATTAGCTGCATTGTCGCTAAGGCCTGTCATCATCAAAGGGCATTTTCAACAATGGGGTCTTGATTTCATTGGAACTATCAACCCAACATCCAGTGCTGGTCACCAATATGTGATAACTACAATTGATTATTTCACTAAGTGGGTGGAAGATAAAGCAACTAAGAAAACTACTTCTGAAGTAGTATGTGAATTCATTAAGGAAAACATATTGGTTAGGTTTGGTGTCCCCATCAAATTGGTGATGGATAATGCATCATATTTCTCTTCTATGGAGATCACCAAGTTTTTTTTGAGCATGGCATCATGGTTAGTCATTCATCTGACTATTTCCCACAAGGAAATGGTCAAGAAAAATCCAATAACAAAAATTTGATGAATATTGTCAAGAAATTGGTCTTAGATAATTAGAAAACTTGGCACAAGAAAATTAATGAGTCATTATGGGTAGATTGGGTGAACCTAAGAGGGTGATTGGTATATCTCCTTTTGAATTAGTCTATGGAAATGAGGCTAATCTCCCATTACCTTTGGAATTGGCTATGAGAAAACTTAGGATAGTAATTGAAGATGATATCTACAAAGATGGATTAGAAAAGAGAATTTTGTACTTGAGCAAGCTTGAAGAGGAAAGAGAAGAAATCATGGATCACATCACAAAACACCAAATGTGAGTGAAGAGTCTGCCCAATAAGAGGGCAAGACCATGGAAACTCATGGTAGGAGATAGTGTATTACTGTGGGATAAACAAAGAGCACCCAAATGTTTGCATAAGAAGTTTGATACATTGTGGAAGGGTCTATTTACTATTCATTAGGCATTCAAGAACAACTCATTTAAATTGGCATACTTAGATGGCAAAGTGCTACAATTGACATACAATGGTTAGGATTTGAAATTCTATCAAATTGAAAATTGAAAATAGGTAACCCTTGCATTGTATTATAGTTACATTTACTTCCATTCTATGTTTTCATAGTTTATTTTCCTTTCTTTCCTTTTCTTCCTTGTTTTTCCCTGCTTTAGTTTTGTTGTGTAGCCACCTTTTATTTTTGTGAAACTAGAGATTTTGGATTCCTTGCTTGGGTATAGTCTACCCAAGTCCCTAGTTAGAGCCAGTTGTTGCCCCACTTTTCACCCTATAACCATTTTTCAAAAGTGGAGAACTTTGTGTCTTCGTTAAGCCTAGGTATGTCCAAGTCTACTTTTAAGTTCCTTTAGGAGGAAAGAGTCTTCATTAGATTTTTCATCTTTCCCTTCCCCCACATTTCATAGCTGGGTAGTTTTCCTTTATGTTGTGAGTCTTACGAGTAGCTTAGTACCTAATCCGATGGAGATTCTTGCAACATGCAAAAATTATTCACAAAGTTAAGCTTGCTCATAGCTTACCATATTTTCCATGAAAAGAAGAAGCTTGTGAAAAATTGAGCTTTGCCTTCTCCTCGGTGAGTTTTCAACCCATGAAAGTGATTTCTCATGAAGAGCACCAAATAATGCATATACGTCCATGTAAGAAGATAATGAGATACCTTATGGTAAATTCCTATTTTCACTACAATATACTACCTTGGGAAACATTCAGGATTCATCACAACACTCAGAATCATCACAACGCTCAGAATCATCTCAAGGAAAAAACTCAAAACTAACTTCTCCTCTGTGGGTTTTCAACCCATGAGGAAAATTTTTTGTATTTTGAAGAAAATCAACTTTTTAAGTAGATTGGACCCACAAATTATACACAAAACATCTTAAGATGATAGTGGAAACAATCTAACTATTTCAGGAAAGATATACTAAGCAGAATTCGATTTGGCAGATATTTTCTTACTGAGTACTCTATTCATAACTTCCTGAAACTTAATGGGAAACATGAAAGTAAGTATGAAACAATAGAAAGTTACCTTTGGGCCAATGAAAACAGTGAAAAGACATCGAAATACTTGTTAGAGCTCCCGCATTTACTGTTTTAATGGATTTATCCTTTAATTCATTTGTGTGGCATGAATCTTGAAGATCAACATGTGAATTGAGACTCCTATATAGATGGAAACATAATAGTTATTCAAACTACTGCTCTTTCTTAAACTATTATTCTATTAAATTGCACAACTTTTTCAAATAGACTATATTTGCGAATTCAATATTCTGTTGTTGTTCTAGATTCAAAATTTCAAGTCATTTCATTCTTAGACAGAATGACAACTAGGTTTGCAGGCTTTGATGAGCTGAATGGAATCAAGTCCACATTGCAAAATTTCATAGATACTTCACTCTAATTTTATGATATGCAAGATTTTCAAAAGAGGGTGAAATTGGAGCTGATTCATCCCATAACTGAGAAGCTCCAAGGATGTGGGCTAGTGGAAGCAACTGGTTTCTCGATGATAGTCCAAGCTCTAGAATTGATTTATGAATGCATAAATCACTAAAATATGGATACTAGGTAGATCATATTACTTGGTGATATAGTGTTGATCTCCATTGATAGAAAAATAGTGGTGAATTGCCTACAAATTCTAGAGCGAGAGGAGTTTTCAGACTTGACAATTGGTGGAGCCGTCTCTGAGTTCTCTACAAAGAAGATGGTCTGGAGAAAGGAGATTATGCAAACATGGTTTCAAAAGTTTTAGAGCACCAAGAGTAAGATCCCTAAGACCCTTTTTGGTACCAATCTCAAACCCAAGATTGTAGACATTCTGGTTCTCTTGCACAGTCTAAAAGGTGAGGTAGAAGCTCTAAATTTCATTGAACAATATTTCTTTTTGGTACAAGTTATCTATTTAGATACTTAATATATTTACTAGGCTCATGAGGTAAGTGTGAATCTTTCCAATGCTCTTAGTGTAGTAAAGTTCTAAAACACCTTCTATATGTCTTCTTTTTTGATTTACATGCTAGCTTCTCTACAGTTATGATCATGACTCCCAAGAGTAGAAGAATTTCCTAATGATGTGAAGTCTTATGAGTTTGACCCTTGCTTACAATTATAAAATATTTATGAAGAGTGTGTCAAAGTCAATGATGCATTCACTATGAGAATTCGTAGGGAGCTCCAGGGATGCCTAGAGAGGAGATTTGAGCCAAAACCAATGGCGGCTATTGGCCAATTTGGAAGTTATTTTATTTAGTTCTCATTTTTCTTGTATTTGCACCTCATAGCTTTTGATGGATTCCCCTTGAAACTATCCAAATATCTAAGTGACATTATAGTGTTGATCGAGATCATGAGGTAGGTAATCCAAGTGAACATGCTAAGCGGAAGCTTGAAGAAGAAGGGATATGAGTTCCCTATGAAAGTAGGAGCTTTTAGTTGCGAGTCTCGATCTGATGCAAAAAATATGCTTAAGTTGTTTGAGATGAACTAAAAATTGGAGATGTATGAGGTCCTAAGACCTATGTTTGATCTAAACATATATGATAGGGAGGTGTTGTGAATTGGGAGTATGATCAAACACATTACCACTATTGAAGATTATTGGGCAGATTGTAAAGATGAATTTCAAAGTCGAGATCATGCTTTCACTAGGCTCGCAGTGGAGCAAATAAAAACATATAAGATCAATTTTGATGTTGAAGGATTAGATGATGATGGGAAACATATGTATAGTAATGCATATTTGACTAAGTTAAGAGGCACTCCTATCAATTCAGAGACTTATGAGGATTCTAAGTAAAACCTAGATATCATGATGGCTCAAATCATCAAAAGAACTAGAAAGTGGGTCAAGTGGACTACTGCAAGGAGGAGTAGAAGTAAAAGCACACTGACTCAAGCTTCTCTAGTAGCTATAGCTCCTTTCTCCTCTCAAGGTAGCACAACAAGTGTAACCTTGGCCATTACTCAAGGACCAACTCAACCAGCAAGGGGAGGTGACCAACCTCTAGATCGAAATATCCCTATGGCTAAGACTTGTTAGTGTGGCTCCCTCCCAATTATTGGAACCCAAACTGATGCTGAGAAGGAGAAGATGGAAGAGCCAAAAGATAGTGCTATTACCCCAGTTCCCTCTCCTCATGTCACCCCAGTTACCTCACCTCATAATAGCCCAGTTCTGTAAGTAAGTGCTACACTTTTGCAACCAAGTAGCTCTCCAGTGTACATAGTGGATTTGGGGGATGGAAGGAGCAGTAGCAGTGAGTCCACTAAATTAGAAGAAGTGGCTAAGAAGACTGCAGAAATGGAGAAAGGCTAAGAGTCTTCAAAGCTTGTCTCTCAAGCTCAAAAGAATCCATTCTCCTTGACCGTGAAGGCAATTACTCCAGTTAAGAGGAAAATGTTTAGTATAGATTCACTTAGGATGGCTTCTAAGGTGCTAGGCACTAATTCCTGGTTGGAGGACACTCTAGAGACAAAAATAAAGAGAAAGGATGAAGGTGTTCCCACTAAGGATACCTTATCTCTTGTAGCTCACTTTCAATTTTCATTGAGTAAGTTTAAGAAGAAAAAGACCTTGTCTATTCTGGGACAAGGTCCAAAAACACAACACCTAACAATGCAAATTGAAAAACCCATCAAAGATGGGAGAATCAAAGATATGTTTGTCAATGAGTTTACTTTGCATTCAACAGATCTTGGGGAAGCTAGACATGATACTAAGGTTAGCTTATGGAAGTTAACCAACAAAGTAATTGAGGGATAGTTGGAGAGCCTCAAACTATCAAAGGTTAGGATGAAGGTGGAGATAGAAGAGTTGAACAGATTTATTAGACAATTGGTCACCCCTTTGGCAAGTATCTCTAGAATGCCAGTTACAAGTAATCCTACTACTACCAAAGTTCAAGCCCTTATCTCTCAACTTTAGGAAGATAGGGATTTTGGCTAGATTGGTAAGGATTGGATTGAGAAACTCAAATTGGAAGGAGTTTCTATTTTAGAGAAAATTAGAAATTTCATCTTAAGATTAGAAGCAGAGAAGGATAATATCTTGGCAAATAGAAATACTTTGGTTGGAGAAAGAGTGAAGAGTGATGATTGTATCTCTCTTCTGAAGATGATTATTATAATAAAGGAAAAGGAAGCTGTCAAAGAAAAGATCTTGCCCAAGGGAGATGAACCTTTGTTCAAACGGCTTCACAGCATGCAGTTCAAATTAGAAATGATCTTGTCAGCAGAGAAAGGACTTAAGGAGATAGAAGATAAAGTAAAGAAGGACCAAGACAGAGATTTTTGAGCTCATGATGGGATTGCATATAGATTTGAAGACTAGTGGCCAAGGGAAAGGAATCATTGGAATAATTTTCATGTAGGAGAATTTCTCCAAATTCATAGATAGTCTGACAGATGTATCCTCCAGTAATCAAAACAGAGTTGCGAAACTCCAGAAACTCGGCGGATGTATACATGTGGCCATGAAGGAATTGAAAGATCAATTGAATGTTGTGAAGGATTTGGCCAGGGAGCATTCTAAGTGGCTCTTGAGATACACCAACATGCACATGCCTAGGCATGAAGAGCTAATCCCAATTATTGTCACTACAAAAGCCCATAGGACAAAAATAGAAAAGGGAAAGAAGGCGAAGTGATTCATATTCCACCCCTTTCATTTTCTTATGTAATCATTGTAATAAAACAAACTAGTTTCTTGCCATTTGTCATTCTATTAAGGAGATGAACTGATTGAACTTCTATGGTAGTGGTCATCTCAGAATCCTATATGTATGAAATTGAAATATTAATAAAAGTTTGTCTAATTTTTGATGTGAAGTACTTGATGTTTCAAAGCCAATTGAATGGTATTTATTATGAATTATTTTTTGTTCCTTTTCTAGTAGTTGTTAATTACATGTTTTCTCTTTTATCTAAATTGAAGCAAGGAATGAATGGAGTTTCTTCCCCTATTTTGAAGTAGTGAATGAATGTGCTAAGTAGTGTCATTGCATGTTCAAAGAGAAATCTCTTAGATGTTTTCCCCTTTGCTTAATTTTTCTTTCTCTATAGCTTAGATTCTAGCTGAATCTGTTTAGTATTAATTGTTATGCCATTTTGAGTCATTAAGTTTTGTGAGTTCATAAGATGTGTGGGTTCATGAACTTAATCAATTCTTTAGAAATCACTTCTTGCCTGAGTTAGATCCTTTTTAGGCCTAGCTCAGTTTTACCTCCTATTCTTAGGTCAAGAACACACCCCATATAAGTTTTAGAAAAAAAACATAATTCATTGCAAATCTGCAACAGGGAGCTGTACCTATTAATTCAGAGAAAAGTTAGCCTTTTCAGAAGCAACTTTTCAATTGTTTGTAATTAGATATTGTTAATAGTTTGGGCATTTAAGAGTCAGAATAAAAAAAAAAAATCTATTTACCAATAGACTTGAAACCCTCTCTCATGAAGGCCAGCTGAATATGGTTTATGGAACATCTATTCCACTGGGATACTATAAGAAATAGTCATTAATCTTATGCTCTCAATAAGTTTTTAATTGCTACATTATATTTTTGTTTATGTTGTAGATTTTTGTGATTGTTGGTTACCTTCAATCATCTTGTTTGTATTTATGTTCTTTTATGGTTTATTGTGTAGGACAAATTATGACTGTGGAATCGTACTTTAAGAGTAATTATTAGGTAGTTTTTGTCATAGAAATAAAATGGGATAATCTTTTTGTTGTCTGTTATCTATTATACTTTTCAGAGTACTTATAAGTCCTATATTTTATGACACAGGACTTGAGAGGACTTGTGTTCTTGAATAAGATCACAATTTTAAATCTCATTAAGTGACTATTTACCCAAGAAACCTTCCCTAGACCCATCACTATTGACATGACTATAATTAATGAAACATAAAATGAGGATGATACATATATCTGACAAAGCCATACAGCTCAAGGGCCCAGTTGATATTCATGGGACCATGTTGTTGTTATGGTGCAGGGGGGTAGCATAGGCATCCATTTCATGTCTAACGAATTGGTTGGGTGGCCATTGCCAAGATATGACATCAAGGTAGAGGTAAATGCTCCCACACTCTTCTCCAATAATGTCACTCCCAAAAGTTGTTGAGTGTTATCATTAATGTTAGCATGTTGAGTGCATTAATGTAAACTTTGGTATAGTGAAGCAAGAGCAGTCCATAAATACTAATTAGTAAAGCATGAAAAGTGTGGAGGTATGAAGAGCCTATGGTATGGAGTGGAAAAGTACAAAGGAGTATCTAAAGTTTGATAGATGCAACAGAGTATCTGAAATTCAATATGCAGGAATTCAATAAAGCATGAGAAGTACTAAGAGATGAATATACAAGAACCTTTGAACCTTGAAGTGAGAAAATGTATTTGAAGTGTTGTATTGTATACAAGCTTGATTTCTCTAATGTATGGTGGTGATATGTAGGAAATATGGTAGTGCATCCAAAATATGTAAGCATGGGAAGTTGGAATATGCAGGAAAGAGCTTTTGAAGTCCCAATGAGAATATGATCCACAATCCTCCGCATAAAAAGAAACCAATTGCAAAATTTTACATTTTCCATAAACAATGATGTAATTTAAAAACTTGGAAATTAGTTGAAATGATTAACTAGCAATCTGATCTCTTTTTCCTTCATGTTGACCCCATTTCAACTTGTCTTCAACAGGAAGTTCAAAGAAGCCTCTTGCTACTTTTCTTGCATTCTCCACCACATCTAGAGGAATACCATGATTTACGGCCACCTGCAAGAAAACAATCACACATGAATAATGTTAAACTAAGCAATTATTCATCCTATAAACCCTATCCTACAAAACTAAGAAAGCTTGTTGCCCAAACCCTATCCCACAAAATCATTAAGGGGATACAAATTTTGTGCCAGTTGCCCGAACAAAAGTAGCAATAGTAATAGAGGCCTAATATTTTATGATCGAATTGGTGAATCACTTCTAGCACCCCGAAGCTACTTTCTCCTTGCTTTGTCCTCTTGATTTGAGTAGTTCTGGCACCCAAACCATATGTCGCAAAATCACTCACCACACACACTAAACTATTATGTGAAATTTCTCATCTTGAGCATCCACGAGCGACTTTATCTAAATTTTTTATAGTCCATAATACAGACTTACATGACTTTAGCTAATTAATTTTGCATAGTCCAAATTGTATTATGACCCAAGCTGGTCAAAATTTTGACCAACTTGGGAATAGTTTGGATATTTTCAACTTGGGTAAATGATGTTGGTCAAAATTTTGACCAAATTGGGAAAAAAAAATTCATTTTTTTGTGACCAGTGAAGGAATGAAAACAAAAAATAAGGAGGATTCATATCTTTGGTCAAAAATTTTGGTAGAAAAATGGGTGCAAATGTACTAGTGCATCATTCTAGACCTACAATGAATGAAATTGATTAGTTAATGAAGGTATGTTACTTTGAGCTTCACTTGGTTTCTTAAATACTTTAATATTCTCTACTTAATACGGCCAACCACATGAAGTTGGAAACTCATCTAGCCTCACCCCCCCTCCCTCTAACATCAATCTAAATTCACCATTAACATCTAATTACATCATTCATTCATTCATCCATTTATGAACTATAACATTCGATCAATACAATCACATAACATTCATTAATATGATATTAAATTCATTAATATGCAATATCAATCTAGACTTCATTAACACATAACAATATTCATTAACATGACATAAAAAATCAATATTAATATGAAACATTCATAGATAATTACTTACAACAATGTTCTTTCATTATCTAACAAAGTTTATCAAAGAGCAATTTTAAAAAATCATTTCTTATTTTTTTGTTTTTCTTAGCTTTCTTAAGGTAAAGGCTGATAGGAGCATAAATATCTTCCTCATTCTCCTCCTCTCGTGGCACATATAATGTCAAATTATGATGCCTCCTCCTATTTTGAGGATCACGAGGTTGCTGCACTAAAGGGGGCTTTGTTGTAATAACAAGTAAATGAGTTAAATTGGCATACTCTTTTTATTTTTTTTACTGTTACAAGTATTTAATTAACCAATAGAACTTAACATGCATTTTTCTTACCTAACATTGCCACATCATGTTTTAAAATAAAATTTTGATCGACCACCACCTCAACATGCCAAACACTTTGAACATGCTCCACTTGTTCACCATGATGTTCAACATGCTCTAAAATATTCAAAAAAAAGTTACACATCAAATTGCAATTGAAGATATTAAATCCTATTCATAATTGCATAATTAATTTCCAATAGAAAATTAATACCTCCACCACTATGATGCACATCATGGTCTTCATGACACATAGGTTGTAGTGAAATGTTGTGCACATTGTTATGCAATCAATTTATGTTGGAAACTAACACCAAAAAGAAAATTTCTCAACTATTCAATTTGATTTACTTTTTATTTGACCAATTTAACGATGTCTCATTTCATGCACAAGATTCTTGGCATAGACGTGCAACCACAATTTTATAGCCTTCCTTCAAGGAAATTTTTTTATCTTCATTTGTGGGCTCTACATTGAATTATGTGCCCTATATTTTTTACCTAATATCATCATTTTTTCATGTATGATTTGATTTTTAAAAAAAATTGCAATATTATATTTAAAAAAATAATATGAAATTTCATTGATGCTACTTACATGTCAAGAGTCAAGATTCATATAGCCACCAGAGCCAAGTTTGTGTTAGCCAACCTTTTGTAGTTTCACTTCTGTAGCTTTTGATGTGTGCTGCAGTTTATGAAAAGTTTGAAACATGTTAGATTATATATTTATTACATTCTACTTAATACTATCATGGCATACCTTCTTTTGCCCTTTTCCAGTTATTTTCTTTTACCATGTAGCCTTTTCTCTTTTGTATCTTCTATTATTTAATTGCACTCCATCAGTGGAATCATAGGAGGATGCTCATACTTTGGGTTATCCTTTAGACCCCTTCTATATTGATCCTTCACAGTCTTTATATGTTTGGATGCTCTTTTGAGAAGTAGGGCACTGTCAAAAATGTTTTTTCCAAAGAGGTTCTCAAAAGATGTAATGAGCTGATTTTTTAATTCAGAGCCCTATTCATTCAACCTTTAAAAGAAATTGTTAGATAAATAAAATTAATTTAGTATAATAAATGAAAGAAAAGAAAAATATTGTAGCAATGATATGAAACTACATACCTTTTACATATGGGGGGTCCAAATAGTTTCAATGCCATATTAAAAAGATGATCATAGAAAACATCATTTCTTACAAAAACATCATGGGATTATCAGTCCAAAATGAGTTATATATAAGTAAACTATAATTACACTGTAAATAATAAAATTTTTGAAGTACCTTGAAGCTTTGGTAATTTTAATGAAAACATAGTTTTCTTGTTCAACAACAATGTCCCCACAAATGAACCAGTACTAGTCACACGAGCTACTCTAGGAAATGGTTCAGCTTCACTAGTAGTGGTCTTTGTTGTTCTATCAACTGTAGGTGTATCTACTAGTGCACAAAATAGGTCCATGAGTATAAAGTCGACCCAACAAAAAAAACAATGCATGATTAACACAACAAAATATAGAAAAACAAGGTTTTACCAATTGTACTTGGTATAGTCAAAGATGTGTGCAAGCTCCTTGTTGTTGACAATATAGTTAGTAATATTGGAGCAATGACCAAACGAGGAATCCACACTTCATCGTTAGCTAAAGAATACATTGTTATGAAATGGGATACTAGCTAGAAGCATCTGAAAGGTTAAATGAATGGTTAAAGGTTTAAAGATTATTTACATGAAGGTTGTACGCTACAACCCTCACCATATTGACCATGCGGTCTCATGGGTATCACAAAATAATGTAAGAACAACACATAATATTTTAGATCATGATCCATAAGATACTATAATATAATTATCTATTGAACTTTTATTATTGCTTAAGATTAGTTACTGCCTACCTTCAAAGAATTGACTCTAAGTATCAATTCCTCTTTTAGTTCCTCTGTCTCCTTAGTTATGTTTTGGTTGAGGACAAGGTTGAGAATTTCATCACTATGTTTATTTATAAGCTTACGATCCATGAAGTCAGGGTTAGCACTACATGTGATGTCATCTACAAATGTTGCTTGAGTTTTAGATTGCATTTGATATGTTTCCATTTTCACTTTTCCATATCAATAAGTATCAAGTTGTGACATTAGTATCAATAAAATTCTATCAAAATAACTCCAAATCCATAGAGAAAAGAACATAATAATATGAAATTTGTTTCTATATAATTTGTACTTGATCACACTAATTAAGATTTACCTTTGCTGAGGCAGGTGTGTTAAGTACATCATTGCATGTGCCTTGTGGTGTATCCATGTCACATTGTGAAAATGATTAATAATTCTTAGCAATCAACAATGAAACTAAAGAAATAGACTTACGAAAAAAAATATTAATAAAATAGTAGATTGTATATTGGAGTCAATATTAATTGGAGGCAATTGGTTTAAATGTTATACTTACTAGTCCCATGATAGAATTTTTTTTTGTATCTACATGATTCAAATTGTAATCTATTAGAAGCTCTTCCCCTACACTTATTGATTTTATCGCACATACAAAAACATGATTTCCCTTACGTGCCTCAAATATACAATCCAACCACTTATTAGTTGACATAGGTCAAGAACTATTTATAAATCCTACAATATTCCCTGTTGCTTTTGGCCTTCCATCAATATACATAGCAAGCCTTTTACTTTGATATATATGCTAAAAATTATATGATATAAATGCTATAAATTACATAGAAGACAAAAATTACATGATGCATTCATTGAAATCATTGTATATTTTTTAATTCCTTACCTCTACTTTATGTGTGATAGCTATACAATATCATTGTATACACTCCATGATAGAAGAGTTAAACACATAATAAATTAATTATAAAAACACGCATGTCAAAAAAATTTCTATAAATAAATCACCCCATCATACTTGACATTGATCACATGTCGTGTAGTGCCTACCCCTAGTTTGCATTCTGTTATTATTGCCAAACTCTTTTAGGCCAATTTATGCTTGATGATTAGTAGCATTATCTTTTAGATTATCAGATATTGTTTTCATACTCAGTTGATTTTATGATGAGACTACTTGGTGCTAGTTACTTCATGTATTTATAATTATACCTTGATGATGATTATTATAGTGATTTTAGTTATTGATGATGATTAACTAGATAAATTATCATGTGTGTTTCCTTATGGATACTTACCTCATACTACATGTGTATGGTGTGTGTGTATGTTTTCTTTATGTATGACGTTTCTGATGTGGTTAAGGAAGGGATTCATAGTCACCTACTAGTTGGGATCGACACGATGCACCATTCCTTGCCATTGCATGTTTAGCTTAGTATATATGTGTTTGTACATGCATGAATTTTATGTAGATTGCAAGTACTAGGTATCAACTTTCTTGAATTGCCAGGATGAGCATACCCTATTGCATTATCTCAATGGTAAGAGCGGAGAGATAAATTCTTAAGTCCAAATCCTCACATTTAAACCCATTTGTCTTAAAAAATTAGGACAAGTATCTGAGATGTCTACCTTCTGAATGCATTGTATGACGTAAATTCATGATTATAACTCTTTAGTTTGATCTTGTATGTGGTATGTTATGATGGGTTTTCATATTTCATCCTATAGGTCTTTGGTGAGTTTTCTATTAATTAAGTCTAATTAAAAGATTAAATTAATGATTTAAATTTAAGGAAAATTATTATGATATTTTTAATATTTAATTATATTTAATTAACTGGGAATTAATTAAATAAAAAGAATTAAATTTAAAGATAAAACTATAGTTTAATTTTAGAGTGTAATAATATTTATTTAATTTAATAATAGTATATTTAAGAGATTATTTTTAAATAAATGCAAAATATTATTATTACTTAAGTTAATAAATATTTTATCAATTAAAACTTCGAAAAAAAATTAAAGAATGGAAAAGATATTAATTTATTAAAGAGTTTTAAGATTGCATAAAGTATGCATGAGATTAAAATATAGTAAATTAATTAAAAAAGAAAAGGCAAGTGAATTTAAATAAAGATATTTTATATTGCAATAAACATGCATGAAAACATAAATGAAAGATAATGAAAAGTTAAAGAGTGGTGAGCAAGGAGTCCTTTCAGGTGATCGCACAATTAGTGTCTTGAATTCAGGAGAGAACTCTTTATCAAAAATTGAGGGTTCATTTTCGAGGGATCGTGTATTTTGGAGAAGGAATATTTCAAAGAAGGTTTGGAAAGAAAAGATATCTCTCACAATCTTTTGGGTGTTTGTGAATTGTAGCATCAGAACCAGGTAGATTCTTATGTTTTGTTCACCTAGTTAATTACATTATTTATTATTCCTATCTTCTTCGTGACTATGAATTGTTTATCCAAATTTCTTTATGATGAATCTTTTAGTATTGTATTTTAGAATTATTGGTATGCATGTGGGTTTCTTCTGTATAAGTAAAGATTAAAATATCATGGAATCCTCGTTTTAGTAAATTTACAAATTAGAATTTAAACTGGGAAGGGTTTTGAATTGAAAAGGATATTTTAAATTAAAAAATTGACCGGTTGGTTGTATTTGCCCTATCAGTGAATTGTTAGAATATATATATATATATGGTGGGAGGGTTTTTGTTTTTTAAAAAATTATATAAAATTTTATAAAACAAAATAAAACAAAAAAATTATTAATATTATTGGGAAGGGGTGGGGAATCTGCACCCCCACCCATACCCGCTGGCATATAATGTCGCAACAACAAAGTAGACTGCTGAACACAACAACAATTAGACCTGTTGTCATAGGTCAAAGGCCAACAAGCCTTTTAAAAATAAACACATTATGTATGTGATTTGTTTAAAATGATTTTTTCTAAAGTTATTTTATTAGTAATTAATAATATTAAATATTAAATTATTAATAATTATTAATTTTATTAATATTTATAAATTTAATAAATAATTAATAAATGATTATATATAGTTTTTAATATAATTATTAATTAATTTAATTAAATGTAATTTAACTAAGTTTAATTGATAATAGTGTTTATTTAATAGAGTTGTAAATTTATTTAATTATTATTAATAATTCTAATTTTTAATAAAACTCTAAATTATTTTATTTAAAATCAATGAGTATTATTTTAATATTTTAAATAAATAATTACACTTAAGTTATTTGGAACAATGGACTTAAAATTGAATTAGGGTAATTGTGCATTTTATTCAAATATAAGAATGAGATAAATTGTAAATCGTAGGTACTCGCAAACTTACATTGAAACAAATATTTAAACCTTATTATTGACTCAAGTACGTGCTTTCAAAATCAAACCAAACTATGAAACTCCAATGTTATCTATGTGTTGTCTATGCTTTGGGTTTGTGTTGACTAGAGTGTTGACCAATTTTAGGATGTCTACCAGAGGCTTGGGTGTTATGTGATTGTGGTATTATGCTGATTTGATCTTGATCTTTTAAACTTAGCCATGGTAATGTGTTGGTATGCTCTTTTATGAGTTTGATTATATTCTTGGTTATTACTTTTAGTGTCCTTATGGGATAACGAGAGGTATGTTATGACATATTTGACTTAACCTTTTTGAGTCTTCGATTAGTATTTTTGGGATGTTTTCCAATTGCTTGTAAAGAACTGATGGGTTATTGTGAATTATCTTTTGATGCTTTCCAATCACTTGTATAGGACTAAGGTAAAATATTATGATTCTTTGATTTTTGATTTTATGAGCTTAGGGTAGGTTATCTATATGTAATGTCAGGAGGTGGTTCGTAATAGAGGTTGGGGCCCAAAGTGGCTACCAGGGTAACCCATTGTAAATTGGTTAATAAGTGAAAAAACTACACTAAATAAGAGTAAAATGAACCTAATAAGAGTCTTTATATGTTCTCACCCATGCCTCAAGTGCTAGTACAAACTAGGATGGAAGTAGAGAGAATGTTTGGTTGCGACCATGCATCTTAGCATGCCTTGTTAGTATGCAAGGATACTAGTGCCGCATAGAGTCACTAGGGGATTGGGGTCAAGTTAGACTACTAGGGTAACTCTATCATTGATTTGTGTAATGACACTTTCCCTCTTACATAGTAGATTTCATACATGTCTGTGTGCCTCTGGATCTAGATGTCAATTTATCTTGGAATCTTTGAGTTAGATTACTTTTAGAATTTTCTTGACATAGAGATTACTTTTGATTTTTGGATTGATATCCTATTTGATACTTGAGACTATCTCCTTAGCGTGGTTGGAGTGGGCTTTTTTGGGTTACCATGCGGTCAAGTGGTAGTGCTTTTTACTCTTACCATTGAGATCCATTCATTGTTGCTGTGGCTGGAGTTTCTTGTCTACTTTTCCTTCATTCTATCTTTGTGTATTATGATGGATGGTTATATCATTATGATGGATGGTTATATCTTTATGGTAGATGATCATTACTTTTTGTATTGTACTTTGTTTCATGGATCTAAAAGGGATGATGTAACCTACTTTATAAATGTATATTCTTTCAGTCTTTCATACCCTATGACATGTATAGTGGATGATTGAGCATTCTAAATTTTATTTCCAAGTGGCATTCGAAACAAATGTATATTATTTAAATGGACTTGGACTTGTAATTATTCTTTCATGTGGATGTGGTATTTATTATACTTAGTATTATTTAAATTTTAAATGTGATTCAATGCCTTAGGATCCTTAAGGAATGTAATCTGTTATGTTTTCTTCTGTATGATTGTATGTTATTGCTTCCACTACTTTATGTTCGATGTGTATGTTGTTCTTTAAAAAAAAAGTTTGGAAAACTTAGTACAACTTTAGGTTAATTCTTTTGGATCCCTTTGTGGGGCATTACATGTTGACATACATTTCATTTATCCTATCATTGATCATCATTTTCATCCATGTCATCGCTGTCATCACAATCAGCATACTTATCACTTTGATCATCGTCATCACCACCACCATCTTCATTGCCATCATTATAATCTTCATCATCATTATCATGACCATCATCATCTTGATCATCACTGTCTTCATCACCATGATTATGATTATGACCATCATCATCATCACCATCATCATCAACATCACCATAATCATCATCATCATCTTCTTCTTCATCATTGTGTAATAATCATTTTTCATCATTATTTACTTTGTCTTTTGATTCTTTAGTATCTTCTTCTTCCATTACATTATACTTTACTAGTCTTCCTCTTGGATCATGTCTAACAGAAAATGACAAACTTGATTTATGTGGAACTGCAAAGTAAAACACTTGCTCACATTGGCTTGGAAGGACATAGGGGTTATCTCCAACTATCTCAAATGATCTTGTATTAATCATTGTAAATCTACCATCATGTTCAATAATAGTCCTATTAGGATCATTTTAATGCAGTCGTAGCCTTTACCATTTGATGAAAAATAGAAATAATTTGAATGAATTAAAGTTGCACTCAAGTATATCATCCAAAATTTCATAGTATCAATTTTTAGATTTTTGAGGATGTATGTCATTTCTAGATGAAATATTGGTGACCTCGAAGACTACACTTATCTCAGAATTAGAAGTTTTCTTCATTTTTTCAAACCTTTTAATGCAAATTTTTTAGCCATGGTAGTACATAGCTTTGTGTTGTTTGATTTTTACTTATTCAAACATGTCAAGATTATTTGTATTGATCCATGATTTGATATTAAAATTATGGGTCATGATAAGTAATCTTATAGGTACCTTTCTATCTGTCAAGTCATAAGCTAGATCAAGTACCATTGATGCAACATAGGGATCTCCATTACAATGAGCTTCTTTAACCAATGATGTAAAATTGTCCCATGTTAATGAGTGAACATTTTATTGATATTTTTGAATCTATACCATCATCCAATCAAGATTGTTTGCAATATACAGATGTAGTGCATCCCACCCACGACCAACTATAAAGAAAACAAATAGACTAATTAGAAACAACTTATACTGATGATGGATGAGAATTAATTAACTACAATAACGTCTTATAATTACCTCACTTTTCTCAATCTACCTTTCCTCATCAAGTACCCCCCTTCAAATTTGTTAATAGAGTTGAGATCCCAAATGCGAACTATATGCATCTTTGATACAAACTTGGAAAGATATTCACTAATGTACACCATGTATATCTCTACCATAGAATCCTCAAGATGTGCTCATTATCAAACTAAGCCCTTCATAAATTTCAAGTTCCTCTCAACCATCCATATTGACCTAGTTTGTATAGGTCTACACAATTCAATCTCCTCAACTTGACGTATGAGGTAGTGTTCTTGATCAAGCTTTGAAAAAAGTTGAAAATAGACACTTTTTCAATTCACACATAAGCTGTGGAATTTTTCTCTTCCAATATTTTATATCTTTTTTTTTATCAATTTTCTTAGATGATAACCACCTAAAAGATATTCAACATGCAAGAACATATAAATGAGATTTAAGATAACAATATAAAATAAAATACATAAAAAGTAAAGCAAGTCATAAATATAATATATGCATAATAACTCTAAGAAATAACACTTCCAACTTCATGTATTTTCCAAAATCATATATATCTTGTTTAATATTGTTATCAAACTAGCATGGGAGGGATAGAGGTAGGACGTACTACAATCATTAGAAAATGATCTTTTCTATATATTATGAAATAATACAATAGGTAGTACATGTAATTTTACAAATATATTGGGATAGAGATAGGACGTACTACAATCATTAGAAAATGATCTTTTCAATATATTATGAAATAATACAATAGGTAGTACATGTAATTTTACAAATATATTGTAAATAGAGAACATGACTTACCTTGACAAAGGTACATGTCAATCATGTGTTTTCAACCCTAGGGAAAAATCTCCTTTCTTTAACACAAGACTACTTACATTTGTAGCAAATCTTGTGGGAATTTTTTTTAATGACTTCTTTTAATGCATCACTTTGTTGCTTCATTAATAACCAAGGAAGGGCACTTGTATTGATGTAGCCTCCATTTCTATTTAATTCAATGAAATTTTTTAGTGCATGATTGGAGTCATGAATGTCATTACAAATTTTGGCAATTTTTACTGTCATGCCTTCTGTCCAATATTTTCCATAGTGTACCTATTACATTCTTTTCAATATGCATAGAATCAAACAAATGCATGATTGGTAGATCCTTGTATGATAGTAACCTACTAAATTAAGTAGGATAACTTTTTACTCCTCTAGGAAGCTGGTCATTAATGCCTTGATGACCTTCATGAGTATCAATTACATCATTACTAAAGAAACGACAATATCAAAAATATAAATTTCAATCTTTTGACCACAAACTAGACATTAACTCAATGATTTAGTTGATCATATTCCAACTTCTATAGATGAGGTGTCATTCTTCGTGGCCTTGATGTTGTCTCTTATTTCCCATTAAAAGACAGTTTTTAATAATTTGATACTAATGATTATTGTAGAGAGAGTTCCTAAACTCATCGAATGCCTTCTTTCCTCAACTTCTTAAATGACTAAATTTTATCTTCAGACCACAAACTGGACATGTGAATTTTCTGTTTATCTGAAGATCTAAAAGATCATGTACAATTATCATGTGTAACTTAAACATACAAAAATAATGTGTAAGTACTATAAAAGACCAAAAATATGTTACCTTAACAATATAACATACCACAAAAATGAGTTAGCCTAGGGGCATCATGTATTGTCTATACAAGCATTGCATGGAATTGAAATTTTCTTTGTCCTATTAGTCTAGAGATGTCATACATAGTGACCCCATTCCATAGCTTCAAAAAATCATCAATAAGGGGCTCAATATACATATTCATACCTTTATAATTGAATAAATAAAAATATTACATAATTATTATGACCATATTGATGCACTATTTATAAATTAATTTAGATAACTATTAAATGAAAAATTAATTGGTACAATACTTAACAACATTATATGCTCCCTCTTTATGAACATCTAAGGAAGAATGTTATTTTTAATAATAAAAATAGGCCACACTTAGTCACTAGATCTCATACCTCCAAATGGATTGACACAATCCACTGCCAATGAAAGCTTGAGATTAAGAGGTTCTTCTTTAAAGTGTGGCCATTTTTTTTCTATGTCTTTAAATGAATAACCATCTGCAGTCATTCACATAATGTCATTTTGAATTCTATTACATCCATGGTAATCCATAAATTGTGTCAAGTTAGTGCACCTGAATAATCATTCAAGACGTCAAATAATGAGAATGTACCAAAGAACCTTGTGAGACACCTTTTTTGTTATTTGATCTTATTGATATATACTAATATGACTACAATTAGGGTATTTTGTTGCAAATTTGTGTTGTTTATGATATAGAATGTGATCATTGGGACATGCATGTATTGTCTAATAATTCATTCCAATTTGATTCATAATGGTAGATAATTCTTGGTATGAATGAGTCAAAATATTGGATGGTGGTAACAAAAACTCACCTATCAACCTACAACAACAAATATGAGTTAATATTATGAATAGTAATGGTATGCTAACATTGAAGATGACAAAAATTGCATACTTTAGCATATGTGATATTGCTTCATTGGATAGACCATTCATACCATTCAAGTTCACCAACAACACCATAGCAAAGAGAAAATTTGTTTGGGAGCCTTGGTATAGGGGCTCATATTCCTTCTCAAGTATAGGTATATCAAAATCATCTTCGTCATCATTATTAGATGTGGTAGTAACATCATTGTGATCATCTTCATCAGGTGTGCCAATACCATCTTCTTCAATCATGTCCTTTGGCACATTATTATCTTCTTCCATGGGAATGTTATACTCAGCTTGGATTTTCACACCTTCATGTTCCTTCAGTTGAAAATCCACATCCACCAATCAATTAAAATTGTGCCCCCCTTCAATGCGACAATGTTGACTAAAATGCATTTGGGTTGTTTTGATTAGAATTTTTTTATTCTTTAAGCCCTTACACTTTTGCAAGGATAATTACATTTATCAAGTTTTCTTCAGAATTGAGATCAAAATCTAGCAATTGTCTCATTATTTTGCTTTGGGTTCATTTTTCTAAGAATTGTCTTTCTTCACAGGAAAATATATCAGCAAAAATATTGGACATGTACTTAATGTTTATATCTACACATATGGTTTTGAAAGAATAATTTGGTGTAATTAATGTGTATATTTGCAAAGATATTGGACATGTTGTACTTAATGTTTATATCTACACATATGATTTTGAATGAAAAATTTGGTCTAATTAATGTGTGTATCTACAAAAATATTGGACACATGCTTAATGTTTATATCTGCACTTATGGTTTTAAAAGAAAAATTGGTCTCCTCACTCAAATTCACCCATATTATAATAAATAATTTTTTTTCTTCTTACAATGCTCTTTGTTAATATCCTCCTTTGTATCACTTCATTCTTAATTCTTCTTGAAGATGCAAATTCTTAAATATTTTTTTATTTCATTGGTTTCTAAACTTCATCACTAAAACACTTAATTCTTGGTTTTTGAGTGTTTGGTTTTTAATAATCGAAAACATGCTTTTTTCACCTTAGAAATGCATTTACTACCATTCCTAAAGGTTTTGGATTAGTTGGTGTCAATTAGAATTAAAAAATGCAAAAAATTGTCATATTTGACAACAAATTACAAATATGCATAAATGCAATTTTGGAAAAGTTGTCAAAAATGTCTTTTTGACCTCCCAATGTTCATAACCATCAAAAGTTGGTTTGAACCAATTGGGTGATGGTATTTAAGTCTTAGTGTGTCCATTTCATAATTGATCATCAAGTTGTATGGAATAATCAATATTTTGTGAAGGGAAAAACCTATTTTCTAGAGCAATTTTGTTTTGTATGGCTCTGTACAGCTTGGTATAAAAGGATGATGCACATGTGAAGTTGGATTCCTTTGTTACCTTTCATTTTCAATTGATTTGGTTGAATTTGATTGGGATTCAAGGTAGTTATAGGATTTTTTTTGACCGTGGGTCTGAAACCCTCATTTCAAGGGTTTGAAGCCAAGAAATGGCCATAACTTGCAATTTTTGCCATTGGGAATTGATGCCCTTTGGTGAAATATAAGTAGGTAGGATTCATTTTGAGACTTCAAAGGCTTGGGATAGGAAAAGCCCATTAGCCACTTCAAACTATATGCCCTAGGCTAAATATGACTATGTATTTAGCCTTAGAATGCATTGTTTGAGCAAGTTATCAACAAGGAGAGATTGTGGTTCAGATTTCCTAGATGGAACAATTCATTCTTGGTCTGTAGGAGGTCACCAAACAAATAGATCAGTTTTATGCATCCAATGGAGCCAGTTCTAGCAAACCCTAGTTTAATTTCTAATCAATAGAGGAAGAGACTATGTAGTGTAGTGATTTTTGTTTCAAATTTGATTAATATTATATCAATATTAATATTAATTTATGCATTGATGTAAGAAAATTATATAGAATAGAACATTTATTTATATATAATAGAAAATAATTGAGCTAATTTTGGAAGTAATTATAGTTTGGATTGTAATAAGAGTTGTTTAAACAACTCATATTTGGAGAGTTGTTCCCTATAAAATCAAATCTAGAAAATCCTATAATTGGAAGTAATTATAGTTTGGACTATAGTAAGAGTTGTCAAAACAAATCATATTTGGAGAGTTTTTCCCTATAAAATAGGATCCAGAAAATCCTATAAATATGTTGAACAAAATGTGTGTGTGTGTGTGTGTGTGTGTGTGTGTGAGAGAGAGAGAGAGAGAGAGAGAGAGAGAGAGAGAGAGAGAGAGAGAGAGAGAGAGATTATCATATTATTTTATGTATAATGATTTTTGAAAAAATTATGTTTGCTTCTTTCTAAATTTCTATCAAGAAGATGAGCCTTTGAGATTATTGTCTATTATCGAGATTAGTTTTTTGTCTTTCTCTTAAAGTAGTTGTATTTCATCCCAAACTATTCAACAACCTCAAAGTATTTGTATTTGATCCCAAGCTCTCTTTTTCTAGAACTATTTAGCAACCTCAAAGTGAACATTTGGGGGAGTGATGCAGGAGGTATAATGTCTATGTATGCTATGTATTGAAAAAAAATGTAAGCTATTGATCAACACTACTTTTATTGGAGAGTACAAGGGCTTGTTTCATAGAAAAAAGGATACTTATCAATCTAAAATGTGGATCTTGAACAAGAATTGGCATAAAATGATAAAATGGGATAAGAAGAAAATAAGACATGACACTCTAAGCCAACCTTATTGGAAAGCAAGCTAAGAAGTAAAATTGAATAGAGTATCTCATGCTCCAAGTAATAGGTGTTGCTTTTGATCTAAGCTAAGTACTTGAATTGAAACCTTAGCTAAGTTATTTAAAGAATATAATAATAATGGAGAAGAGAAACAACATTTAAAGCCTCAAACATAAGCACAACCCTAAAAAATAAGTATAGTATGCCATAGTCCTTTCATTGTTGAAATGAGAGCCAGGCAATAAGATATTATACAAATTACAATATTTACATATTTCTTGTGTGTATCCATAAATTCTTAGAAGATAATGCAAATAATCTCCCATACTTCTCATTCATCTCTCTACTTCTAGCATCACTATGAATATGATATAATTCTAAGTATACAAGTATTCTTCAATTGAAAGAGGCTCAAACACAATTCAATTTAAGAAGCTTCACAATTAGAATTATAAGAGTTAGAGTCATGACATAATTAACTACACACTTGAAATAGATTCTTCATATAATCATGATGAACTTAATATTAGAAAAGGCTTAAATCAAGTATCATCGAGTGTTATAATGATCTAAATTTTACAAAAAATCAAATTCTAGGCCAATCACAACCTTAACATAATATTATAAATAGCATATTGATGCTCATCAAATTCAAACATGGTCTAACATTGTTAGATATATTGTTTTTCAGATCTTCTACATACTTTCATTATGTAGTTGTTCCTAGTTGACCTTTTCTTGTATATGTACTTTTTTTTCTAATGAAAGAGGCATTAATATTAAAAATGATTTTCAAAAATACAAATATATCACTTTAAAAGGTGAGTAAATCTAAGCATTAATATAACATGAGAGAACCTTAATCATTATATCCAAAGAGAGAAAAAATATGATAAGTAGCAAGAGCTAAAGCACCAATGGTAGAAGGTGGGTCACTCTCATCTAGTTTCCACACATTTGGGTTATTCTAATCAGTAGTAGTAGGCTCCCACCCAACAAGATCAACTCTAATTATCTTCAATATTTTGTATTTTTTAGGAGGTTCACTAGTAGCCTTTGTAGGAGAACTAGCTATGGTGAGATGAAGGATTTTGCTATTGTCTGATCGTTAAGGAGCTCCTCTAGTACAAAGTTGAGAAGATGAATGTTGATGGGATGATTGGGACCAACCATGAACACTTTGACCATAATCTTGATACATGAAGTATGAGAATAATCAAGTCCATGAGTATCTTGACTTATTTCATGTTGATGCCTTTGTAATGGGGATTGATCCTTGTTGGAAGATATTGAAGAAACTCTAGTAAACACACAAGGTGCATTACTCCAATGGCCAAGAAGCTCCTATAGGCGATTCACTTGAAGTTAAACTTTATTAGCTTGCACTTGTATCTACATTGAAAACTAGAATATGTCATAAATTTAGAGTACATAGAAATAATATTGTCAACAATGCATCTAGAAAGTAGAGAAGAACTATCATCTTTTTGAACGCTAAAGAGGATTCTCACTTTGAAAGCATACCATATCAAATTTTTTATTTCTGGATTCAACTATGTAGGTTTTTGTGGCATGCAATATCTAAGTGTAATTTAGGAGGTGTATATGGTGAATCTCCCAAAATCATTAGATTCCAAGAAATAGGCTTAATGTAGGAGAGGTATTGTATCATAGGTTTGAGAAGAAGAAGTTGACTAAGTTTTTGATGTTGTAATTGATGTTAATGTGTATTTATTATCATTGGTGACTGGTTGTTGTAGATGGTCTTAAGTTTTCCATGTGATGGTGTTGTGATATATTTTCTACTTTTCTTCTATATTGCAAATCTTCTGAGTCATTTTGTGTGTGTTGTTAAGTAGTGTTTAGAGATATTAGATTTGGGATTTTTTTCTTAGGATCTCAATTTAGAAGAGTATTCACTAATGTGTGATAGGTTTTGATAGAGTTTCCTATGAGAAATACATGCTCCATGTTTCTTTCTTGTTGGTTTTTGGTGCTAAGGGTTTTGAATTGTGCTTATGGTGATCATATATCTTTGTTTAGTCCTGTTGGTGTGAGTTTTTATGTTTCAAAGGCTTGTTATCAAAGTTTGATTGTGTTTGCTCTAGGTTTGGTAAACCTTGAGTGTTTACACTTTTACATAAAAAGATTCAGTTGGTAGAGTAACCTATATCTACATTGAATTCAGGGTCATTGCATTTGTGACAACATTTATACCTCTCAATGAATTGTTCAACAAAATCAATATTTTACAAGAATATACACCTTAAGAATTGTTAGCTCAGAAGCAAGAACATTGGTGTTGAAATAATACATAAAGTGCTTGACATGAGAGATCTGCAAGTGAAATAGTAAGTATATAGATCATGTTAGAAAAGTTTTGTAATTTTTGATAAAATTCGTTTATTAAAAAAATAAAATGCACCTCGAGAACTATTAGCTCAAAAGAAAGAACATTGATGTTGAAACACTACATAAAGTGCTTGACATTAGAGGTCCGCAAGTGAAATAGTAAGTATATCGATCATTTTAGAAAAAAATTGTAATTTTTTAATTAACTTTTTTTATTTTATCATTCATTTATATTATTAGAAAATATGCTTATATAATGAGGGATGAATTACTAAATTTAGTTGAGATTTCTTCTTTTTAAACTTTTCATGCATGTTTGTCATCTACCCTTACCATACATGTCATGCCTACATATGATTATGGGACACATTGAGAATGATATGAAATATTTTTTAAAGTCATTTCTTTTTAGCCCAATGAGCCACTTAGAATGGCATCCTAGCATTTTCAAATCATAAATCTAGTCATATAATTCTTCAAATTACTCTACAAATAATATATAACTAAATATAAAACAATAAAACAAGGCATTCAACTAGAGAATTGAATAATCATATACTAGGGACTCTTGTGGGAGATGGCGAGCGGAGTGGAGCAAGGAGGAATTTTGAACTGGAAGCTAGGAAAGAACATGGCGAAGATGGGAAATGGTGATCAAATTGTAGGGTCAGAGTAGGACAAGGATGGGAAAGATGTTGATGCTACAAAGGATGGGGACCCACGTGATTTTCAATTGCATCTAGGTGAAAAGAATATTTTTCATCCTTTTCCTAGGTCTTCAAGAGGAGGGGCCCTAGGAGCCTAGGGTTGGTGGATGAAACTCTTTGGAGTCAAACCTTCAGGTAAGTCAATTTTCCCCAAAGTCATTGATAAATCCAATAAGGAAAAGGGGATGTTTTCTTTGGAAGTACCCACCAAAATTATAGACCACAAAATCTTGAGCATGATGACTACCCAAGTGGGTAAATTTATTGGACCCAGACCAAATATTGATCTAGTTAGGAATTTTGCAAGGAACAAATGGGAGTTGAAAGGGCAGGTTGAAGCAATAGCCATGGCTAAAGGTTTTATGTCTATTGAGTTCTCTTTCCCAGAGGACTACTCTAGAATTCTATGTGTGGGAAATTAGTTGATGGGTAAGTCTACTCTCATCCTTCAAAAGTGGACTTCCAACCTTGACCTAAACAATGACTTCCTCACACAGGCCTCATTTTGGATAAGGTTTCCAAAGCTACCCTTAGAATATTGGCACATGGATGTTTTTGATGGCATAGCCAAATCCTTTAGAGAACTTCTTTCAATCGATCATATTACTATAGCCAAAAAAGAATTACTTATGCTAGAATATGTGCTAGGGTGGCTGAGGGGCAAGATATGCCCCAAGTGATTTAATTTCAGTCTTGACTGGGAAGAAGGGGTTAGTAGATTGACTATGAAAATGTTCCTTTTGCCTACTTCCATTCTAAAAAGGTAGGACATAACGTGAAGACTTGCCCAATATTCAAAGAGAAGGTTAAGGCTAGTAAAGCCTAGAATAAACTAGGTAAGAAGCAAGTAGGTGCACCCATAAAAGTATGGAAGGAAAAAGCCTTAGAAGGAAAGAAGCCAGGAGGAGATGAAGGTAAAGATATTAGAGGGATTTACCAAATGATAGGAACAGTTTGGTAGATGTCAAAGAACCCAAGGAGTTGGATCACTCTACAAACAATAATGACTTGTTTGCTATTCCTAAATCAATTAACCCTATGGTTGAGAAGGGTGGGATCCCCTCTTCTAAGATGGGTGGGAAGTGGTCTACTTTAGATACAAAAGAGAAGGAGATCAATATCTTTGTTGTTCTATATTCTTAGGTAGGGCCTATTGGAGAGCTATAGGATCAAAATCTCTCTTGGGAATCAAACACTAGCCCTAATAAAGGGACTTCCCCTACAACAATGAACAAGATCCTTGAAATTTTGTCAGCTACTACCCCTAGGTACCTATCTTGGTTAGAGGCTCTCTTTAACAATTGTAAGGAGGTAAATGAGGCCACTTGGATATCTATTAGAAAGAAAAAGAACAACAAGAATCCTTCCCTAGTCTCTCTAGCTACCACTAGGAGTAGGGTGAAAGCTGATGTTGGAAACAAATCCAACACCCTAGGAAGAAAAAGAAAGAACCAATTTAGAAAAGAAGAAACAAGAAGGAATCTGATGGATGGGATGCAAAGAACCATCCAAGAATCATGCACTTCAATCAAAGCATGAAGATAATTTCCTAGAACCTTTGTGGGTTCAATGGAACCCACAAATAGGAAATAGTCAAAAATATGGTAAGGGACCATAGCCAGATGTTTTTTAATCCAAGAAACCAAAATGAAGAAGGAAAAGAATAAGAATATTTCCTTCGAGAAAGGCATGAAAAATGTGGCTACGGACTCAAAGGGGGCTTTAGGAGGGTAGCTTACCATATGGAAGGACTCTTTGGAGGCTAGTATCTTATTTAATGAAGGTAATATTTTTCTCATGAACTTTTCTAATCCTAAAGATTAGATGAGGTGGTTTTTGTTGAATCTCTATGCTCCTAATACCAAGAATAGTTGAAGGATTTTTTGGATCAAAATTATGGACCTGGTTAGTAATTTAGGTGATACTGAAAGCATTATTATGGGGGATTTTAACACTCCTCTCTTAGCTATTGATAAGTTAGGAGGGTTTCTGCCCTATGTTGAAAGTAGACAACACTTGGCTGATTTGATTATGGATTTGTCTCTTCTGGATGTGGACCTTGGGGGTTGTAAGTTTACTTGGTCCAATAGGAGAATTGGCTAGGATTGCATTCAGGTAAGGTTAGATAGAGCTCTTATTTCTTTGGATTGGCTAGGCAACTTCCACTGTAAGCTTTCTACTCTTGTGAGGCTTGGTTTAGACCATTCTCCTATTTCTCTTACTTTAGAAAAAATCAATAGAAATAAGGCCTTCCCCTTTAGATTTGAAAAAATGTGGTTGACTCACCTTGGGTTACACAAAAAAATAAAAGAGTGGTGGGATATTGAGGTGGATGGGACTGCCATGTATAAGGTTGCTAAGAAACTTAGGTTCATAAAATCTAAGATTCACAAATGGAACAAATCAGATTTCGATAATATTTTTTAGGATAAGGAGAAGATCATGGGGAACCTGGCTGAGGTGCAGAACAATATCTAGACTTGGGGCTATGATGATAACTTTCTTAACTATAAGAAGGAAATCCTAGCTAAAATGCACAACATTTTTGGGAAAGAGGAAATGTTCTAGAGGTAGAGGTTGAGGTTGGTATGGCTCAAGGAAGGGGACAAAAATACTAGATTTTTCCACTTGTCCACTATGAAACATCACGCTACAAATAGAATTAGTGAGATAAAAAAGGGTAATGATACTTTAAAAGAAGATAATGAAATAGTAGAGGAGGCTATCAGGCATTTCTCTTTGATTCTTACAAAAGATCTCAACTTGGATGGTGAGGACTAGAATGAGGTTGTTAACTCCATCCCCAAGATCATTGGTAATACTCAGAACTGAGCCTTATTGGCTATGCCTAAGTATGATGAAATTAGAAAGGAAATTTTTGATCTTCTATTCGAGAACACCCCTACCCCTGATAGTTTCCCCACTTTCTTCTTTCAATTGTACTAGGATATTATTCAAATTGATATTGTTAAAGTTGTCCAAGAATTCTTCGGTGCTAAAGACCTTTTGAAAGAAGTTAATGCTACTTTTTTTGTTTTGATTCCTAAAATTACCAGGGTGGATTCCTTTGGTTCTTTCAGGCCTATCAATCTCTACAACTCTTTTTATAAGATCTTTGTGAAATTTCTTGCTAATAAACTTATTAATCTTCTTTCAGAGATCATCTCACCCCAACAGTTGGGCTTTGTTCCTGGTAGCCAAATTCTAGATTCCATCATGGAAGTCCATGAAGTTATCCATTCTTTGGAGGTGGGGAAGTAGGAAGGATTTATTCTCAAGTTGGATCTTTCCAAGTCTTACGACAAGGTGGATTGGGAATTTTTGGATAGAATTCTTGATGCTTTTGGTTTTAATGCTAAAGTGAGGAAGTTGTTATCCCAACTAGTTCCCACTCCCACCTTTGCGGTCCTTGTGAATGGGACACCCTCTTATTTTTTAAAACCCTCCAAGGGTCTTCACCAGGGAGACCCTTTATCCCATCTCCTCTTCATCATTCTAGCTAAAGGCCTTGGTAGACTCTTCAACTCCAGTAGGGACAGAGGGGCTTTGGTTAGTTTGAAATCATCTTCTAGTCCTTCGATGTTTACACACTAGCAGTTTGTTGATGATAATATTATGGTGGGTGAGTCCTCAATGAGGGGAGCTAGATCTATTAATTTTTTTTTGAACACTTACTCTAGGGCCTCTAGGTAGCTCATTAACTAGGACAAGAGCTTGGTGTTCTTCTTCAATGCCTCAGTTAGAAGAGAGAAGAAAATAGTGAAGATTCAGGGGTGCAAGGCTAGATCTCTTCCTTCCACTTATTTAGGGCTTCCCCTAGGGCTTAAAACTATAGAAACCTTATGGGATAATCTGGTGGATATATTCAACAAGAAGCTTGCTTGTTGGAAAGGTATTACTTTGAGCCAGGAGAGTAAGGTGACTCTTATTAAATCTACTTTATAGAATTTACCTACTTATGCTCTTAGCCTTTTTTCTATTTCTTGCAAGGTGTCTGACCACCTTAAATCTATCCAAAGGAATGAATATGGTCAGGCACTAATGAGAGCAAGAAATACCCATTGGTGGCATGGGATTCCATTTGCAAATCTAAGAAGCAAGGGGGGTTGGGGATTTGTAAGCTAAAAAAGTTCAACTTAGCTCTTCAAGTGAAATAGATTTGGAGAATTTTCAACAAAAAAGGTGAATGGAGAGATATTTTGATTTCCAAATATGCCAATGATCTCAATCTTAAATAGTTCATTAATAGGGATCTTGACCCTAGTGGATTTTCCATCTGAAATGGTCTAATGAGAACTAAGGATCTTGCCTTTGAGAAAGCCAAGTGACATGTGGGAAATGGGGAAGATATTAAGTTTTGGCTTGATGATTGGATCAGTTCAGGTCCTCTTTGGGAAAATGATGCTTTCAATAGATGGGCTAATGTTTGCATTGAAATATTTGGGAGTAGGGTGAGTGACTACAGAATTCACAATGGGTGGATTGACCTGGTAGAGGTGTTTGAGGAGCTGAAGCTACTTATGGATATGGTTAGACATATTCCTATTTCCCTTAATAAAGATGCCATTTTCTATGGGGAGACTATGCATTTTCTTTATACTATGGCCTTTGGCTATGAGACACTACAATTTTAGGGCTATCCTCTAGTGTGGGCGAAAGCCTAGTATCCAGGCCTTATCCACAAGATCAACATTTTCTTTTGGATCTTTATCTAAAATCATATTCTCATAATGGATAACCTCACCAAAAGAGGTAACATGATCCCCAATAGATGTATCTTATACAAAAATAATAGTGATAGTGTTGACCATATGTTTATTCACTATCTTTTTATTAATTCTATCTGGTCTCTTTTCCTATCTTTTTTCAACCTGTCCTGGTGTTTTCCTTCCAATATTATAGAGCTCTTTATTCAATGGAAATGTGGGATGGCTAATAAGGAATCCAAGACTTTATGGATTTGGGCCTTACCTCATGTGTGCTAGGGGGTATGGAAAGAGCAGAATAATCAAATCTTTAGGGATAAGGAGTCAAATGCCAAAGTAGTTTTTCATGAATGTCTTAATGTTTTGATGGAAAATTACACCAACACTAAAGGCCCTATCCCCCCTTTGAATACAATTGTCAAATAAAAAAGGGAGGGTTGTAGCTGGTCTTTCCTACCCATGGGTTGGCTTAAGGTCAATTTTGATGGGGTGAAAAAAGGCAACCCAGGAAAAGTTGGGTTGGTGGCATCATAAGAAATGAGCATGGGAAATGGATTGCTAGTTTTGCCACCCCCCTTGGGATTCAAACTAATCATTATGTGGAGGCCATTGCAGTGTACCAAAAAATTAAGCAAGCAAAAGAAATTGGAGTAAAATTGCTTTGGCTGGAAGGAGACTCTAAAACCATAATTGATTGCTTCAATGCAAGAAGCAAGCCCCCTTGGACTATTGCAAATATTATTAATGAATGCATCTAGTACCTAAATTTTTTTGAAAAAACCTATGTGGCACATGAGTACTGTGAGGCCAACAATATGGCAGACAGGCTGGCAAACTAGGAAGTTAAGTATAATGAGGCGGCTAAGTGGACAGATGGACATGATATCCCATCAGAGTTTAATGAGGTCATCTAAAGGGATCATATCTCATGTAGTTTGGGTATAATTAAATGCCATAATGAAAGTTAGTAATTTGTGGGTTGTGGTTAGTAATAACATGTGTGCATTTATTATGATAATCAATGATTTATGGGGAATTGGCAAAGTTATGATGTGGAAGTACGATATTTCTTGTACTTCCAATATCTATAGTATCCATCAACCTATGTCAAGTACTGATTGTGGGAAGTGAATTCACAAGGCAAAAAGAAGGTGTAAGAAAATGAAGAGAGCCAAAGGTTTGTAGGTTTTGAAGGGTTCCAATATTGACTATAGAGGTTGCATTAAGAAGAACACCATGGTTGGGGAAAGACATAGGAGGGAACCAGAGGATGAAGCCTAGAAGTGCAAAAGAAGATCCAAGGTGTGGAACATCTAGAGGAGAGGAGAAATAGAAAATTATATTGAATGCCTCCATGGATGGAAACCCTTTGTAACTAAAAGTATGGTTATAAATTGGAACAAGGAATAGTTAAAATCGATGGAGTGGAGTTCTCTATTACAAAAGAAATTATCTCTAAGATAACTAACATCCCTATTATTGGGAAGAAATTTTATAAGGACCAGAAAGTTTTTGGGCAAGCGGTGGTGGAGTTTGCTAAGAACCAAGAAGAGAAAGATGTGCTAGTGAAGAAAGATACCCATTATCTCTCGAGCCCCATCAAGCCTCTGTGGAGATTTGTGCTCCATGCCATCATCAAATATATTACTCTAGATACTAGGTTTGATCGCATATGCACTTATCACTTCGTGATCCTCAGCCATTTCAAGTATGGGGCAAAAATCTCTATCCCCTTCTACCTTTTCTCATCCATGAATGATAATATTAATGAGCATAAAGAAAAGAAAACTAGAAATATAACACTCCATGAGGGGCTATTGCTATTAATCTATGAATACTTCAAAGCTAGGACTATTGGTTAACAAATCAAAGATAGGAAAGAGGGCAAGAAAATAAAAGGGGTTTTTTATGAGTCTGAGGAGAATTATTTGCCTTTGGATATGGAAGAAAGCCTTGAGATGCACATGGATTCAAAGGACTTTGAGTCCTTGTAGCATGGCTTAGGGAAAAAAAAACCCTCAAAACTGATAGCAAGGAAAAAATTGTGCACCTCAAGCCCACACACGATATTGACACTTCTTCAGATAAGGGTTATAATGAATGGGATGAAGGGATGGACATGAGTGAAGAAAGTGTTAGGAAAGAGGAGAGAATTAGGGAAGGGGAAGGTAACGAAAGAAACAATAGTAAGAGGATCATCACTATCAAAATTCCATCAAGCAAAGAGAAGGATGCCATGGTGTCAGGGAATTGGAAAAGGAAAACCTAGGATGCCACGGTGTCAAGGAGTTGGAAAAGGAAAACCTTGGATGACAACAAGGACAAACCAGGGGGAGGAGAGTGAGAAGGTGGAAGGGGACCCCATTGATAGGGAGGGACCCAAACAAGGCTATGAGGACTTTGGCACTAGTACCTATAGATGCTCAATCATGGGGAAGGATAGGAAGGTGATGTGGAGGAATTTTGACTCTACTTTGGCCAAAATGGGCATTAAATGGGAGCTAATCAGAACTTAGGTCAAGGAAAATGAAGAGGGTAGAATCCAACTAGAGGAGTTGATTGATCTTCCTCTAGTTATCCTTAGAAAAAATACTAAGGAGAACCCAAACATGGATGTCCTTAATAATGTGAAGAACATTGTGGTGCACAACTTCTGAACCAGTAGGTGGCTTTTCCACGAAATCATTGACCTCAAACACAAAATGAGCACTCTAGAAAGGGAGACCTATAGCTTAAATAATAAGGTCAATGAGGATGAACAAAGCATGGAAAAAAGGGTGGAGGAAGTCAATAATAGAACTCATGTGATGGATAGGACAATGCAAGGTATAGTTCAGCAAAGCTCTAGCATCCTCAAGGACAAAGAGAAGATCAAGAAGTTCATCCACTATGTGGATGATCAGAGCATTAGCAAAGAGTAGGACTCTGACACCCATGGCTTAAAGGATAGGACTTTTAATGAAGGTGCAAGGAAGTGAACCATCTCAATCACTAGGAAAAAGGATACCCTAGCCCTAGATCAGGAACTCTCTGAGATGAAGGAGGCAGTAGGCAAGCTATCAGGGCTGGAGATCAACACAACTGAAATGCTAAGAGACATCGTCTGAGCACCCTGGCTTTTTTTGGGCTGCCTTGGTTTTTTGGTGTCTCTCCCTGGCTTTATTTCTATCTATTTCTTTGTTTAGGGAGATGTTCTTTCTTTTTGCATTTGGTCTTTGTTTGTAGCCTTTTGCACTTTGTTGTAGACTAATTTTTTTATGTTCGGTTTTCAAGGCCCTTTTAAAGCCTATTTTCCTTAATCAAAAACTAGAGAATTGAATAGAGGGAAAATAATTTATAAAATATTCTATTTAGAATATGATCTTGGGGCTTTATTCACCTAGCATCAAGTCAAAGAGAAAGGAGGTGTGTGGTGAATAGAAATGATGAATGAGAAATATGAACAACCAAATGAGCTTGTGGGGATTATTAGGAATAAGATCACCAAAGTCTAAAGAGAGAAGAGAAGAAATTTAATTTTAGATTCAGGAGGAGAAGTACTTGAATTAGTAAAATTTTCATTTATTAGTAAGGTAAATAATGATAATTTCATGAAGAGCATATTCGAAATAAGTTGAGCAAAATGCAGTTAAACATGCACAAGGGAAAGCTAGAGCTAACTTCTATGAAGAAAAAATAAATCCTAAAAGGAAAAATATCCCTCATTATAGACTAGTCATATATAAAGAACACTATTTCCTTCAAAAATATCTCCTAAGGTCAACCTTTAGACAAATCAAAATCTGATCAAATTTGAGCATTGAAGGTATAGAAACAATTGTACAAGATGAAATCCACCTTTATGAAGATACTAACAACCTTTATGAAATTGGTGTTGGGTTTTGTTCTTGATCAACTGAATCAATAGCTTCAATTGCTGGTAATAAAACTACTAGATATGGCCCATTATTTCTATAGGCACCTGAAACTAAATATGCATATGGCCCTACTATCCCTGAATCTAATAATGGATTTTCTTGATCTTGATTTGAATAGGAATTGGTACCCTTGGTCACCTTCTCCTACAACAAGGTACTTAGCCACTCCGATAATGCCCAAAATTTTATCATATGCCATGTCTCTATCTTGAACACTAGTACAAAGCTTCTCACAAATTTGATGCCCTAACAAGGGATATCACTAAAAAAATTTACACATCAGTCAATGTTACAAAAATAATGGTTTCGCTAGCAATTCAAAATAACCTACTGTGAACTACATTGAATGGCAAGACATGTCTAGTGTCAAATGTACACAATACAAGATTAATTGAGTAAAAATTGTTAGCTAAGCCATCAACACTAACTTGAAATGGCTCCCACATAGACCACCACCAAACAACGCCAAATGCAAATGATGAAATCATAATTTTCTTTTTTTCATTATGAACCTGATTTGATCAAAATTTTGACCAAATTGGGAAATCCTAATTTGGTTGATATTTTGACCAAATTCAGCATAAATTTTAAAAAAAAAAATTAAAACAATAGGCCAATATGGCCTTTGGTAAAAAAAAAAGGTGAAATGTATTAGTGTCTAGTTCTCCAAGCATTCTACTTACTCCTCCCTATTTCTATATCTGATTCAATGAGGGTTATTTTTACCTTAGAGCTAGATTTTTTAAAGTTTTCTGTGGCTTGAGCCAGGGCTAGGGTCCATGGATATTTGGGGAGCAACAATAGCTAGAGGGTTGACCAAAAGTGATAGGTTTAAGGCAAGGTGGTATTTATAAATTTTGTGCATGAAACCCTAGTAAATGATATAAAAGGGTGTATCTTCCTCTTTCTTTTTCCTACCCTTATAGACACAGTCTTCCATGGAACTCAAAATAAGATATAGAAAAGAAATTTGATCTAGGTTCTTGAAATGGTTGAGAAAGGGGAAATGGTAGTAATATAGTACCTACAACTAATCTTCAATGGTAATATACCTCATTATGGTATAGAAAATCATATCCCAAGGCTTCAAAAGATCCTCTCTAGAAAACCCACCATACATGCAAACTAACTCCTCATTAATTTTAAAGAACTTCCTCAGATTGATTTCATCATTTACCCTAGCCTGCTTGTACCAATTCTTGCCTCCCCAGGAAAAACCCTCCAACCCTAGCAATGACCTCCTCCATAATTTCAAATGCCATCCCATTGATGTTCAATTTCCTATTGTTCCACAAGTTGAAGAATTGCATCAAAATGCACTTGTCATGTTTTTACATTCCTTCCATGAATGGTAGTAAATCACCTTCTTGAAGTTAAACCATCATAGCTTCACTCTTTTGAATACAAGCCTCAACCCCCACTAGTCCAATGCAGTCACTGGTAGCCATTTCTCCACCTAGCTAAACCACCAGTTCCTCATTTTTTTTGACATCTCCTTATTACAAATTTGGTAGTCACAATAGGTCAAATAAATTACACTCAGGATGAAATTGTTAAGGCAGAAAAAACTCATCATAAGATTGTAAGGTTCTCCAAAAATTAAAAAACCTCTCCCAGTAGCATGTAGAATTAGTACCTTTCCTTCCATAATTAACCATCACCAACTGTAGTTGGAGTGGGGTTTGATTAAAGTGTCTTTGTCATCTATCTTTGTCAATTTTTTATATCTTGACAAATCCAATCCATTCATCCTTTTTTGGAAGTAACTAAGGCTCACAGTAAGAGGATCACAAAAGAAAATCCTCACATAATATTTCCAAAATTTAACTTTATGAAAGCACATTCATTGGCCTTCCCACCCACATAGATTCATAAAGGCACACCACCTTTTGTAATTATTCATATGACATTATGAGAAGTACACTTGTGTTCCATCATCACTTGAGTTGATGATAAAGTTTGGCTGACATCCTCCCATTCAATTATTCATGTGACAATATGGCCAAATTTTTCCAACTCATTTGCCACTCTATTTCCTTCATGTTAAATGTGGTCCATGTGGATCTATTAACACCCCTCCATCAACTTGCAAATTTTTTCTATTATCATTTTGATCTTCCTACTACTTCAGCCCTCTCCTTTAACTACTTTAATAATTAACATTGAATCTCCCTCAATTGCTAACATATTAATTCCTCTAGCTCTCACAATTCTCATTACCCACAGAAGAGCTAGGGCTTTTGTTTCATTGTTTGAACCCCCTTCGTAGTTCCTAGTATAACCAACCACTAGCTCCCCCATACAATTTTGAAAGACACCCCTGACTGTAGTGTTTCCTATCATGGTTGAGCCATAAAAATTAAGTTTTATCCATGTTTTAGGAGGGGTGTCACACTTTTCTAGGCCTACCCATAGCTTTGGAGTTATCAAACTATGCCACAATTGGGCCTAAGTCCCAAGCAGACACCCATTTCATATCAATTCTTCTCAAGGGTTTTGAGTGGGCTTCCATCACCAAATCTCACTACATTCTTTTAGGAGTTTGATAACCTATTAGACCACTACCAAAATGGAAGTGGCTTTGTCCCTAAAGATTTTTCTATTCCAATCCTTCTAGATTTTCCATGAGACATATAAGGCGATTATTATCCATAGAGCTTTGATATTTGGGTGATACGACGACCAATCCTAGTGAAAAAAATGCTATAAATTTTCATAAAACACCACTAGACCTCCCAAAATGTAAGGACCCCCCTCCATACATCTGATTCAAAAGGGCAGTGGGTGAGAAGGTGTGGGATAGATTCTGCATCTTGGTAACATAAAACAAAGTAGTTAGCTAGTTAACAGCCTCTATTTTGTAGATTATTAATTATGAGAATAGTCATTTGTAAGTTTGTCCACCAAAATAAATGTATCTTTGGTAGGATCCATTGGTGTGTGACCTTCCTCCAATCTCCCTAGGCCACATTCCCCTTTAGACCAAACATATAAGCCAATTTCACTGTGAAGTCACTTGAGGGGGTAAGTCTTCAAAACAAAGAGTCATCCACAGGGGTGAGGGGAATCCAATAACACTAAAGAAGATTTTTTAGTTCTAGGGGAAGGCTCATCCTAGTAAACTCCTAATTCTAAATTCTTATCCATTGATGATCTAGGGTGATATAACTTCAAGTCAGAGTACCATTATGTCTAGTACAAATCTCACACAAGGGTTGGAACATAATGTGCATGAGGGGGTCATCTTGGAGCCATTGGTCTTCCTAGAAATCAATGTTGTTTCCATCCCCCATAAACTAGTGAGTAGCCATCTTCAAATTTTTTTTACTATTGACCACATTGCTCCAAATTTTAGAACCCTAGGGAAGAGCATGGGTCCATAGGAACTGATGGAACAGGTCCCCTCCAAGATACTTGTCCTACACAATGTTGCACCAACTACCCAGAGAGTTCATCAATCTCAAGCTAAACTTAGTTAGGAGGGTCATATTCATATGTCCTATCCTCCTTATAATCAAACCTCCAAGGGCCTTAGATTAGCAGAGTTTTTCCCAGCTCACCAAGCTCATCTTAAACTTATCTTCAAAACCTAACCATAAGATAATTATTTAGATTTTTTCAAGAATGTACCTATATCTATTCAGGAGTTCAAATATGGAGGAAAAATACTCTAGAATGCCTTGCAAAGAGGTTGAGAGAAGCTAGAGTTTCCATGTGCTACTCAAGATCTTTCATTTCCATCATGTTAGCTTTCTCTGAAAGTGTTCAACCAGGCCATTCCAGTACTAATTGGAGACTTCTTTAATTGTGAGTAGGAGACCAAGATAGGTATTTTGGATAATTACCTCTTGGCATTCTAGTATCACCTTTTCTCTTAGACTAGTGTTTGCATTGAAAAAATTCATTTTTCTTTTCTGCAAGTTTATGCATTGTCCTAAAACCATTGCATGATAATTCAAAATAGCTTTCCACTCCCTGGATTCATGAATTGAAGAGATTCCAAATAAGAAGGTTTCATCAACAAATTTCTAGATAATTTGTGGTAGGCATAGGGACACAAGTTTGATGCCTTTTATTCTGCTAGAGTTACCCATGACCACTAAATTTATGCTCAAAACCTCCACCACAATGCTGGATAGGTAAGGTGATAGGGGGTCACCTTGTCATAGACATTCGGAGGAAGAAAAAAATCTTCCAAGGGAACATTAACAAGAACCAAAAATGTGATGGTGCTCACAACACTCCTGATAATTATGATAACATTCTCATTGAAGCATAAATTGTTCACGATAGTAAAAAGAAATTCCATCTTGACCTTATCATAAGCCTTGGAAATATCAATTGTAAGGGGCATACCTTGGTTCTTTCTCCTTTCTATAGAGTGAATTACCTCATATGTGTTTGAGATCACATCATGGATCTGTCACCCTAGTACAAAACCATTCTGGTGTGGTCCTATAAACCTATCAAGTAGGGTCTTGATGTGGTTAACCATTATCTTGGAAAGAACTTTATAGATCATGTTGCAGAAAATAATGGGTCTAAAATCTTCCAAACACTTAGTGTCATCCATCTTAGAAACTAGAACAATAAATGTTTGGTTAAGTTCCTTCAATGGTTTGCTAGTTCTGACAAATTCATTAACCGCATGAAACAGATCATACTTCAGAATATCCAAGAATTTGTGGAAAAAGGTCGAGGGAAACCCATCAAGTCTTGGGGCTTTGTATTGATTCATACTAAACACTACCTTTCTTACCTCCCCTCCCTGACCTTTCCAGTCATGGCCTCATTCATCTAGTTTTTCACTACCAGATTAAATGAGCTTACAATAATATTTTTCATGTTGCAACTGATTTGAACTACTGGGGGGTTGTAGATTTCCTAGAAATAGTTATTGGTCTTATCTTCTATCTCCTTTACTTCCTTTATCTCCTGACCATTATCGTCAACCGACAGGTTTATGATGTTTCTCTTTTTTCTCCTTGATGTTGATCTATGGAAGAAGGACATATTTTAGTTACCCTCCTCCAACCACTAGAATCTAGATCTCTATTTCCAAAATATTTCCTCCTGATTCTAGAGGCTCTTCCACCTATCCCAACACTCCCTCTCCTCTTTTTGTTGTTCAACATTAGCATTACCTTGTGCCAAATAATTTAGAAGAGATTCCAACTTCTTTTCAATAGTCTTCTTTTCCTTGGAAATATTTCCAAATGAAGATTTTTTACATCCTCTAACCTCTTTGTAGATTCTTTCAAGTTTTCTAGCAATACATAACATAGCTTTTTCTTTAATTGGATTATTCCACAACTCTGCAATATAATCCTTGAACTTCAAGTGTGAGTACCACATGATTTCATACCTAAAGAGCCTTCATTTGGTAGGTTGACTCGAAACCAATGAAAAACTAGCATATAGTAGTTTGATATGGTCCTTAAATCCACCTTTAAAGATGTATGTTGGAGAATGTCCTAGCAGGTTGAGATAAGGACCCTGTCAAGCCTAACCTGGATCAGATATTTCCCCAATCTATTATTAGAACAAGTGAAAGCAGGACCTTGGAGATCAATATCAATCAAGTCATTCCTCCTAAGGAAGCCCTCCAAATCACACATACTTATAGAAAAGTCCTCCAATCCCCCATTTTCTCCAAAGTGTAAAGTGGGGTATTAAAATCACCCATGCATAGTATGTTTTCCTATCTCATAGAATTAGTCACTTTAGTTGCCTCATCCCAAATAGTTAGTCTACCAATTCAAGTGTTGGGAGCATAGAAGTTGAACAAATTCTAGCTACCAACTTGGGAGGTGAAACCCATGATCACAAAATGGGTATTGATGAGGATCACCAAGCCCACCACCTTGTCCAGGTTGCACAGCACTACAATACCACCAAAAGCACCATTAGCATCACTATAAGAAAATTTGGCACTTGGATAAATCTAAGTAGCTAGTCTAGAGAAAACCTACTCTATCATTTTCACTTCCTATAAAAGAATCATATCAATATAGGTTCAATGATCTTTTGTTTAATTTCATGTTTATTTTTGGGACTAATAAGCCATCTCACATTCCAGGATATAATCTTCATCTCTTGTGTGGTTGGATTTCCATATTTGAAAGCTAATCAATATTTTTAATTATAAAAAATATTAATTTATTTTAAACACTTGTTCTAATTCCATATTTAATTAATTATTAAATTCCATATTTAATAGTTATAAATTCTATATTTAATAGTTACAAATTTAATATTTAATAGTTACAAATTTAATATTTAATATTTATTAAAATTATATAAAGTTAACTACCTTTTTAAATCTCTACTTTAAAAAATACTTTTAAAAACTTTTTTTTTTTTTGAAATTTACATCCAAGATTTATGGTGAAACTTATTAACTTTAAAATTCATTAATGTAAGTAGTTAAATTTTTTAACTTATAAATTGTTAAAATTATATTTAATAGTTATTGATACTTATATTTAATAGTGTTGGTAAATAAATTTATCATTTTGAAATAATCTTCAAAATTCAACTTGTTCGCTCGATAAGAAGTGACAATTGTGCCAACAGTTGGATAGATTGTAGTTTGATAAATATTGAGCTACAACCTTCCTTTTCATTTTGAGAGGGGAAGCTCCCTCATATGATGGGTATTTTACTTGAAAGTACAAAAGGGTAGAAAGCATAAAACTAAGAAAAGTGAACAACAGAAACCCCACTAATAGACCTACTCATACCAAATTAGATTCCACAATGGATAACCAGTTGCAAGGAGATCTCAAGAAGATAAATTTAATGATGAAAAAACATGAATACCATACCTTGACATACAAAAGATATGTTATTATGATAAATTCATAATGAGACACCATGGAATGAATATATTTTCCAAAAAGAGAGACTATTAAATTGCATCATTATGCAAGATATCACCAACTCAACATACAAGAAGCAAGTGATTGAATAAATGATGATAGAAAAAATTAAATCCATCATTATTTTCTTGAAACTATCTAAGCTCAAGAAACACGAAATGTATAATGCAAATCCAAAAGTCCCTTTACAAATTTCTCTAGCATTTTCCCTTCATAAGTTATTCCCCCTTTACACCACAATTAGCCTCTTATTTATAGCCTTCACTAGAAAACTATCTTCTCTCTAGTTAATAACTAACCTCAATTCAGATGTTTTGGGAGAGGTTAATTAACCTCTATAAAAATAACCGAAAGTAAGAAAAAGACATTAAGACCAAGATTGGAGAAATATATTACCATCATGAACCAGCATAGGATTTTATAAAATACACAAGAATTGGTGACACACAAAGATTAGACACCATGCTCAAATTATATCTTCTCACTGGTCAAATCATCAAAAGGATGTTTAGTATGTATTTTTCCAAGTCTTTTCCAGTTTGATAATATGAAGCTCTTTCTACTCCATGGTACACATTGGTGCTCAATATATAATTCCTCAAAATGAGATTTCATTGAGGCATTTCATAAAATAATGTCATGTCTCATTTATAAACATTTTTATTTGGATGCTTATGTCACAAATAGCCAAATACTAGCTTGGTCAAAGTTAGTTTTTAACCTTGTTTAAGATAAATGAAGTTTAATATCTTAGATTTTCAAACAAAATTATATGTTCTTATGTAAGTTGAAATGCATGAGTTTTTTTTTAGAATGATGATGTTACCATAAATATGATGTTAAATGTTGAACTTCAACACAATGTGATTATGTAACATGTTAAATTCATGGTTGTGAAATAGTTAAGGATGTTGTCATGTCTTGTTGATTTTGATGATGATACGATTTCATGATATAATATGTTAGATTATGATGGATACTATTTTCATTGTTGAATGTGAGTGTTTGAGTGGATGCAAGATCAATAGGAAAAGAGTGTGGTTGAGGCAGAAAGGGTTAGCCTCTCAAAAGGGGGTACATCAAATGGTCTTGCAACCACAAACACATATACACTTAGTTTTTATGATGATTTGATTTAATGTGACATGTTATTTTGTTTAAAAGTTTTTTTACAATAAGATCAAATGAAAATAAATTATAATTATATGTTTATGCAAGGTATATTTATAATGTGAGTGTTTAAGGTGTTCTTTTGTTGATATATGATCTTGAGAAAAAAAAAAACTATGCAAATGTACAATCATATAGAGGTAAAAAAAAACATATTTTATTTGATTGTTTGTTGGTAAATTTAAACATGATGGTGGTATTTCTTTCTATGCTAAAATATATCATGATTCTTTCATTCATTACTATTACCTAAATGGCATTGAGTTACAAAAAAAAAAGAAGGGAGAAGTATAAGGAGGGAATTTAGGGTGGTTTTTGGAAGTAGTTACGCAAGGGAGAGTGGAAGAGACAATTATTAATGTTACATCTAGAATCTTGAAGAAGGGAGTAGGAATTAGGAAAAGATGGTAGTAGTGGGAGGCTTAGGAGGAGGTTGGGTCTATAGTAGACAATGCCTAGAGAAAATGTATCATCAGGAGTTGAACTGCGAGAAGAAGGATAACGATAGCAAGATTGAAGCAAGCTCATGGGGACTTTGGCTGAACAATTTATATAGGCTCCCCTTCCTAGTATGATTTATAATGTTATCTCATACTTCATGTGTTGTTATTGAATTTTCTACCCATTCGTGGTTGTAGAAAAGTACTAAAGTTGTGCATATTTTTAGTAACTTGATGTTAAGATTTGTTGGTTTATTAAATCTTTACATAGATTTCAGACATGAGCATTATTTTTTCCACTTGATGTGACACAATTTTTATAGATTGGAGAATGGAATGAGCTACCTACCGGTTTAAGTCCTTACATATATCACTTAGTTTAGATCACAACAAGAGGTTTGATAGGAAGCTTTTTTAGCTTCCCAATTAAATGGTATTATTGTCTGCTTCCACTCTTCCAAAATCTTCTTGTACTCATTTTCCTTATTTTCTTTCCAACTCCTCTCCTTATCTTAGTCGAGCATTGTATTAAGGAAATAATGTTTGAATAGTCAATTTGTCTGCTCAACCACCTAGGGTCATTAAGAGTTTAAAACATAACACTTGTTTATTTTTATTTATTTATTAATTTGTGCGAGTTTGAGGAGTTAAATTCTAGACCAAACACCATCAGGTAGGCAATAGTAGTTGGGTTGTATGTTAGTCCCAAATTCTTGTGTTTGAAACACAAATAATATGACCATATAAAAACAATGATGGATTGTCTATTTATGCAGATGCAACCAATCTTCAAACACATTAACTAAAAATGTTATAAAAGTAGTTCATGATTGGTCTTCCTTAAACATCTGGTAATGCAAATAATTAGTGTGTATCATGTGATTCAAGGACTTAGCTCAAAAAACTAACCACTTTACTTTGTTTAAAGGTAATGTCAGTATAAAATGTTAGAGGTTGCAACGTACTTGGCAGCATAAGATGTAAGAGAATGTAATTATATACCATAGTGCTCTTTTATTTTTATTTTGTTTCCTTTCATGTGGCAACATTTGTATATTGTGAACATGAATGTATATGGAAATAGACCTCATTTACCTTAGAATTGGTTACCTTCATATGAGAATAAATGAAATCCTCTTTGCACCATAATTAAAGCCTACTAAAAATCCATAGAACCTAATTAAATTGGTATTTCCTTAGGCTACTTCTTGTAGTAGGAAATTCATTCAAGTGTCAAATGGAGAGATTGTAAAAATAGTTAAATGTTGTAGGTTTTAACTTGTGCTTATTAATAGATGTGTTGCTGAGTAGGAAGATGAGTCTTCGATTCAACAAATTTATTTAAACTTCTAATTTTAGATTTCAATCGTGTGGGGTAATCCTGAGGAGAAAATGGTGGAAAGACTATTATTTTATTACTATATATGAACTCTAAGTAATGTCGAATAGCAATAGATAAAATAAGAAACATTTCTATGAAATTGTTAAGTCCTAGTTTTACTACCTTATGGAAGGGTGTAATGTGGCATTAGGGAGGGAGGAGATGGATGCATTATGCTTTTCTTCTCTCAACTTGTCAAATTCTAGGGAGTAGGATTCATTATGTTTTGTCTCTCTTTTTAGTAATGCTGACAAATTATGTACTTGGCCAAGCTATTTTTATTTATTGCATGTAAGTATGCAATTCTAACATGTGGCATAAGTGTGTGACTATGCTCAATTTATCTTGCACATGTGTAAGTATACTTTATTTAAAAGAAATGTACATGTGGGTAGATATGTTAAAATTTTTCTTTCACTACATATGGGTAGATGTGTAGTGTTCTTTTCTTTCCCTGCCACATTCTTTGATTAGGCTACTAGGAACATGGTTGTATGTAGTATGTTTCATGCTTACACTAGATCCATCTGATCCATCATGTTCCAAGAAGCTAGGATTCCCTTGCCAAGATTGAGGCATTCTTCATGTCAGGAAGAATCTTGGGGGAGTAAACATCATGTTCTAGGAAGCTAGGATTCCCCTACCAAGGTTAAGGCATTCTTCATGTTAGGAAGAATCTTGGGGGACTAAACACTCTGTGGTTGGTGAGGTCAAAGTTCCTAGGCCAAAATCCCATCTTATATTGCAAATGGATGATGTCTGATGGCTTTGGATATTGGATTAAATTTCAAGACACCTATCAAGTTTCAGAATCTATCATATGGACTTGTATCTTCATCTCGGTGATGATGTATGATATCAAAAAATTGATGTAATTTTGATTATCATATATATAAACTTAAAATTTCTTCATGTGTTATTATTCATATACATGATGGGCATGTGAAGTATATAAATTTTACTTCAGCACCATAATTCATGTGATGTGACATTCTTTCAAAACAACAACCTAGTGTTATGCTAAAATTATTGATAAACTAATTGTATTATTTATTTAGTTGATGGATAATGAATGAGATTTTTGACTTTTCCTCAATGGTTTTGATTGGTTTCTTTTCCACCTTTTTTGTTCCCATGTAATGTAATGTATTTTTTTAGGACATGGTTCTTACAAATAGTTTACCACTATCTCTCTACCACATCTATCCCATGTGGAACTTATAGTCAATGTATTCATCCCTTCCCATTAGATCTTTGGAAATAAAGCATTGGAATGAAAACACCTCTCATTTGTCTCAAACCTAGTAAGAACCATCAAATTATAACAATTTTCTTCATTGCAAGATGGAACTCATCAAGATTAATATCCCATTGATAATAACCAAAATATCCACCCTTGTAATGTCATTTTCCATAATGGTGAATTTTTTTATATACCTAGATTTGTAGAGGAATACAAGCATTTGTTCTTCTTTCATGAGTGTTCTTCAATTAGTGTAATTCATCTACAATGATTGGTGTCTATAAGATCTTCCTATAGTTTAATATGAGATCACAAGGTACTATGTCAAACAAACAATCAAGTTGACCCCATTTTGTCTAGATGAGTACAAAACATTGAAACAATCTTCATTCAATCCAACTCACTGCAAAATCTTTCCCAATCACATTTCATCAGTGATAAGAAAAACCAAGAAACTCCCTAGAAATTGATAGAAATTTTCAAATGCAAATAATTTCCCAATAGTTCAAACTCATCCACAACACACCAGTTACATGCCTCAATCACATTCATGCATGATCAAGGGGTGAAAACCCCAAGAAGGCCTAGGCATCCAACTCAACCGATACAAAAATTAGAACTTCAACCCCACTCAACTATTCCTTAATAGTATTCAATGCTCAATAAGAACATAGAGATGTTGCCCTTTCACCACACATGTGCCACCTCTATTTGTAGCCTATTCATACACCTAATCAAAAGCATGGTATGGTACATTCCTCCTCCCCATTCTTCAGCATGTGCTAGTCTATTCACATAAAGATTGCATGAACAAGAGGCATGATGTCTCAAAATGTTTTCCAAGTGGCTATTCAACAACCTGTGCCCTGGCTGCAAAGATCTCGTTACACACACAAGAAAGTGCTCAAATTTTGATTTCATTCAACTAATAGGTAAAGAAATATAATCCATAAAATAGAAGTATAAAGTTTAAAACATTTTGTACACCACAAATACCTGACAGAGATTAAAAAAAGAAGAATAATTGCAACAAAACCACTTTTTTATGTCGTATTTCATTATTCAACAAAACATGAACAATATAATTCAATTCCCTTTTCCTCAATCATACCTTCTCCCTTCAACATGGAGGGCATAAAATAGAAGCACAAATAGTTATCAACTATTCTACAACCATGAAACTCGTAAAGGATTAGAGCCTTTACCAATGTCCACATAATAATTTAATACCCCCAAAACATATATTAAACAATATTCTCAATGTAAACTAAAAACTTTTGTTTCTTAGCATCGATGCTCCTACAATAATAAGGAAAATTCTTAGCCCATGTGTCATACCCTTAGTTCTTGCTCCAAAGAAGGATGGTAAGTGGCAGTTGTGTATAGATTCTAGGGCCATTAATAGGATAGCTATAAGATATAGATTTCCTATTCCTAGAATTGTAGATTTGTTGGATTGTTTGGGGGGAGCTTCATATTTTTCTAAAATAGATCTCAAATGCAAGTACCATCAAATAAGAATATGAGGAGGTGATGAATAGAAGATGACCTTTAAAACTAATGAAGGGTTGTATGAATGGATAGTTATGCCATTTGGGTTGTCTAATGCTCCTAGTAAAAATTTATACAACTAATGAATGAAGTTTTGTAGGACTTCATTGGGAAGTTTGTTGTTGTCTATCTTGATGACATTTTGATATCCAACAGGAACAAGGAAGAACATTTGCAGCATTTGAAGATGGTTTTGCAGAGCTTACAAGAAAAACAATTGAAGATAAACTTGGAGAAATATAATTTTTTGAAATAGGAGTTGGTGCATCTTGGATTTGTGATATCCAAGGGAGATCTAAAAATGGACCCAGCTAAAGTAGAAGCCAACCTTAATTAAAAAACACCAAGGGTTACTGGAGAGGTTTAAAGTTTCCATGGATTGGCCACATTGTACTAGAAGTTCATAAGGAACTTTTGCAATATTGTGCACCCATTTTGGATACCATCAAGGAAGGAGGTAAAGCAAAGTTTGAGTGAAATAGTGCAGTAGATAAGGGCTTTGAGAAACTCAAGAAAAAGGTAGCAAAGTATCTTGTTCTTTTTTTACCAAATTTTCATAAAGTTTTTATAATAGAATGTGATGCTAGTGGGTTTGCAATAGGGGTTTGTTCTTAGTCAAGAAGGTATACCCGTCGCATTTTTGAGAAAAAAGTTGAATGAGGCAAAGAAGAAGTATTCTTATTATGATCTATAATTTTATGCCATGGTCCAAGCATTAAAAAAGTGGAGACACTACTTGTTGCCTAAGGAGTTTATTGTTTATACTGACAACCATGTTCTTAGTTTCTTGAATGGACTAGAAAAACTCAACCATAGGCACATGAAGTGGGTTGAGAGTTTGTAGGCTTATACCTTCACAATTGAGCATAAGAAGGGACAAGCCAATAAAGTGGTCGATGCACGTAGTATGAGAGTGCTAACAGTGCAAGAAGTACAACTCCAAAGAATGGGTATAGATGAAGGGAATGTATGCATAAGATGGATATTTCAGCAAAGCATATGAGGTTTTCACTAAGTTGGAAGATAGTTTTCATTATGATTTTTTTGATTCATTGTGCAAGATGGACTGCTATTTAAAGGTAGAAACCTATGTATTCCCAAATGTTCTATGTAGGAAAATGTCATTAAAAATGAACATTGCGGAGGTCTCAGTGGTCATTTTGGACTCAACAAAATGTTGGAATTAGTAAAAATGTTCAATTATTGACCAAAGATGCAAACAGACATTAGGAAGTTCATGGAAGGTTGTCTTGTGTGTTAAAGGGCCAAGGGAGTCTCAACCAATGCTAGAATTTATCAGCCCTTACCCATACCAAATAGACCTTGGGAGTGTTTAAGTATATATTTTGTGATGGGGATTCCAAGGACAAAGACATGTTATGACAATTTATTTTTGGTTGTTGATAGATTCAGCAAAATGGCTCACTTTATTCCATATAAAACCACTAGTGATGCTAGTTATACTATAGGGTTGTTCTTTAAATAAATAGTTTATATTCATGGTTTTCCATTACGAATTGTATCTAACAAGGACAACAAGTTTGTGGGTCACTTTTGGAGGGCCCTATGGAAGAATTTGGGCATGAATTTGTATTTCAATTTGGCCTATCATCCTCAAATGAATCAAAAAATTGAGGTGGTTAATAGGTCCTTGGGAGACCTTTTATGATGTTTGACATAGGAACATGGAGGTAGTTGAGATGCCATCCTACCTCAAGCAGAGTTTGCATATAATGACTTGGTGAATTGTAGCACAAGCATGAATTCCTTTGAAATTGTGTATGGGAGACATCCAAGGGGATTTTTTGAACTCAAGAATGTGGACGGTTTGGAGAAAAGGAGTGGACATGCAAAAGAGTTTTCTCAGGAAAAGGAAATGGTGGAAGTGCATGAGAACATGAGGAAAACTTTGCAACAAAATAGCCTAAAGGTGAAGGCTAAGGAAGATTTTAAGAAAGGAATGTACAATTCCAAGTTGGGGATTTGGTTATGGTACACCTAAACAAATATCAGTTACCTTGGGGTAGTCATACAAAGTTGATGATGAATAACATTGGACCGTGTGAAATTCTAGAAAAGTATAGAGAAGATGCTTACAAAGGGGCATTGCCTTTAGATCTAGCTATTTCACCTATCTTTAATATCTCGAACTTTTAATATCTTGAAGATATTGGTACCGCTCAACCCATACATGAATCAAATGACTAGATTCAAGAATTGTCTTCTAGAGAGAAGCCATAGATGGAGCACATCATCAATAGTAGAGAGGCCATGAGGACAAGACAAAAAGTGTACATAGAGAACTTGGTCATTTGGAAGGGCCTTCTAGATTCTAAGGCCACTTGGTTACCAGAGGTGGTGGTTTTGAGGCAAGGAGGGGGCCTTCAACAACTTGTCTGCAAGAGGTCTTGAGACAAAATTTACCCCTGAGAGTATGCTATAGGAGGAATGATGCTAAGTAACAAAAGTTTTTAGTTTACACAAAGAACATTTTTTAATATATATTTTGGGGGTATTAAATTATATAATTTATTAAGGACATATTTTATGTTTACAAAAACATTAGTAATAGCTCTAATCCTTTATGGGTTTGATGGTTGCAGAATAGTTGACAAGTGTCTGTGCTTCTATTTTATGCCCTCCATGTCAAAGGGGGAAGGTGTGGTTGAGGAAAAGGAAATTGAATGATATTGTTCATGTTTTTCTTTTAAATAATGAAATAGGAAATAAAAAAATGGTTTTCCTACAATTATTATTTTTCATTGATCTCTGTCTTATTCATCATGTACCAAATGTTTCAAACTTTATACTTTTATTATGTGGATTATATTTCTTTACCTGTTGGTTGAATAAAATAACACTTTGAGCACTTCCTTGTGTGTGTAACGAGATCGTTGCAACTAGGGCATAGGTTGTTGAACTGCCACCTAGAAAATGTTTTGAGACATCATGTCTTCTTCTCATGCAATATTCATGTGAACAAACTAACACATGTTGAAGAATGAGTATGAGGAATGTACCATACCATGCTTCTAGTTGAGTGTAGGAATAGGCTACAAATAGAGGTGGCACACATGTGGTGAAAGGGAATCATCTCTATGTGCTTGACAAGCATTGAATATTATTAAGGAACATATGAGTGGAGATGAAGTTCCAATTTCTATATGGGTCAAGTTGGATTCCTAGGCCTACCTAGAGTTTTCACCCCTTGATCATGCCTGAATGTGACTGACGTGTTGTGGATGGGTTTGAACTATTGGGAAATTATTTGCATTTAGAAATTTCTATCAATTTTTTGGGATTTGCTTGGTTATCCTCATCACTTACCAACCCCTTATCAATCAACTCCTATATTTGCCTAGCAATCTCTTCATTCTATTGTGGTGTCATTTTATATGATGCCTTGTTGGGTAGCACTACTCTAGGAATAAGATCAATCTAGTGACTTATGTCTCTTATTGGTGGCAAAGACTTAAGCATTACCTCAGAAGTGTTTTCCTTGTACTAGTTTAGCAAATCTTCAACTTCTTTCGAGCTTGTTGTTATATGCTCCTTCTTCCTATCTTCCTTAGGCTTCAGCACCAATGCAAAGCCTATTCCATCTTCTTCTTCAAGAAATGAACTCTTTCTCACCCACCATCAACACACTTGGTAAAACTTTGTCGACCCCTTTATCTTCTCCTTGAAAATTTAGTTTATATGTTACTCCATCCTTTTGGAAGCTATAAGAATTCTTCTCACTATCATGGTGTGCCTTCCTATTGAATTGCCAAGTTTTGACTAGAAAGAGGTGAAAAGCATCCATGGGAAAGATATTGCACAATATTTTATCCTTATATCCCCCTATATTGAACTCTATCCAAGCTTGCTCATTCACAACTCCTTTTTGTCCTTTATTCAACCAACTGACCCTGTATGGACAAGAATGTGGAAGTCTCTCCAACTTCAATTTGTTTACAACATCAAGTGAGATGATGTTATCCATGGAATCTGAAACAATTATCACCTTGCACAACTTTCCTTTCACCTTGCATTATACTCGAAAAAGATCCCCCCTTTGCATAGAATCTTATTTCACTAGTTCCTTAAGAAGTGTCCTCCTTATCATGAGACTTTCTCCTTCAACCTCTGTCATCAATAGAACTTCTGGTTAGTTCATACTAATATTATATTCTTGCACATAATTGACTCTCCTTTCACCATTTTGAGAAGTAGATGCCCTTTGTGGAAACTTATATTTTGGGTACTCCATCTGACCACAATTATAGCACTTCATTCCCGAGAACCTAGATCCTCTACCTGATCCACTAGACCTTCCTCCATTAGATCCCCTTCTATTGTAGCCTCCTCTACTACTTGAGTCACCTACTTACTCCTTGGTGTTAAACTCACATTGGGAATTTTGGCCTTGTCCTCTATTGTTGAAGTTTCCCCTACCTCAATCATTCCTTCCACTTCTTCCTCCTTGTTATTGATCACCCTTCCTCTTCAGCTTCTTTTCAACTTTACAAGCAAGTTGAAAACACTTTCCCAACATATTTGGGGCCAAGAGGTTGATCTCCTCTTGTATGCTCATTCTCAGGCTATTTAAATACCTAGCCACTCTTTCTAGTTCCTCCTTTTATTTCTTTTCCCTGAGAGTTAACCTAGGGAACTCCTCTGTATAGCCATTCTTGTCCATCTCTCACTACTTTAGGATTTGCATATTTTTAAACAACTGAGCGTCATGAGCTAGAGGAAGAAATTATGCCTTGATTTTTTCCTTCATCACTTCCCATGAAGAAATCAGACTTTTATTATTTTGTATCCTTTCTCCTGGAATATAGTTCAACCACAAGAGAGTAGATCCTCTCATTTTTCCTTTTGCAATCCTCACACTATCATTCTTTGGAACTTCATTCAAATTAAAGAGATTGGTGATTGCTGCAATCCATTCAATTAGTTCCTCAATGTTAATACTACCTCCATATGTAGGTAGCTTATCAATAACATCTCCTCTTATTGAATTTAAAATATCATTGAATGCCTTCTGATCTACAAGCAACTCAGTTGGTGGATCTTGGTGTTGTTCTCCCTCTTCATCTCCATTGGCACCTTGAACCATCTCATTATCCTTATCCCTATCATTGGAACCCTTCTTTAACTCCTTCAACTTCTCTTCCATAACTTCCTTTATCATGTTCTTGTGGCATCTGGAGTCATTCTTTTGGGAGGCATGGTGAGAGCCTCAACTTCAACTTGTGATTCTTCTACCAACATACACTTTCAAACAAGATCTTGTCTTTCTCTAATACCAATTGGTGATTAGAGTGTTTCTATTAGTATACATAAATGTATGTCCAACCTAAAATTACTTTTGACTTCCCAATAAAATTAATAACTTGGTTCTAAGAACTCAACTCATGGATTAGACATCCAAAATGAGTAGTTATCTTTCTAGTAGAGAAGGTTCATTTAAATTGTCAACCCAAGGACGTATACTTGAAACAAGTCTGCAAAGTATATGCACCATGAAACTCTCTAAGATATTCTATCATTGCAAAATATAAACTATAACAATGCTGGAAATAAATCTAAGTATAAATAGTAATGGCTGGAGGATACTGAACAGTAATGGCTACAAGAACTGTATACTACAAACTAAAACTTTCCATATATGTCTACATCTATCAAATGCTTGATTACAATTTTGAATATATAAGATTATTGACTCCCTAACAAAAATATAGCAAGTTTCTCATCATTCCTTTAAACAAGGAAGAGATTTATTACAAAACTAATGACTAAGTGTGCTGATTTTTAGTTCTACATTTTCAGCAGTGCACTCAAATACATGGTTCTCCTTCATAATTACGAATTATATAAAACCATTTTACCAAATTTTTCTCCTCCTTTTTCTATTTATATATCATTTTGAAAACCTAAATTTTGTTGAGAACTATGGAAGTTATGGCCATTTTATTGAAAGTAGTTTTATGTTGCCTGAAAATGTGCCACCTTTTCCTTAGTCAACTTCTGATCTGTGGTGCTCATTAACTATTTTGAACCAACTCAAACTCTAAAAATAGTTTGTGCTCCTTTTTTTCTTCTTTCCAAAACTATAAGCCATTCTTAATTTCATTAAGAATTGAGTAAGATGTGCCTATTTTTTCTGAAACTAGCTTTTGACTTTTCTTCATTTCCTACAATTACTGATTATTGACAAGTGTCAACCTGCTTCTCCTTCTTTCCAGTTGCATGAATGATTCAAATACCTCATAATCACCTCAAGATATTTATATTTCAATAATAACCACTTATCATAATAAATCATCACAATCTAGCATCAAATAGCTACACATGCAATTGTTAATCATTAAATCATTTATCATCATTAATGCTTCATAAATCAAGTTCCTATATGGAAATGGGTTGGAAATACATTGAAACCATGGGATAAAGTGTTATAATAAATGGATATAGATATGACATTTATAGGCTCATCAAGTATCTTAACCTTGTGTAATGAGATAGAAGGATACAATAGAAGGGATTGAATTGGGATTTACACCTGGCAAAGGTGTTCACAGTAACTTTGGAATCTTTTCAACCCATTTATTCTATACATGCTTTATTTCAATATGTTTACTGCTCACCTGAAGATGTTTATTTATGTAATTGCATAGAAAAGATTGCATGCTCTATCTTCTCCTTCATTGAGTATCACACGGCATGGATATTCATAATTAGTGATTTGTTGTGAATCACCCTGATCATTGAATGATCATGAACTCCATCTCAAATGGATTATGTTTTCTTCAAATTTAGCATGGACCATCAAATAACTATCTTTTAATGAGGTTCGTTAATCTTTGAATTCCTAACATCTCATATTTGGATAAATAGGTTAAGACATGTGTTTTGGGTTTCATGCTCAACCTTTCTAGTTTTGGGAGGTTAAGGTTTGATGTTCAAAATGCATGTTTGAAATGCTTTTCTTAACTTTTTTTTTAATAGGGAGGTTAAGAATTCGAAAGAAAGTACATGTATTAAATCCCATTTCCTAACCTCTTAATGTTTTAAAGGTTAATGTTGCAATCAAAAATACATGTTTTGAGACCTATCATTAACCTATCATAATATGGGACAAGTTAGAGGCATTAAGATCACAAAATTATTTAAAAGGTGATAAATTGCAGATTGATTTAAACCTTGAATTTTAGTACACTTGAATTTTCTTGGACTGAATAAGATATAATCTTGCAATAATCTAGCAATTAGCAAACCAGGGAAACAAATAGTTATATAAATTTGATATTTAGCATTGAATATTGATTAAAATTTATATTTAAAAAGGTAAATGGTTATTAAAATTAAAATTTTAAAATTTTTGATTTCATATTATAAGCAACCTAAAAATTATTTAAAAATATACTTATAAAATTCTCAATCTCAAGTAGTTAAAAAAATAGATCTAATTTTTAAACTTAATTACAAATTTTAACTTTTTTTTTTCCATTATTTTCCTCCTAAAATCATAATATGGAAGAAAAGAGAAAAAATTAAACCTCACATTCCATTATTAATGTATGTATGCTATTAATAATATTAAACTCTCATAATATGGAAGAAAAGTGAAAAACATTAAACCTTGATTTTTCCATATTAAAGTAGGTATGCTAATAATAATATTGCATAGTTCAGAAAAATAAAAAGAACCAAAATTAAGAATCCAAAACCTAGAAAAAATAAACAACCAAGTTGAAAACGTTGTGATGCACATGGATTGCATGCAAACTATTTTAGAGTGAACACAAAAAATACAAAGAGTAAAGAACTGAAAAGGCACAATTTAGAAAGCCATCACTATGATTCATTAGTGGAATAAAAATCAAAACATTCACAAAAAATATAAGTTTGATGCTTATTTATTTCAATAAAATAACTAATAATCAACAGAACTATAAAATATAAAATCAAATTGAAATGCATTTATCATACTTCATATTCAAACGCATAGTCAAATCGACATGGATGCTAAATTGTATTTTTAATTGACATAATCATTTCCAACACTTTTATGATTTAGATATTTGTCTTGACTTTAATGGAAATATCCATTTTAGTTTTTTTTCTTAAATCATCCACCAAACTAGCTCTGGAAAACCTTGATCTTCTAATTATTACTGATTTAAAACATATCATGTGTTAGAAGTGCTTTAGAATATTTTGGGCGGGGGGGGGGGGGGGGGGGGGGGTGAATCAATTATTCAAGGTCCAAATGTCCAATTAAAACCTTTTCATCAAGCAAAGTGAGCCTATTAAACTGTTCATTTATCCAAGCTTAAGCTTTCCTACTTAGCAAGTTACTGTAAATCAACATGCAAGCATAACACATGAAATATCAACACATAACACAATGATTTATGTGGAAACCCAATTTGGGAAAAACCACTGGTAACATGCTACTCAATTCTCACTCTTCTGAAGTGATGCCCTATGAAAGGCCTACCTTGTTAAAGGCTATAACACACTATTAAGTGTGATCTAGTTAAAGGATTTATCGAGCTTGTTAGAAGTGGGCATGGTTAGAGGACTTTAGAACATTCACTTGGAATGTCACCCTATTAAAGGCTTTCTGAATGAATGTTAAACCAACCTAAGTCTATATGATTTTACCCTAGCTTGTACAATTTTTATAGAATAACAACAAGGGGTTTTGACCTAATTACAATTCACAACTTATCTTGCAGATTTCAAATCTTTATTCAGCTATTCACAATTTGCCTAGCTTTCAGTCTCTGGAGTTTTGATAGCTTGTCCTCCTTTCAAGCTTCATATCCTTGAGTATTCATGCTTGATGTATTAGTGCAATCTCCTATATGACCACTTATCGAAGTAGAGTCTCAGTGCTCTATTCTTTCTTCTCCTTGACACCTTTCAACCACTTTGCAATTTGGCACATTAGCAACTCTAGCTTCTTGGCCTATGACTCCTTAAATAGAAGTTTGAAATTGCTTTTCCTACTTGATTCTTCCCTCCTTTAATTTTAGTTTGAATGGATTAGGTAAGATTCAATGAATCTAACCCATATCTTGTTCCTTCTAGAAACACCATGAAGAATCCTCTTGAATTCACTCAAAAATAGTTTACATAAAATTTTGTGCAACCAACTCATCATCCTTATCCTCCATCTGGTTCACAAAATTCAAGGTAACAATTTTTTCAGCTCAGATTTGGAAAATATTTGAATTTTCCAATAATGTAGCAGCTTGGCACTATTGATATTCTAGTGCTTGGCACATACTATGTTACTCAACATCAACTACATTTTACTGATGCTCAAAACCTATTGTGGATTCACTTAGCATCCACTAAGTTTTTCTGATTCTCAACACTTGTTACTTTTCTTGGCACCTAAACATGCTCGGCTCCTTCTATATTACTTGGCACAAACTAGATTTTTCATTTCCTTGGCACTAACTAAAAATCTGCTCAGCTTGAACTAGCTTGCTTGGCACTCACTAATGAACTTAGTTAAGCTTTGCAAACAACCTTGTTGCAACTTATTCCTCCAATGTTTCTAAGTGTGGCCAACCTCTGTATCTTCAAGTATACTACCAATACATCATTTTTACCATTGTCTTAACTAATCATTGCACTTTGTTACAAAACCATAACTCAACCTTTCCCTTAGGTAATCTTGTTACATCTTGTTGATTAAATCCTCTTCATCAATCAAATAAGTGATAGTACTTGGATCTTATAAACAATTGTCATTCTAGTAAATAGCAGGTTTGACATCAATGACAAAATTATGGTTGAAAACACTCTTTTAACAAAAATCTTCCTTCTTTGCAAAAATCTCCCTCTTTGATAGTATCCATTTTCAATTAGATTTCCAACAATCTCCCTCTTTGGTATTGATGGCAAACCAAACTAATCAACCAAGTTATCAGAATGCTAACTAGGTTAAAATAGTAAATCAAATGCTAAATAGAAAAATGTGTTACCATTAGTTTTCACAACTCTCTCTCTGATCTATTATCCTGATTTCTTTGCTTCTGCTTCTCCCTCTTAGCTATTGTTTCCTCTTTCTGCTATATCTTCTTGAACATCCTTTTTCTCCCTCTTTTCTGTAGCTTACCACTGTGCACATTAATCTTGTACTACTCCTAACTTCTTCTTACATTATTTCTCCCTTTATATGCATTGGTCATGTTTTGTTATCAACTACTTCTACCTCTATCCATTTGATCTTGCTACTTCTCCCTCTATCCAAAATGTTGTTGATCAGTTTCTTGTTACTTCTCCCTCTTTGACAACAATTCCAAAGACACATTATCTCAACATCTTAACATGCAAGTGTAGCATTTATAGGTACTCTAATTTCTCCCTCTATCACCTTGCTTTGTGACTGATTTGGAACTTTAGTGGTTTGATTACTTTAGGCATGATCCTAAATTGAATATCCTCTGCATCAATTTGTAGTATGCTAACAATCAACTCATTTGATGTAGGGCAGTCTTGCTTTTTCTCAAGTAGCCTTGGCTAGGGGTATCACCCCTAATTTACCTCTAATATACTCAAAAGCATCTTTAGGTAGTGCTTTTGTAAAGATGTTAGTAATCAGTTCCTTTGAACTGACATATTCCATCCTTGCTTGTCTTCCACCAATTCTCTTACATAATGATACTTAATTGCAATATGCTTTTTTTCGGCATGTATCACATGATTCTTTGATATGTTGATGGCATTTTTTTTATCACAATAGAGTATCACAGGCTTAGTCACCTCTTCCTTCATACCTTGCAATAGATGTTTGATCCAAACAATATTGGTGCAGTTGATAGCAACTGCAACATACTCAACTTCTGTTGTGGTTTGTGACGTACAACTTTTCTTTTTGCTGGTCCAAGTAATCAATCTTTTACCAAGAAAAGTGCTCCTCCACTGGTGCTTTTTCCATCATCAATATTACCTCCCCAATCTACATAAGTGTAGGCTCTCAACTCAAACTTTTCACTCCTCTTGCAATATAAACCAAAGTCATCAGTTCCTTTTAGGTGCCTCAGTATTCTTTTTACTACCATTAGATGATTTTCTCTTGGGTTAGCAAAAAATCTTACCGCTATTCCAATAGCTAATGCAATGTCTGGTCTACTATGTACAACATACTGCAACTTTCCAATCATTAATCTATACAATGTCTAATATACTTTAGCTGACTCATCATTCTTGGATAACTTATGTCCTATTACCATTGGTGTACTAACTAGTTTTGAGTCTTCTAATCAAAATTTCTTGAGTATCTTCTTGATGTATTTTGATTGGGTCACAAATATGCCATGCTTCAGTTGATGTACTTGCAAAAGAATTTGATTTCTCCAAACATTGACATCTCAATCTCATGTTTCATTTGATCAATAAAATCTTTGCATAGAGAATCTTTTCCTCCAAATATTATATCATCAACAAAGATTTCAGATATCAAAATGTCTTTACCTTTTTCCTCCTTGATATATATGTTGTTGTTATCATCTATTCTCTCAAATCCTATCTTCACAAGATATTTACATAGTCTCTCATACCATGCTCTAAGTGTTTGCTTCAAACCATAGATGCTTTATGCAGTGTGCAAATCATATCCTTGTTGTCATCAACAAATCCCTCTATTTGTTCTATGTAGACTTCCTCTTCCAGTATTCCATTTAGAAAAGTAGGCTTTACATCCATCTGGTAGACTTTGAAACATTTATAAGCAACATATGTAAGCAATTTTCTAACTCCTTCCATTCTTGCAACAAGGGAAAATGTTTCCCCATAGTCTAGTCCTTCTTCTTGTGTATAGCCTTTATAGACTAGTTTGAATTTGTTCCTTCTTATCTCACCATTCTCATCAAGTTTGTTCCTAAAGACCCATTTGATACCAATTAAATTTTTATCAACTGGTCTTGGATCTAGGATTTAGGTTTTGTTCTTCTCAATCTAATCTATCTCCTCTTCCATAGCTTTATGCCAATTATCATCTTGTAGTGCATCTTTTACTATTTTGGGCTCAACTTTACTCAACAAACATCATTCATTCCTTAGTCTATTCCTTGTCATTGGTCTTGCATCCTTGTCACCAAATATTTGTTTTATAGGGTGATGTCTTCTCACATACCTAGATAGTCTTAGTTCTATCCTTCTTTCCATGTTGGGTCCTTTAGCTTTAGAGTCACTTTGCACATCACCATCCTGTATTTCATTATCTATCTCATGTGTACTAATTGTAGAATTAGAATGTGTATTTAATTCATTTTGCAACTCGACTTTTGAATGCAACTTGGCATTCACTAGCTATGACTATAATTTCTTGCTAATTCCTAACTTGATTGGTAGCTTCATCTTTAGTAGACATTCCTTCATAGAAGTATACAACAGATCTATAATCTTCTAGTTTCTTGGATTTATCAACTTGGACTTCTGCATGCTCATCAAAATTTACATTTACACTCTCCACAATCTTGTTCGTGTTAGTATTCAAACACTTATATGCTTTACTTCTAGTGGAGTATCCAAGGAATATGCCTTATTCACTCTTTAGATCAAACTTTCCATTTCTAGTATCTTTAAGAATATAACATTTGCAACCAAACACTTTGAAATGTTTTACATTAGGTGAGTGACCATACCATAGTTCAAAAGGTGTTGCATTTTAACCTTTCTTGACTTGTACTCAATTTAGGGTGTAAACAATAGTACTTATAGCTTCTATCCAGTACTTTAGAGCAATATTTTTCTCCATCATCAATGTTCTAGCACAATCTATTACTGATCTATTCCTTCTTTCTACAATGCCATTCTAAGGTGGAGTTCTTGGTGTTGATGTTTGTCTCTTTATTCCTTTATCATTGCAAAATGTCTCAAATTATTTTGATGTAAACTCTCCTCCTTTGTTTGATCTTAGGCACTTCAAACTCTTTTTTGTTTCCTTCTCAACCCTGGCCAAATACCACTTAAATATTTGAAATGCATTAGATTTTTTCTTTACAAACATGATAGTCATCATCCTGGAGTAGTCATATACAAATAGCATTATGTATCTATCTCCTTGGTAGCTTTGAACTTCTATTGGGCCACATAAGTGTGTATGGACTAGCTCTAATACTTTGGAAGTGTAGGTTTTTCTCTTGAAACTAGACTTAATCATCTTTCCTAGTTGAGATTGTTTGCACATAGTATTTTCAGGCTTCTTCAGTTTAGGCAAACCTCTTACTTTCTTCTTTTTTTTGATGCTAACTAGATTTTCAAAGTTAACAGCATATAACCTCTTATACCATAACCAAACATCATCAAGTCTAATAATGAGATAGGTTGCATCTTCCATATGTAGATAAAGCAAGTTACTCCTAGTTGGTTCTCCTTTTCCTATCAGATTTGCATTAGTATCATAGATTTTGGTAGTTTTGTTTCTAAATTCTACTTTGCAACCTCTATTGCCTAACTATGATAGACTCAAAAAATTGTAGTTTAATCCTTCAACATATTATGCATTATCACATACAATTTTATCTGTAAGTTTGATAGAACCTTTTCCTTTGATTTAACATGGAGCATCATTTCCAAATCTAACACTATTTCCATCATACTAGGTAAAGGCAATAAACTTACTTTTGTCTTCTATCATGTGATGTGAGCATCCATTGTCTATGATCTATTTGTCATTTTTGTTCACATAGGTTACTAGTGTTGTTGCTTCATCTTCATTTGACTCATCCTTCATGGCTACATGGACTACTTCATCATCATTCTCATCAAAATCCTCTTCAACAATGTAGCATCTTTTGCTTTTGTCCTTGTAATCTCTTCTATCATCTTCTCTTTTGTTCTTGTACTTGTTTCCTTCTTTGTAGTTCTTCTTTTGTGTACACCTTGCAGCAATATGTCCTACTTCATTGCAATTAAAACAAATGATAGGCAACTTACCTTTGAATTTACCTTTACCTCTATGAAATCTCCTGGCTAGTAATGCTTCCAATTGTTCCACATCTTCCTCATTTGTGCTATTGTCATTGGATGCATGCTTTCCTTTTCTACTCTTCATTGATTTCACCTCCTCAATATCTTTCAATGATAGCTTGGATTTGAAAGTAGATTGAATATTCTTAGGTTTCTAGTTATCAAAATTGGATAACTCAAAAGCAATGAGTCTCCCTACCATTCCTTCAAAAGTTAGTGTGTTTCCTGGTACACACCTTAGCTCTTGGATGGCTAAAACTCTAATAGAATAGATGGGGAGCAAGGTTCTTAAGTATTTTCTGTTGACAATGTCATCTTCCAAATGACCACATAGACTTCTTATTGCACTTACCACTTCTTTTATTCTTGAGGCATACTGAGCAACATTCTCACCTTCCTCCATTTTCATGTCATCAAACTTTCCTCTGAGGCTTTCTCTTTTTGCTCTTTGAACATTCTGATCTCCTCCATAGATATCTGATAGGGCTTTCTACATCTTGAATGCAAAATCACATCCTTTGATGTCATCAAATTTAGCATAGTTGAGTGTAGAGGCAATCTCTAGCATTGCCTGATTATGCTCCTTCCTTTTGTTCAAATCATCTATAGTAAGGGGTCCAACTAGATCTACATGTTCCAATCCAATTGAGGTTTTTGCATAACCACCTATTGATCCAAGGTGCAGTTTCATAAGGATTTTCCATGAACAAAGTTATCTCTATTGAGCTTGGGAACTTCTCTCTTGGACATCTTGATCTTCCTACTTCTAGTACCTTGAAACTAAATCAATAGATGGCTGTGATACCAATTGTTAGAAATGCTTTAGAATAACTGAGAGGTTGGGTGAATCAGTCATTAAAGGTCCAAATGTCTAATTAAAACTTCTTCATCAAGTAAAGTGAGCCTATTAAACTATTCATTCATCCAAGCTTAAGCATTCCTATTGAGCAAGTTATTGTAAACCAACATGCAAGCATAGCGCATGAAATATCAACACATAATACATTGATTTACATGGAAACCCAATTTGGGAAAAACCACCAGTAACATGCTACTCAATTCTCACTCTTCTGAAGTGATGCCCTGTGAAAGGCCTGCCTTGTTAAAGGCTACAACACACTATTAAATGTGATCTAGTTAAAGGATTTATCCACCCTATCAGAAGTGGGCTTGGTTAGAGAACTTTAGAACATTCACTTGGAATGTAACCCTGTTAAAGGATTTACAAATGGCTATTAAACCAACCTAAGTCCATAGGATTTTACCCAAGCTTGTACAATTGTTAGAGAGTAACAACAAGGAGTTTTGACCTAATTACAATTCACAAATTTTCTTACAAATTTCAAATCTTTGTTCAAATCTTCACAATTTGCCTGGCTTTCAGTCTCTGTAGTTTTGATAGCTTGTCCTCCTTTCAAGCTTCATCTCCTTGAGTCTTCATGCTCGATATACTAGTGCAATCTCCTATATGACCACTTATCTAAGTAGAGTCTCTATTCTCTATTCTTTCTTCTTCTTGATACCTTCTCCTTGACACCTTTCAACCACTTCAAAATTTGGCACACCAACAACTCTAGCTTCTTGGCCTATGACTCCTTAAATAGAATTCTGGAATTCCATTTCCCACTCAATTCTTCCCTCCTTTAATTTTGGTTTGAATGGATTAAGTAAGATTCAATGAATATAACCAATATCTTGTTCCTTCTAGAAACATCATGAAGAATCCTCTTGAATTTGCACAAAAATGGTTTACATAAAATTCTATGCCACCAACTCATCATCCTTATCCTCCATTTGGTTCACAAAATTCAAGGTAACAACTTTGTTAGCTTAGATTTGGTGAATCTTTGAATTTTTGAATAATGCAATAGCTTGGCACTATTGAAATTCTGGTGCTCAGCACATACTATATTACTTAGCATCAACTACATTTTACTGATGCTCAACACCTACTGTGGATTCACTCAACATCCACTAAGTTTTTCTGATGCTCGGCACTTGTTACTTTGCTCAACACCTAAACATGCTTAGCTCCTTCTATATCACTCAGCACACACTAGATTTTTAATTTTCTCGGCACTAATTGAAATTTTTTTTAGCTCAAACTAGCTTTCTTAGCACTCACTAATGAACTTAGTTAAGCTTTACAGACAACCTTGTTGCAACTTATTCCTTCAATGTTTCTAAGTGTGGACAACCTTTGTATCTTCAAGTATATTATCAATACATCATTTTACCATTGTCTTAACTCCTCATTGCACTTCATTATAAAACCATAACTCAACCTTTCCCTTACATACTCTTGTTACATCTTGTTGATTAAATCCTCTTCATCAATCAACTAAGTGATAGTACTTGGATCTTATAAGCAATTGTCATTCCAAAAAATAGCAAGTTTGACATCAATGACAAAACAATGATTGAAAACACTCATTAACAACAATCTTCCTTCTTCTTTGCAACAATCTCCCTATTTGATAATATCCATTTTCAATCAGATTTCCAACAATCATGGAGCTGATGGAATTTGGAATAGTTGTTTATATGGAATTTGTAAAGTTTTACTTTGAGCTCTTTTTCCTTCTTGCCCCTCATGGCTTCTCAACCCATCACCATTAATAAATAGTTGGAGTTTTTCTAGCTCAAATTTAGCTCAAAACTTTTAACCAAAACATCCCCAAAGGAGAATTTATTCCAATCATTTAGGTTAATCCTTAGGCTATTTAATTTGTTAACTAGCTTGAACAAGTTTGTCCCCATAATCTAGACTTACTATCACTTCTTTAGTAAATATTTGAACTCGACATTATAGGTCCACATAATCTCAAATCTGAAGGAGTACTTTTCTTTGACTATACTAGGCTCCCAACATAGCTAAATGGGTCAATGGTTAGATATGTATCTGACCAGAGAAAACAAAAAAAATTCATCATAAACATTCCAACAATTTGTGAGAAGGCATTTATCAAGTCTAACTTGATGTAAACCTAACCTCGTATTAGACCAAGTTAAATTATTACTTGTAAGTTCTAGGTCCAACATACCCAAATTAACTATAAATTCATAAATATCTTGCATAGAATCCAAGAAGTTAGGAAAACCACCATAATATTTTAGAGATGGAGAGGAGAGATGAAACCTCCCACCACAATCCAATAATCTTTAGCAAAGTTAGAGAAAGTGTCCAATAGATAGATAACCAAAAGGTTCATTGTGCAATTGAGTTGGGGTATAAATATTAGAAAGGACCCATCTCAAACATGTATGCAAGTGTGTGAAAGATAAATGCTAAGAATTCTTTGAAATGTTTAAGCTACACCCAAAAAACTCTAAGCTTTCCAAAGAATGACCAAGCCACTCAAAGCCCCTTTAACATAGATGTTCACTACTGAGCCATAGTGGAGGTTAAGAATTCATATGAAAGTTAGCTTTTCTTTTTATGGGGAGGTTAAGAATTCAAATGAAAGTACATGTATTGAACCCCATTTCTTAACCTCTTAATGTTTTAAAGGTTAATATTCCAATAAAAAATATAGGTTTTGAGACCTATCATTAACCTGTCATAATATGGGACAAGTTAGAGGCATTAAGATCACAAAATTATTTAAAAGGTGATAAATTGCGGATTGATTTAAACCTTGAATTTTAGTACACTTGAATTTTCTTGGACTGAATAAGATATATTTTTGAAATAATCTAGCGATTAGGAAACCAGGGCAACAAATAGTTATTTAAATTTGTTATTTTGTATTGAATATTGATTAAAATTTATATTTAAAAAGGTAAATAGTTATTCAAATTAAAGTTTTAAAATTGTTGAGTTCATATTATAAGCATTCTAAAAATTATTTTAAAATATACCTATAAAATTCTTGATCTCAAGTAGTTTAAAAAAATAGATCTAATTTTTAAACTTAATCACAAATTTTAACTTTTTTTTCATTATTTTCCTCCTAAAATCATAGTATGGAAGAAAAGAGAAAAAAATAAACCTTATATTCCATTATTAATGTAGGTATTCTATTAATAATATTGAACTCTCATAATATAGAAGAAAAGTGAAAAACATTAAACCTCATATTCCTTATTAATGTAGGTATGCCATTAATAATATTGCATAGTTCAAAAAAATAAAAAGGATCAAAATTAAGAATCCAAAACCTAGAAAAAAATAAGCAACCATCATAGAGTGGAAGATAATGTTTTATATCACATATAGAAGTTGAAAATTTTGTGATGCACATGGATTGCATGCAAACTATTTTAGAGTGAACACAAAAATTACAAAGAGTAAAGAACTGAAAAGGCACAATTTAGAAAGCCATCATTGTGATTCATTAGTAGAATAAAACTCAAACATTTACAAAAAATATAAGCTCAATACTTATTTATTTCAATAAAAAAATTAATAATCAACAAAAGTATAAAATATAGAATCAAATTGAAATGCATTTATCATACTTCATATTCAAATGCATAGTCAAATTGACATGGATGCTAAATTGTATTTTTAAATGATATAATCAGTTCCAACACTTTTATGAATTAGATATTTTTCTTGACTTTAATGGGAATATCTAATTTAGTTTTTTCTTAAATCATCCACCAAACTAGTTGTGGAAAACCTTGATCTTCTAATTATTACTGATTTAAAAGATATTATGGAGTGGATGAAAAGTTGGAATAGTTGTTTATATGGATTTTGTAAAGTTTTTCTTTGAGCTCTTTTTCCTTCTTGCCCCTCATGGCTTCCCAACCCATCACCATTTATAAATAGTTGGAATTTTTCTAGCTCAAATTTAGCTCGAAACTTTTAAATAAAACATTCCCAAAGGAGAATTTATTCCAATCATTTAGGTTAATCCTTAGGTTATTTACTTTGTTAACTAGCCTAAACAAGTTGGTTCCCATAATCTAGACCTACTATCACTTCTTTAGTAAATATGCGAACTCTAGATTATAGGTCCACATAATCTCAAATCTGAAGGAGTACTTTTCTTTTACTATACTAGGCTCTCAACATAGCTAAATGGGTCAATGGTCAGATATGTATTTGACCAAATAAGACAAAAAATATTCATCATAAACATTCCAACAATTTGTGAGAAGGAATCTATCAATTCTAACTTGATGTAAACCTAACCTCGTATTAGACCAAGTTAAATTATTGCTTGTAAGTTCTAGGTCCAACATACCCAAATTAACTATAAAATCATGAATATCTTTCATAGAATCCAAGAAGTTAGGAAAACCACCATATTATTTTAGAGATTGAGAGGAGAGATGAAACCTCCCACCACAATCCAATAATCTTTAGCAAAGTTAGAGAAAGTGTCCAATAGATAGATAACCAAAAAGTTCTTTGTGCAATTGAATTGGGGTATAAATATTAGAAAGGACCCATCTCAAACACGTATGCAAGTGCATGAAAGATAAATGCTAAGAATTCTTTGAATTGCTTAAGCTACCCCAAAAAACTCTAAGCTTTCCAAAGAATGACCAAGCCACTCAAAGCCCCTTTAACATACATGTTCACTATTGAGCCATAGGGGAGGTTAAGAATTCATATGAAAGTTAGCTTCTTCTTTTTTGATGTGGAGGTTGAGAATTTGAATGAAAGTAAATGTATTGAACCCCATTTCTTAACCTCTTAATGTTTCAAAGGTTAATGTTGCAATCAAAACTACATGTTTTGAGACCTATCATTAACCTATCATAATATGGGACAAGTCAAAGGCATTAAGATCACAAAATTATTTAAAAGGTGATAAATTGTGGATTGATTTAAACCTTAAATTTTAGTACACTTGAATTTTCTTGGACTGGATAAGATATAATTTTGCAATAATCTAGCGATTAGCAAACCAGGACAACAAATAGTTATTTAAATTTGATATTTAGTATTGAATATTAATTAAAATTTATATTTAAAAAGGTAAATAGTTATTCAAATTTAAATTTTAAAATTGTTGAGTTCATAGTATAAGTAGTCTAAAAATTATTTTAAAATATACCTATAAAATTCTTGATCTCAATTAGTTAAAAAAATATATCTAGTTTTTAAAGTTAATTATAAATTTTAACTTTTTTTAAAATTATTTTCCTCCTAAAATCATAATATGGAAGAAAAGAGAAAAAATTAAACCTTGCATTCCATTATTAATGTAGGTATGCTATTAATAATATTGAACTCTCATAATATGGAAGGAAAGAGAAAATCATTAAACCTCATATTCCATATTAATGTAGGTATGCTATTAATAATATTGCATAGTTCAGAAAAATAAAAGGGACCAAAATTAAGAATCCAAAATCTAGACAAAAATAAGCAACCATCATAGAGTGGAAGATAATGTTTTATATCACATATAGAAGTTGAAAATGTTGTGATGCACATGGATTGCATGCAAACTGTTTTAGAGTGAACAAAAAAAATACAAACAGTAAAGAACTGAAAAGGCACAATTTAGAAAGTCATCACTGTGATTCATTAGTGGAATAAAAATCAAAACATTCACACAAAATATAAGTTTGATGCTTATTTATTTCAATAAAATAATAATAATAATCAATAGAACTATAAAATGTAGAATCAAATTGAAATGCATTTATCATTCTGCATATTCAAATGCATAGTCAAATTGACATAGATGCTAAATTATATTTTTAAATGACAGAATCATTTCCAATGCTTTTATGAATTAGAAATTTTTATTGATTTTAATGGAAATATCCAATTTAGTTTTGTATTAAATCATCCACCAAACTAGTTGTGGAAAACATTGATCTTCTAATTATTACTGATTTAAAAGATATCATGTAGCAAATGAAAATTTGGAATAGTTTTTTATATAGAATTTGTAAATTTTTGCTTCAAGCTCTTTTTCCTTCTCGCCCCTCATGGCTTCTCAACCCATCACCATTAATAAATAGTTGGAGTTTTTCTATCTCAAATTTAGCTCAAAAATTTTAACTAAAACATTCCCAAAGGAGAATTTATTCCAATCATTTAGGTTAATCCTTAGGTTATTTAGTTTTTTAACTAGCCTAAACAAGTTGGTCCCCATAATCTAGACGTACTATCACTTCCTTAGTAAATATGTGAACTCTAGATTATAGGTCCACATAATCTCAAATCTTAAGGAGTACTTTTCTTTGACTATACTAGGCTCCCAACATAGCTAAATGGGTCAATGGTCAGATATGTATCTGACAAGAGAAGAAAAAAAATATTCTTCATAAAGATTCCAACAATTTGTGAGAAGGAATCTATCAAGTCTAACTTGATGTAAACCTAACCTTTTATTAGACCAAGTTAAATTATTACTTGTAAGTTCTAGGTCCAACATAACCAAATTAACTATAAGATCATGAATATCTTGCATAGAATCCAAGAAGTTAGGAAAATCACCATATTATTTTAGAGATGGAGAGGAGAGATGAAACCTCTAACCACAATCCAATAATCTTTAGTAAAGTGTCCAAGAGTTAGATAACCAAAAGGTTCTTTGTGGAATCGAGTTGGGGTATAAATATTAGAAAGGACCCATCTCAAACACGTATGCAAGTGCATGAAAGATAAATGCTAAGAATTCTTTGAATTGCTTAGGCTACCCCAAAAAAATCCTAGCTTTCCAAAGAACGACCAAGCCACTCAAAGCCCCTTTAACATACATGTTCACTATTGAGCCATAGGGTCAACTGAACTTATTAACACTAAGAGAATCATCCTTTAACATGTTAGCCTCTTGCAACAAAAAAATGACTCAATTCATCTCTTTGATCTGATTATTAACTTGAATCTTATTATTAGGGCTATTAATGTACCTAGTATTCCAAGAAAGAATAATCATTAAGAACTAATTTTTGAGAAAAAATTCTCCAGAGTTGTCTAGCTTCTATCAGCTGCATTCTTAGTCATAATTGATTGCATCATGTTCTTATCTAACCTCCTCCTAGAGTATAAAAAAACACCCACATCCAACACTTACAAGTTTTGAGATAGTAGGTAATGGGGGAGAATCTTCAACTACTTATGAATACATGTCAAGGAGTGAGAAGAATGGAGAAAAGGGAAACAAAAAAAGGATCCCTTGAGCAAAGACTCGAGGAATAGAGAAGGGAGCCTTAAGAAAATTTAAACCCAAAGGTAATAGGGGAGGGGACATGGAGAAGGATGCCAAGGGGGAGGGATAAGGATCAATAAAAATGGGAAGAAAAATAATTGAGGAAAAAAGCAATGACTAAGGAATATTAGCAAACAAATAAACTTCCTTACCTAGAGAAGACTTAAGAACCATCAGAGGAAATACCATCCCCTAGGAAGGAGGAGAACCTAGAAATCCTAGAGAAGGGGCAAACAAAGTCTTCACCTAAGAGCTTGGAGCATCCTTTGAGCTAATCAAAAGTACAAAACCCATGGGAAATCCAAAAAACCATGACCCAATAAAGAGAAAACTTAACTAAACAATGTAGAATTACCATCTTCCAAGGATTAGACAATAGATCCCAACCTTAACTTGACAACCACAAAAACTAGCAGCATAGTCCCTAAAATAATGAAGACACAAAAAATGAACACACACAAACCTTTCATGGTTTCTAGTAACCCCATATGCCCATAGATACTCCCTAAAGGAACTAGTAATCCCTTCTAAGAACTCCTCATCCTCAAAATTAAGAGGGAGTTGATAAAAGGTAACTTAGAAAGGACTTATCCATTCAGATAAGCAATATGAATGAAGCCTAGGTGTCACTTCTTTAGCTAAAGCAAACCATTACCAAGAATCCAAGGATTAGAGGCCAAGACCTAAAGACAATCTTATGTAAGTAATGAGTGTAACTAACCAAATGCACTTCTTATCCTTTCCTTGAGATTATCCTAATCCCTACCACTACTTCTTTAAATCTCTTAGGACTGACATCTAACTAGAGATTTTGTGAATGACCCATCTTGCACTTCACATCCACCTTTTGTACCCATCTCCACCTTGTAGGTACCACAAGCCTTCAAAAGGATACCAAACTTCAATTTACACCTTACTCACTTACACCCTTCAAGATCTCAAGAATTCCTACTCTCCCTTACACTTCCTTTGATCTTTCCACCAAGTTTGAGGACTAGCTAATATGTTTTGAGCACTCTCCCAAGCTCAAACAAAATTTTTTTTTGGGAGACCTAATTGTGGGCTCTTCCTTGTAGTCTTATTTCATAGTCTTAGCCATAAAACTCACAAAATTTGGAAATAAACTACCATAAAAATTTTATAATATTTAATAGGTCATTTAAACATAAAATTTCCAAAAGATGAGATTTGGGTTTGTCCTCCTTACACCTTAACTATCAAGCCCTAGTTTAGGCCTAAATAGGACTAGTATCACAATTTATTTAAAACTTCCCTTGTTCTAAAATCCACTTCATATATGACCATACCAAAACCTATAACATCTCAAAACATCTCTACATTCATGGTTTCAAGCATGTATACCTTCCCCATTGCCTACTGCAACATTGTCTTTGACTGTGTGCTCACTAAGCACATGAAGATGCTTAGCATAATGACCCCTAAGGAACTCCAAGATGGAAGGTGATATGAAAATAAATTATAAACCCCTAAACTCTATCCTATGCCTCTTCTATATAGCAAGTTTCCTGATTTTTCACTATGGGGTTTAGGAGGGGAATTCATTTAGCTTCAAACCCTAGTTACAGGTTAGGGTAACCAGTGAACACAAATAAAAACAAGCTTTATTCAAACAAATTATACCACAACCAAATGAATCAGTACATACCTTACAAAGAAAAAATGAAACTATCTATAATGAAAACATGTACCAATTAATATCATTTGCAAGAAGATATCAGACTGTACACACTGTCTAGCACAATTTTCTCACCAAAACATGAAGTTTTCTCTATTTCATCAAATCTTTCATTCAACAACCTTTTTCTTGGTTGGATTACAACAATATATAGGTCATGAAATTTTACCTTTCACCTTATTTCATCTTTTATCAATAATTTAATTGCCATGACTGTTGGCCTTCAAAAAATTGCAAAAATTGCTCAGCAACAAAATTATTGCTTGACAACTTTTTGACAACTTTTAAACTTTTATTGTTTCAAAACTCTAAATACTTCCAAATGTGTAAAAATGCATGCTAAACCATAATATACTTCTTAAAAATATGAAAATGCATAATTTTGGTCAAATCCCAGCATTGATCAACATTAACTAACCCAGATCTTGCACATAGGTCGTATTACAACATGAACAAAAGTTTCTCAAATGAACTCTATAGATGCTTGAAACCTAACATAATGTTTTTGTCTCAATTTAGACATTTATTATCATCTTAACATGTCAAACTTGTGGATTGACATGATTGGTCGGGACCTTGGTCCCTTGCACCACAATCCTCCTCGAGAGTGAAGGAGAAGTAGAGACAACCTTTTGGAAGGGCCAACACACCAACTAAACCTTTCAATAAGTAGGAAGATAGAACCCACTTTCACACAAAAACAATACGTAGTCTCCGTCAAGGTGTTCTAGATATTAGTTAGACAACAATTGAAGGAGAACATCCATGTACACCCCCTCTAAATTCTTAACAACAAAGATCCTTGCTCCCTTTCGAGGTAGGAACATCCTTAACAAACAAATTCTTCCAAGGGTCCTCCAAACCCACCTTTTCTTAAACTAATGGGCCTTTTAGGGCTCCAATAAAGGATGTGAATCCATTAACCTTTAGTAAAATCGAAGGCATAGATCCTTGTAAATCAATAATCTCTTGAAACATGAGAGTTGAATTTAGATACACCCCAATAGTAGGAAGGAAACCACCTTGCAACATGTCTTGTAAGAGTAGAGCACTTGAAACCTTTGGCTCCTTCAAGATTTTTTTCTTATGCAACTCTCACTTGATTAACATAGAGCCCATTTCAAAAAAAAAGAATTCCCACTTTTTACTATTAATGGTATCACTTTCTATTCTTTAACCATTTTTGTGTCTATCCTTTTGGTAATTACAATGTATTTCCATAACCAAGGATACTCACTCAAAATTCTCATCATTTCATGTACGCTACATTTTTTTATTTCATGAGAAAACTATTTACTAGTTTATATTATTTCATTTTAATAATACTACTTTTAAAAAATAAGGTATGAGCAATTGGAATATCTTAACTATAAAAGGTTATAAGTTATAATATAAGTTAAAAAGAGAAATATTTTTTATAAATACTTCACATTTATTTTATCTATAAAATCATATACAATTTTTCTATTATGTATCTTTCAAATTACGAGAAATGTAGAGACCATGAACTATTGATTACACAATTCAAGTACGCTGGACCTTAATTTGCAAAGGACTTGAACTTACATAGCCAACTAAAAATCTAAAGCATTCCAAAATTGTTGTAATATTATTTTAATAAGGAGTGAAATGTACTATAAATTATTGAGAGTGATAGTTAGAAATTTGGCTCAAAATATATGTGAATAAAAAACCTAAAGCTAGCGGATTGTCAATTGTCATATTAAGTGCTACACACTTAATATTGTTGTACATAGGGTTATATATAGTTAGTTGGTGACTTTCTTAACTTTTAATTAAGTCATGTTATCATTATTGTATTATTATTTAGTTAGGAAGGTTGGCCTTAGTGTTATATAAGGGTCTGTCTTTTCATCCTAGGCATAATGAGGTATATATGGGAGGATATGAGTCTTATTTCAGGATCATATTATAAAGTGTGTTCTTATTGGTGATATTTGGACATTTTTCCCTTGTAGTGGCCTATTAATATCAATTATCATCAAGTATTTGCAAAATATTTCATATTATCCTCTTCCATTATGCAAGTTATTTCATGACAAGTGGTATCAGAGCATGATCTTTGCATCGTAGATGCAAGATTTTTTCTCAATATTGGGAAGAGCATAATTTTTAGATTTTAGAAATTTTTAAATGGTTTTTGAAGACCATAATAAAGAAGCTACAATCCATATTTTAGAGGAATTGCAGTAGATTTGAGTAGTTTACTGTAGAAGTATGATTTCTACATAATGTATTGAGATCTACATATCTCCCACAGCCTGCAAATTTGAGTATAATTTATATTGGGTTTTTGAATACATAGTAGAGGATCCTAAATTTCAAAGCTTAGAGAAATTGAAGCATAAATAAGAAAGTTATTACAAAATTAGGAAAATTCTCTCTCAAGGTAGAAAATTTGCTATCTTTTATCTTGGCACTAGTAAGTTACAATAAAAATTCCAAAGAATTTACATTTTGTTTGTGTGATTTATTTTTAAAATATTGGTTTCCATCATGATGGGGCCTGTAACAAGAGGAAAAAATGATAATACCACGTTGGGGAAATCCTCTAATACAGATTAGGAAACAATAGTGGACAGTAATCCTAATGAGGAAATAAGCAAGTTCAAGCAAGCTGTTAAGAGGGATATGTGTGACCTACGAGGAGATATTAGATATACAATGCATGTTAAGCACCTATATGAATGAACCAAGGAAGGAGTTCTTAAGCTACCAAGGTGAAATCTTCAAGTCAGCTAATAATGGCACATATTTTAATACTCCTATCAGATCTAGGAATTTTTTTCCAAAGGTGGATATAGGCAAGATCGGTGATAAGGACCCTCTAACGTCGATAAACCAAATGAAGAATTTTTTTGAAGTACATCAAATTCCATATGGAAAATAGGTCATGATAGCTTCCCTATATCTAGAACCAAATCAATTCATTTGGTATCATTGGCCTTGTACTCATCAAAGGAAAAAGGGTATCACCATATCAATGTCAATTTTTACAAAAGAACTCCAAGCACAATATAGTAATAGTGTGATAGACAGCTTCTTTAGCCAGCTTGCTAAGCTTCAACATAGATAGACATTATCAAGCTTTGGTTTTAATAATCAATAATTCATGCAATATGTTGTGATTTTATTCTTGTTCAAGATATATTGTCTTGTAGTAGCCCACATCAATATGCTTATTTCTCACCTAAAGATGCTTCTTCCATGTGTGAGCTAAAAGGAAGGGATGGGAAATTGTGTAAGATAGATCACATGCTCTATCTTCTCCTTCATTGAGTTTCAGATGGCATGGATATTCACATTTCATGATTTTTTGTGAACCACCCTAATCATTGAATGATCATGAACTCTATTGCAAATGGATTGTGTTTTCTTTAACTTTAGCATGGGCTATCGAATAACTATCTTTTAATGAGGTTCGTTGACCTTTGGATTCTTAATCTCTTGTATTTGGGCAAAGAGGTTAAGAATCATCTCCAAAACACATGTTTTGGGCCTCATGCTTAAACTTTCTAGTTTTGGGAGGTTCAGGTTTGGTGGTCAAAATACACGTTTGAAATGCTTTTCTTAACTCCTTTTTTTCGATGGTGAGGTTAAGAATTTGAATGAAAATATGTGTTTCAAACCCCATTTCTTAACCTCTTAACATCTTAAAAGTTAATGTTGCAATCAAAAACACATGTTTTGAGACCTTTCATTAACCTATCATAATTTGGGACTCGTGTGCTAGATTTTAGAAATTTGAAGTGTTGAGCAGAGCTAGAGAGAATCCAAAGGCATTAAGATCACAAAATTATTGAAAAGGCGATAAATTATGGGCTTTTTAAAACTTTAAATGTTATTGGGTAGAATAAGATAAAATTTTGGAATAATCTAGTGATTAGGAAACCAAGGCAAAAAATAGTTATTTAAATTTGATATCTAGTACTTAATATTTATTAAAATTTATATTTAAAAAGGTAAATAGTTATTAAAATTAAAAATTAAAAATTATTGAAGTTCATGTTATAAGTAGTCTAATTTTTTTTAAAACTATACCTATAAAATTCTCAATCTCAAGTAGTAGTTTTTAAATCTAAATTTTAAATTTAATTACAAATTTTAATCTTTATTTTGTTATTTTAATCCTAAAATCATAATATGGAGGAAAATTAGAAAAAATAAACCTCACATTCCATTATTAATGTAGGTATGTTATTAATAATAATACATAGTTCAGAAATTAAAAGGACCAAAATTAAGAATCCAAAACCTACACAAAAATAAACAATCATAGAGTGGAGGAGAATTTTTTATGTCACATATATAGAGGTTGGAAATGTTGTGATGCACATGGATTGCATGCAAACTATTTTAGAGTGAACACAAAAAAATACAAAGAGTAAAGAACTAAAAAGGCACAATTTAGAAATCCATCACTATGATTCATTAGTGGGGTAAAAATCAAAGCATTCACACAAAATATGAGTTTGATGCTTATTTATTTCAATAAAATAATAATAATTAACATAACTATGAAATATAGAATCAAATTGAGATGCATTTGTCATACTCCATATTAGAATAGATAGCCAAATTGACATGGATGCTAAATTGTATTTTTTAATGAAAGAATCATTGCCAACACTTTTATGAATTAGATTTTTTTCTTGACTTTAATGGAAATATCCAATTTAGTTTTTTCCTAATTCGCCCGCCAAACTAGTTGTTTAAAACCTTGATCTTCTAATTATTACTGATTTAAAAGATATCATGGAGAAAATGGAATTTGGAATAGTTGTTTATATGGAATTTGTAAAGTTTTGCTTCAAGCTCTTTTTACTTCTTGCCCCTTGTGGCTTCTCAACCCATCACCATTAATAAATAGTTGGAGTTTCCTAGTTGAAATTTAGCTTGAGTTTTTCGACTAAAACATCTCCAAAGGAGAATTTATTCCAATCATTTATGTTAATCCTTAGGTTATTTAATTTTTTAACTATCTTGAACATGTTGGTCCCCATGATCTAGACCTATTATCACTTCTTTACTAAATATTTGAACTCTAGATTATAGGTCTACATAATCTCAAATCTAAAGGATTGCTTTTCTTTTACTATACTAGGCTCCCAACATCACTAAATCGATCGAGGGTCAGACCTGTGCCTATTTAGAGAAGACAAAAAATATTCATCATAAATATTCTAAGAATCTATGAGAAGGTATCTATCAAGTCTAGCTTGAATAACTTGATTACCTAACCACATATTGGACTAGGTTAAATTATTATTGGTAAGTTCTAGGTCCAATATACCCAAATTAACTATAAAATCATGAATATCTTGCATAGAATCCAAGAAGTTAGGAAAGAAAAAAAATATTTTTAGGGATAGAGAGGAGAGATGAAAACTCCCACCACCATCCAATAATCTTTAGAAAAGTTAAAGAAATTTTCCAAAAAATAGATAACCAAAAGGTTCATTTTGCAACTGATCTAGGGTATAAATATTAGAAAGGAGCCATCTTAAACAAGCTTGTAAGTGCATGAAAGATAAATGCTAAGAATTCTTTGATTGGCTTAAGCTACGCCAAAAAACTATTAGCTTTCCAAATAATGACCAACCTACTCAAATCCTCTTTAGCATCCACGTTCACTACTGAGGCATAGGGTCAAATGAACTTATTAACACTAATAGAATCATTAAGAACTAAATTTTGAGAAAAAATTCTCAAGAGTTCTCTAGCTCTGATTAGCTACGTCCTTATCCACAATTGAGAGCCTCACATTCTTATCTGACCTCCTCCTAGAGTAGATAGAAACACCCACTTTCACTACTTGCAAATTTTGAGATAGGAGATATTGGGGAAGAATCTTCAACTTCTCATGATAAAATGTTAAGGAGTAAGAAGAAGGGAGAAAACAGAAACAAGAAAATCATCCCTTGAGAAAAGGCTTAAGGACTAAATAAGGGATCCTTAAGAAAATGGAAACCCAAAGGTAATAGTGGAGGGGAACTAGGGGGAGAGGACATGGAGAGGGACACTAAGGGGGGGAATGATAAAGGGGAAGGGGTAAGGACCAATAAAAATTGGAAGACCAACAATTGAGAACAAAAGAAATGACTAAGGAATATTAACAAAAAAATAAACTTCCTTACCTAGAGAAGACTTAGGAAGCATTAAAGGAAACACCATCCCCTAGGAAGGAGGAGAACCTAGAAATCCTAGAGAAGGGGCAGACAAAGGCTTCACCTAAGATCTCATAGGATCCTTTGAGTTGATGAAAGGTACAAACCCCATGGGGTATTCCAAAAAACCATAATGCAATAAAGAGAAAACTCAACTAAAAATCTATTATTACCATATTCAAAGGATTGTACAATAGATCCCAACCTTAACTTGACAACCACATAAACTAGCAGCATAGTCCCTAAGATAATAAAAACATGAAAATGAGCATACATAAACCTTTCATGGCTTCTAATAACCCCATAAGTCCCAAGATACTCCCTAAAGGAACTAGTAATCCCTTCCAAGAACTCCCCATCCCAAAACTTAAGGAGCTAAGAAAGCTTCACCTGTAAGAGACTTATCCATTAAGAAGAGAAATAGGATTGAAGCCTAGGTACCATTTCTTTAGATGAAGTAGAGCATTACCAAGAATCCAGGGACCAGAGACCATGACCCAAAGACAATCCTCCTCAAGAGTGAAGGAGAAGAAGAAACAACCTTTTGGAAGGGGCAATATGCCAACTAGACCTTTGAAGGACTACAAATATAGAACCCAATTTTACACAAACACAATACTCGGTCTCCATCAAGGTGTTATTATTGTTAGAAAGACAACAATTGAAGGAGAATATCCATGTACACCCCCTCTATACTATTTTCAATAGAGATCCCTTCTCCCTTATGAGATAGGAACATCCTTAACAAAAAATTATTCCAAGGATCCTCCAAACCCACCTTCATAAAGCTGACGGGCCTCTCAGGGCTCCAAAAAAGGATGTGGACCCATTAAGCTTTAGTAAAATTGAAGGCATGGATCCCTAGAAATCAGAAATATATTGAGACATGAGAGTTGCACTTAGATACACCCTAGCACTAGGAAGAAAACCACCTTGGAACATGTCCTATAAGAGTAGAGCATCCTTTTTCTCCTTCAAGATTATTTTCTTTTGCAACTCTCACCCGATCACAATAGAGCCCATTTCAAAAATCTTTTTTTCCCACTTTTTATTGTTAATGGTATCACTTTATATTCTTTAACAATTGTTGTGTTCATTGTTTTGGTAATTACAATGTATTTCCATAATCAAGGATACTCACTCCAAATTCTCATCATTTCATGTGCCCTACATTTTTTTTTATTTCATGAGAAAACTATTTGCTAGTTTATATTTTAAGAATACAGTATGAGCAACTGAAATATCTTAAGTAAATAAGGTTATAAATTATAATATAAGTAAAAAGGAGAAATAATCTTTGTAAATACTTTGCATTTCTTTTATCGATAAAATCATAAACAATTGTTCTATTAAATATCTTTCAAATGAGAAATGTATAGAACATTAACTAATGATTACACAATTGTAGTACTCTCATCCTTAATTTACAAAGGATGGAAACTTACATACCAACTAGACATCCAAAGGATTCCAAAATTGTTGTAATTTTCCTTTAATAAAGAGCAAAATGTGTTTTAAAATATTGAGAGTAATAGTTAGAAATTTAGTTTTTTTTTATGTGAATAAAAAACCTAAAGCTAGTGGATTGTCAATTGTCATATTATGTGCTACGCTCTTAATATTGGTGTACATAGGGTTATGTATAGTTGGTTGGTGGCTATCTTAATCCTTAATTAAGTCATGATATCATTATTATATTATTATTTAGTTAGGTAGGTCAGCCTGAGTGTTATATAGGCATGTGTCTTTTCATCTTTAGTATAATTAGGTATATATAGGAAGATGTGAGTCTTATTTCAGGATTATATTGTAAAGTGTGTTCTTATTGGAGATATTTGGAGGTTGCCCCCTTGAAGTGGCATATTATTCTTAGTTATTATCAAGTATTTGTAGAATATTTTATATTATCTTCTTCCATTCTCCAAGTTATTTTATTACAAGTGGTATCAAAGGATGATCATGGCACTATAGAGGCATGACTTCTTCCCAACATTGGACGTGATTTAAGGAAGAGCATAACTTTCAGATTTTAGAAAAAAAATTAAATATTTTTAAAGGATCTTTGAAGACCATAGTAAAGAAGTTGCAATCCATATTTTAGAAGAATTGGAGCTGATTTGAGAAAATTATTGCAAAATTACAATCTCTACATAATTTATTGAGATCTACATATCTCTCACATCTTTCCAAATTGGAGTGGAATTTGTATTGGGTTTTTGAATGCATAGTAGAGGAGCATAAATTCCAAAGCTTGGAGAAGTTAAAGAAAAAATAAGTGAATTATTATAAAATTAGGGTTTTCTTTCAAGGTAGACAATTTGCTAATTTTTTGGATTCTTTCTATATTCTTTGCCCTAGTAAGGTACAGTTAAAATTTCAGAGAATTTACATTTTATTTGTGTAATTTATTTCAAAAATATTGGTTTGCATCATGATAGGGCCTTCAACAAGAGGAAAAAGTAATGATGCCATACAAGGGAAATCCTCTTATACAAAATGAGAAACAAAAGAGGATAGAAATCCCAATAAGAAAATAAGTTCAAGGAAGAGGTTAAGAGGGATATGTGTGACCTGTGAGGAGATATACCAGATATACGAAGCATGTTAGGTGCCTATATGAATGATCCAAGGAAGGAGTTCTCAAGAAACTAAGGTCAAACCTTCAAGTCAACTAATAATTATACAAGTTTTAACACTCCTATGGGACCTAGGAAGGAGATGTCCTAGCCCCCAATAAATAACCACACAATGGAAACATAGAAATAAAGAAAGATGTGATACCAAATCATAATATTTTATTCATAAGTATAATTGTTTATATGTGATATGCTTGGTTGTAATGCCTTATGGGTTAGGGCCAAATACAACAACAATTACCAAACAATTTTGCAAGATCCCTCAAGATCCAATCCGAACCCTAGCTAGTCCAGATCCACACTCTAGTAGAAACCTCCAAGGAAGATCTAAGATTGTGCTTGCAAGCTCACCAAGAAATCTCCTAGTTTTCCAAGCCTCAATCGCTAGCCCTTCAAAGTTTTCTCCCACACTTCATCCTCTTCTCCAAGCTAGATGAATAAAAATTAAAAACTCCACAAGAATCCTTACTTATACCCAACTAAGCCACAAGTTAGCCTAGCAATTACACATTAAATAAAACACTGTGCATTAAATGCATATTTAAGCCACAATTTGACTCACAATAAACATTAAATAGAAAATGTTAACCCAAGTTTATGACCATGATTAAATGCACATAGGAGAGATAACCAAGACCAAAATAGGTCCACAAAAGCTCCCAGATTGATCCATGTCATGATCACATACTACATGCATTACATGCACCAAGAACTCTAGTTGGCACCAACATACTTCCAAGTGTCAGCAAACTCCCAAAAATTGTTGAGCAATAGTATTTGTCGATCTCTTCAATGATCGATCCCCTTCAATGACCTAGCTACTTGCCCAAAACTAAAACCACTAGTGATCGAGCACCACTCCTTTGACTGAGTACCAGTCCAAGAACCTTTGAAAGAAACTACTGAGCCTTCTCCCATGAATTCTAAAGTAGTCACCGAGAAAACCCAAGATTCTCCTGCATCAGACTCCCTAGGTAAATAGAAAAGTGTATCTCACACTTTGATACCCAATGAAAAAATCACAACCATCTTCATCTTCATCAAAGGCTTTCACTCCAATAGGGACAAAAAAAACTAGCATGCAAATCATCCACATTTTCATCATTATATTAAACACCAGAATCTCCACCATCTAATCAACATGCTCACTCCCAAGAAAAAACTGAACATAATTCTTCATCAACAAATCCAGATCCACAACAATAACTAGTGAATCCACACTAGTAACAAAAAACTCCACATCATCAGCAATATGTAACCCCTTAGCAACATATGTCAAACTCCTAATACCAATTGATGTAACCCCAATATCATTAAGCAATAAATCAGAATTTGACACAAGAAAAATGTTTCAGAATAACATGTCTCTTCATTAAAAAATATTCTGCAACTATACTCTGCCTCTTCAATGAAAAAAAATCTACTTATTATAATTTCAAAAATTACCATATTTGGTAGATTTTTGGGAAAAATGAAAATTTCCAGTTTTGGTAATTTTTAAAACTTATCCTACGAATCTTGATTTTTCCCAGGAAAAGCCCTCAACTAAGGCAAGATGAATTTCCAACTAATTAACGAAATCAAAGATATGATTTCAGATTTATTACAAAAACAAAATTCTACAAAAATTGGAAAAAACACTAAAAGCCAATTTTAGAGGTTAAGATGAGTTTTTAGGCTCCCAAAAAAATGTTGAAATGGCCACCTATCAAGTTGAGCTCATTGGCAATCCAAATAACTCCTTCTACTGCAACTACTTGTAAAATTTCAGCCAAAACCCACATTTGAGTCAAAAGTTATGACCCCTAGAAGTAAATCTTGACTAAAACCCACATCTGAGTCAACATGCTTGACCCTCAGATGCCCCTGCATCATTCTCCCCTGCTACAAAGAATGAAGCTCCTACGAGTTTCAATCCTCAAATTGCTTCCTTTTAGGCTCATTCAGCTTCTGTAACTCCCATTCTATAACCCAAGTGCTATCTGTAAGTGCCAACCCTTCCCACTACACAAGATATTTGTTGTAGTCACCTTTACAAGTCTTCTTGTTTAGAATATGTGTAACCTTTTCTCTCTTTTTGATGGGTATGGTGTGTGTCTAGTCTACCTCATCCTCTTTTTCAACAGATGTATCATCACCATGGAAAGTATACAAATCAGAAACATTAAACATAGGAGATATATCAAGACCACTTGGGAGCTCTACCTCATATGCATTATCATTAATCTTCTTCAAAATCTTGCAGGGACCAATTTTCTTATATTTCAATTTATGATAAGTCCCAGTAGGAAACCTCTCCTTTCTGAGGTAGACCATCACTAGATCCCCTGTATTAAAAACCTGATAACTTCGAGTAGCATCTATAGAAGCTTTGTACCACTCATTGTTGTCCTAAAACTTTTGTCTTACATTTTCTTGCAACTGATGCAACTTCTCTACAAAGGCATCTCCATCATCATTGACTCTATCACCCAAAGTAAGTGGCACCAAATCAAAAAAACCCTGAGGGTTATGTCCATAAACAACTTGAAATAATGACTTACAAGTAGACCTGTTCATTGAACTATTATAAGAAAATTCTACTTAAGGCAATGCCAAATCCTTTTGTTTGGGACTCCCTCCAACAATACATCGCAAAAAATTACCCAAACTATGATTGACAACCTCTATTTGTCCATTTGTTTATAGATGGTAGGCACTATTGAACTATAATTTTGTTCCCATTTTCTTCCATAACGTTCGCCAAAAATGACTCAAGAACTTGGTATCTCAGTCATAGGTGATTGTTTTAGGAACCCCATGCAATTTGACTATCTTAGAAAATAATAATTCAGCCACCCTAGTAGCATCACTAGTTTTCTTACAAGCAATGAAATGAACCATTTTTGAGAATCTGTCCACAACTACAAGAATAGAGTCATTAACTTGTTGTGTATGTGGTAATCCCAATACAAAATCCATACTTAAATCTATCCATGGTCTAACTAGTACTAGTAATAGCATGTATAATCTAGCGTTTTGGGAGTGCCCTTTGGCTACTTGACAAACTCAATACCTCTCCATAAACTTGGTGATATCTCAATTCATCTTTGGCCAATAGTACCTATCTACCACCAAAGCTATTATTTTATCCTTCTTGAAATGCCCAACCATACCACTACTATGAAATTCCATAATAATATTTTCTTGTATTGAGCCTATAGGAACACATAGCTACTTTCCCTTGAGTAAGTAACCATCTTGCAATAGATAATCACCTTGAATAGTGTCTGCATGTCCAGGTACTAGATTCTTCATTTGATCAACAATTTCCCAAAAGTCACTATCAGATTCATACAAGTCTTTGATTGCATCAAAGCCAACCACCTTTGTTTCCATGATATTTAGAAGAGCAACTCACTTTCTTAAGGCATTTGCAACTTGATTCTATTTCCCTAATTTATGCTTTAGAACAAAGGTATAATCTTGTAGGAAAGAGACCCACTTTGCATGTCTACTATTCAATTTCTTCTGTGTGTTCAAGTATTTCAGAGCACTATGGTTTGTAAACAACAAATTCTTTGGGTATGAGATAATGCCTCCAGTGCCTCAAAGCTTACACAATTGGATAGAATTCTATATCATAAGTAGAATATTTCTTCTGCACATCATTCAATTTTTCACTAAAAAAGGCAATGGGTTTAATTTCTTGGCTAAGTGCAACACCAATGCCCACATGTGAGGCATCATAATCCACTTCAAACACTCTGTCAAAATTTGGTAGTGCTAGTAGTGGAGCTTCAATGACCTTCTTCTTTAGGTATTGAAAACTCTTTTCAGCCTCTTTGGCCCATGAGAACTTTTGACCCTTAGTGTAATCTGTCATAGGTGCTACAATGTTGTTGAAATTACGAATGAACTTTCTATAGAAAGTAGTCGAGCCATAGAAACTTTTAACCTCGGTGATACTACATGGACTAGGCCATTCAAGAATGACTCAAAATTTCTCTGGATCCATCTTGACACCATCTGCAGAAATGAAAAATCCTAGAAAAACCAAGCTTTCTTGCATGAACATAAACTTCTTTAAATTAGCATAGAGATTTTCTCTCCTCAATACCCCCAATATTATCCTCAAATTTTGCAAATGTTCTTCCCTTCCCTTACTAAAAATCAATATATCATCAAAATAAACTACTATAAACTTACCAATGTAGGGACACAACACAGTGTTCATGAGTCTCATAAAAGTACCAGGTGCATTGGATAAACCAAAAGGCATAACCTTCCATTCATACAAACCATCCCTAGTTTTGAAAGCTATTTTCCACTCATCCCCATCTCAGATGCGGATCTAATGGTACCCACTTCGTAGATCAATCTTAGAGAAATACTTTGCTCCAACGAGAACATCCAACATGTCATTCAAATGTGGGATAGGAAAATAATACCTGATGGTTATCCTATTGATGGCTCAACTATTTGTGCACATCCTCCATGTTCCATCCTTCTTTGGAGTTAATAAAGCTAAGACAACATAGAGGCTCATGCTTTCTTGTACTAAGCCTTTTTCTATGAGCTTAGTCACTTGTTTGTCTAGTTCTGCATGTTGTGTTGGACTCATCCTATATGCCACTTGATTGGGAAGACTTGCTCCTAGAATAAGATCAATATGATGTTGGATATCTCATTTTGGGGGAATTCCATCAGGTAGCTCCTCTGGAATGACATCTGAATATTCTGCCAATACTACAACTGCTTCTGGTGGTAGAGTCAAGTCTTCCTCTTTCCCCTTTTGTACTACCAATACATAACAACACCCTATCACTTTCATCTCCTTGACAAGTTCCTTTTAGACAACATACTTTTATTTTTTCCATCACCTTTTAGAGGTAATAAGACTACCTTAGATCCATCCTTCTAGAAGGTGTGAGTACTCTTTTCCCCATTATGAACAACTTTTTGGTCATACTACCACAGACGACCCAAGAGGACATGGCATGCATCCATTAGAATCACATCACACCATAGCTCATCCTTGTAGACCTTTCCTATGGAAAATTTAACAGGACATCTCTTATCTACTATGACTTCATTTCCCCTTTTAAACCATGCAATCCGATAAGGATGAGGGTGCTTTTCACATGGGAGATTTAGTTTATGTACCATTTCTTTAGAAACCATATTCTCACAATTACCTCCATCAACAATTACTAGACATACCTTTCCCCCTAAGGTACACCTTTTTTGAAATATGTTGGTCCTGAGCCATGAATCATCCATGCCTTTCTCCTCCACATCCTCCTTGGCCGAAATAATCATTATCCTTCTCATCATGAGGCTTTCTCCCATATCTAAAGGTACTTCTTGTTTAGATTCATTGTATACCTAGGCTAGGTTCACTTTGGATGGTCCTCCTTGATTTCTATCTTGCATGTTGAAATTGGAACACTCAAAAGCCCTCTAGCCTTCTTCTCTACACCTAAAAAAGTGAAAGGCCTTCTTTGGTTTTCCTAGCCTCTTCTACTTCTGTAGCCTCAACATTATTGAAACTCCCTTCCTCTTTCTTGATTCAGAGGATCCTGCCTAGCATCTATACTTTTTTCAGAGCCTTGAAGACTCTATCCCTGACCACTATTAAATCTTCCCTGAAATGGAGTTGATGTGCCCCTTCGACCACCTCTATTCCTCTGGTTATATTGCCTATTCTACTTTTCTTCATCCTTTGGAGCTAGTTGGAAGGCTTCCTCTATACTATTAACACGATGCATGCTCGGTTAATCTTGAATAAAGAATTTCAAGCCATTAACATATCTAGCAGCCATCTGCTCATTATTTTCTTGATGTTCTATGCTCATGGATAGCTTGTAGAACTCATTTGTATAGTCTTGCACTGAAGACAAGTTTTGCTTCAAATTCTAGAATCTATGAAAGAGGGTTTGTGAATAATCCATGGGTAAGAATTTTTCTCTCAGCTTTTTCTCCGTCTTGATCCATGTGTTAATCTCTTGCTTTCCATTCCTAACTCTTTCCTTTGGAGGTGATCCCACCATATCATTGCATGTCCTTTTAGCTTTGTGCATGCAAACTTCGTCTTCTTTTCTTTTGTCATGGGCTTCCATTCAAAAAAAATTCCCATCTCATTCAGCCAGTCTATTAGTTCTTCTGGCTTAAGACTACTAGCATAGTCTGAAACATCAAGTTTTATTGCTTCACTCCTTCCTTCTAAAGCCCTAAGAATTCTATCTTCATAGCTCATTTCTCCCAGTCTCTAATTTTCATTTTCTCCCTCTTCATTAGTATCATTTGCTCTTTTTATTTCTTGATTATCTAGCCGCTCATTGAGTCATTCAATCTCCTTTTTCATATCTAGTACCAATCTTTGCATCAGTGTGATGCCTCCTCTTCCTCTTCCTCTTCCTCTCCTAGCCATCTTACTGCTCTGATACCAAATGATGTAACCCCAATATCATTAAGCAATAAATCAGAATTTGACACAAGAAAAATGTTTCAAAATAACATGTCTCTTCATTAAAAAATATTCTACAACTCTACTCTGCCTCTACAATGAAAAAAAATCTACTTATTACAATTTTGAAAATTACCATACTTAGCAGATTTTTGAGAAAAATGGAAATTTCCATTTTTGGCAATTTTTAAAACTTATCCTATGAACCTCAATTTTTCCTAGAAAAAGCCCCCAACTAAGGCAAGATGAATTGCTAACTAATTAATGAAATCAAAGATACAATTTCATATTTATTACAAAAAAAATTTCTAAAAAAGCTAGAAAAAACACTAAAAGTTAATTTTAGAGGTCAAGATGAGTTTTTAGGCTCCTAAAAAAATGTCAAAATGGCCACCTATCGAGCTAAGCTCCATTGGAAATCCAATAACTCCTTCTACTGCAACTACCTATAAAATTTCAGCCAAAATCCACATCTGAGTCAAAAGTTATGACCCCCGAAAGAAAATCTCGACTAAAACCCATATCTGAGTCAACAACCTTGACACTCGGATGCCCCTGCATCACCAATAGTCTCATTTCTCACAACAAGATGCTCTACAACACATAACTGACAACCAATAGCAACTAGATAATCCACAACCAAGTGCTCTTTAATCTCCATGTCAAACTCAACCAACTGATCATGAAACCAATCTCCATCCTAGCATAAACAAGGTTAGGAATATCCTCAATAACAACCTCCAGTTGCCTTGTAGGTTCTATATCAGACTTCACAAATTGTTCAACAAAACCAACCTCTTTCACCTTGACCTTGTGATGCATCTTCTCTCTAGAACAGGTCTTCTAACTAGCCAAACAACTCTCTTTTAAGATTCGTAGACTCCAACTCCACACACATCTATGGAATTCCTTCCCCATCCTATCCTTAACTTGATCAATCAAACTAGTGTTAAAATGAGTAGACACCTTCTTAGCTTGATTAGCTAAACTGGCTTCATACTGACTAGACATCTTAGAAAACCTCCTCTCCAACACATTATAGAGATTTTTGATCATCCTAGGGTCCAATCCTCTTGGATCCATCTTCCAAGATTTTCAAAAACCCTCTACAATAAATCCTTCTCATGTACCTTGTGACAACCTCAAATTGTTTGCAAGTTAGATCACAACTTTCCACCTCGCATGAAAAACTAGAAACAAATCACAAGTCTAGGAATATGGATCTATAATATGGATTTCACAAACTCTCTACAATCATGCCTCAACAAGATCAATCTTCCATCTTCGATTCCATTGATCTATCCACAAGTCCTCTACAATTTTAAATCAGAATCAAGATCTGCCACCTTACAACCAAGAGACCTTGGACTCCAAAGAGAACAATTCACCACTAGATCAAAATCTTCTTAGATCAACTTCTCTCAACACAAGGTTCTAGTGTAAACTACCTAAACTTCAGTGATCTATCTACACACTTAGGAACAATAGTGCTCTAATACCACATGATGTAGTGCAAGGAAGGAGAATTCCTATAGGATATGTCCTAGCCCCTAGCAAATAACCACATAGGGGAAACACAATAAGAAAGCAAGATCTAATACCAAATCACAATACTTTATTTATAAATATAATTTTTTACATGCAATATGCTTGACTATAAGGCCTTCTGGATTAGGGACAAATAACATAGAAATTAAAAAAACAATTTTGCAAGATCCTTCAAGATCTAATCTGAACCCTAGCTTGTCCAAATCCACACTTTAGTAGAAACCTCCAAGGAAGAACTAAACTTATGCTCACAAGCCCACCAAGCGATCTCCTAGATTTGCAAGTCTTAGCAGCCACTAGCCCTTCAAATTTTTCCCCCGCACTTCATCCTCTTCTCCAAGCTGGATGAATAAAAATTAAAGACTCCACAAGACCCTTTACTTATACCCAACTAAGCCACAAGTTATTCTAGCAATTACAAATTAAATAGAACCCCTTTGCACTAAATGCATATTTAAGACACAAGTTAGATCACAACAAACTTCAAATACAAAATGTTAACCCTCATATTAAGTATAGTTAACACATGATACAACCACACAAAATACTTAAGACAAGCCCCAATTTTACAACCATAATAAAATGCACATAGGAAAGATAACCAAGAGCCAAATAGGTCCACACAAACTCCCAAATTGATCCATGTCATGATCACATGCTACATGCATTAAATGCACCAAGAACTCGAGTTGGCACTAGCATACTATCGAGTGTCAACAAACTTCCAAGAATTTTCAAGAAACCAACACATGTCAAGCACAATAGTGAGTGCCAAGCAATAGTATCTATTCATCTCTTTAGCAACCAAGCCCCTTCAATGAATAAGCTACTTAGCCAACACTAATCCCAATAGCAACCAAGCACCACTCTTCTAATTGAGTACTAGTCCAAGAACCTTCCAAAGAAACTACTAAGCCTCCTCCCATGAACTCCAAAGTAGTGACCAAGAAAACCCAAGATGCTCCTACATCATTTTCTAAAGATGACTATGCACAAGTTTGATGGTAATGACCTATGAGTGGGAAATGTGGGACTCTATAATTCACACACAAACATACTTCAACATGATTATTATCTAAGGAATCATCCTAGAATGAACATGGGATTGTTCATTTGAAATACAATAGATCAATCTGTTGCCTCCTAACTAGATTGATTTTTCTATTCACTCTCAAATTGAGAAACTAGCAACTAGACATCTAGAATGAAGGATTTGTGAGCTATACGATGTGCAAGATTAAGCTAAATGAGATACAAATTTAGTCTAAGAAAAGGAAAGAATAGTTAATCTAAATGAGTGCATATTTAAGCTAGATGAGATTAATATGCAACATTAATGAAAACTTTGAATGTAAATATGTGAGTCATTAACTCAACATAAGTTTGATATAATTCATTTGCAACCTCTAAAATAAGGAGTTGAGGGTTTCTTAAATAGAATCCAAGAACTTGGTCAATGGTTGACATTAAATTGAATGAACAATTGAGATCTGATGACGATTCGGTCAAAATAGAAAGTCTCCTTATGAAAAGGAAGTTAATTGATAAGCTTTTGAGTGGAATAAGTAGTTAATTGATTTAATTCCTTTTATTTTTAAGTTAGCTCAATGTTTCCAATTTTGAACTGAAGAGAGAATATTGGAGAAGATATTTGATTTAAGAAAATTAAATATAACCTCATAATTGAATATTCTAATCAATTCAATAATTAAATTCAATAATTAGAATGAGGGTGTATTTATTAAATCAAATATATTTAGTTCCTCATGTATATTTAGCTAAAAAGGTGATCTTAATTTAATCAAATTACTAAGACTTATAATTAAATTAATTCAATTAAAAGGTTAATTTAGTCAATTTTTGATCAATATTTAGAAATTAAATGAAGTGTGTGATTAATGCAAAATAGGGATTTTCTGCATTTGACACTTAGGTCAATTAGAGATTGTTGAAATCAAAATTGCCTAGTGCAATAGGATTTTGAGTAAGATTGATAGACCAAAATTGGTTTAGCATACCAATGTGCCAATTTAGGGTTATTACATTTGCCCCTCTTTGAATGAATGTGTGACCAATGCATTTATTTAAAGAAATAAAAAATCTGAGAATATAGACCAAGTGAGATTGGTTCTGAGGTTGATGATACAGAGACCAATTAATGAGCTTTTTAAGGTTGTCTCTAGAATAAAGCTTAGCCTTAGGGAATCCAGATAGAACATCTAGATAGTGATATGAAATAACAAAGATTATCAAACTTCACAAAATTGTTCCCATAATGAGACGTAATTTTCAAGAGTCAAGGTTAGGTTGTCTCGATACATGTCCATTAGAAGCTTACAAGATTAATCATGATTCATAGAATTGTATCTAGAATGAGGCTTAATCCTAGGAATCATGGTTAGACTCACAATACTTATCCAATAACTAGTGATTGAAAGAAAAGTTTAGAATTACCTCTAGAATGAAGCTTAATTCTCAAGAAGGGTTAAAATTATCTCCAGAACAAAGCTTAATCCCAAGCAAGAGTTAGAATTATCTCCAAAATGGAGCTTAATTCTCCATAGTCCAAATAGAACACTTGAATACTAGTCCATAAAAGATAACAAGATCCAATCATGAGTTGTAGAATCATCCCCAAAATGAGGCTTGATCCTCAAGAGTCAGGGTTAGACTATCCCGATACCTATACATCAAACTATGATAAGGACCATTATAACTATGATTAGCTGACCAAAAGATGAGATAGATGACATAGATGTCTTATAGAGGGAATAAAGATTCCCTGAGTGATGAGATGCCCCTAGTGATTAGGACATTATGTTCAAATTAAGTTGAAGTCAGTTTCTAAAGATTTAATAAAGTAATCATCTTGCCCCCTCGGGAGCAAAATTGAAAGATAACACACCATAAAAGTGATGCAAAGTAGTATTATGAAAGATATTGAATAAATCTAAGGTTTGGAAGATAATAGAAGAGATCAAAAGGATTTGAAGAAAATTTGAAGTCAATTTAAAGTAATTTTGAGGTCGAAAAGACCTAGTTTGACCAAAGTTGACCTCTTCTAGAAATTTTGGAAAATTTGAAGAAAATGTGACTTGAAAATATTTCAAGGTTCACAAAGTAACAAAAAAATGGATTGAACAAGCATTTGATCGCATCGGTCCCAAAAATTTAAAATGCGACATTGAGTTGTTTAAGCATGTCAGGTTTTCAATTCAATCCTAAAATTGAGTTCAAAGAAGCCAAATTAGCTAAGGGAGTGATTAATTGATCGCTTGTGTAGTTAAGATGAAATGTGATACATTGAAGGAACCAACAAGCTCTCATGCTAAAAGATGCAAGTAAAGTAGTGATCAAAATGTGCTCTTATGCAAGCGAAGAATGCAATGCAACCCTAGGTCTGGTTACCTAACTCGTAGAATTGTTATCACTAATTTTTTAATCTAAATCCACAAATTTCATACAAATACCACTGACATTGCAATCATGGAAATATGAAAATGGCACATGTTCTAGTTTTTTTGAGATTAAATATAAGCATTCAAGGTACAAGAAGCTAGAATGACCAAAACATTTGTCCCTTTTAATATAGCGAGAAAACATAAGCATTAGAGCATAAATGCTAGGATGAACAAAATGTTTCTTGCATGTAGACACACAATAGATCCTTCTCATGCTAAGTAATCACTAAAGATTTTGTTTGCAATGACCCTTGCATTCATAACCTGAGACATAAGTGTACTAAGTATACTCATTATGACCAGTGCATTCACTTAGCAAGATGAGTATCAGTATTTACTATAGCATTTAGAATTCACTCAAACAAGCAAGGAAAAGAACCAACCTTAGTTAACAGTCCATATAAAATGAGTACAGGTACACACAACCATCCAACACAAGATAGAGGCTCTTATAGTGGACACCCCTTTTTATATGGATGCTTCAGATCATTGGAACTAAACCAACAAACAAAAAGAAAAGAAAATAGCATGTCCCCAATCCTTGCTTCTCTAGTCAAAGAGACATCCTTGAGTTTTTGAAAGAGACATGATAAAGAATAAAAAACAAAGAAAAGTTTAGCATATCTTAGTCAAGTTTGATGTTTTGCATTCAATTTTTCTGTCATAAGATTGATGTCAAGTGTCGATGTTCAAAAAATATGTAAAAGAAATATCTTTAGTAGGATGATGACAGTAGACAAACACAATTAGAAGAACTGGTGACTAAAGTAAAAAATGAATCTTCAGTAAGAAGAACCATAGTAGGAAAATGAGCGACAATAGACAGACACAGTTAGGACAACTGGTGACTGATACAAGAGAGATCTTCTTTAAGAGGAATCTCAATACTGGAACAAGGGATAATAGGTAGATGTAGTTAGAATAACTGGTGACTGATGCGAAAGAGATTTTTTGTGAGAGGAATCTCAATAGTGACACGAGTGACAATAGGCTTACATAGTTAGAACAACTAGTGAATGATGTGAAAGAGATTCTCTATGACACTATAGGTTGTTTCCCATGATTCTATGACAAGATTCAATCCATGGATGCATGAGCGAATGCAATAAACTAAAGTAGGAAAGCAACTATACAAGAGCTAGAAAATGGGCTGCAAGATATAGCATTTGAAATAAGAGATGCCTGTTTACAAGGTTTTCACCTTCTTGGCAGAGATTCTGTTTTCTTTGGCTACCATGATGCCTATTTGCCAAGTTTTCATCAATGAAACTTTTTTTGTTTTTCAATTTTTTTTGTTCTTCTCTTTTTCTTTTTTTCTTTTTTGTTCTTTTTTTTTTCACTTTTTTTGGTATTACCAAGGTGCCTATTGCTAGGTTTTCACCAAGATAATGGCTTTTTTAGGACTTTTAATTATGTATAAAGAGCTTTTGAAAGCATGCCATCTATAGAACCTCTTCATATGAAGAGTTTTGATTAGCTCCTTGAGTGAATCTCCCTCGATTGTCGAAAGTTGGTAAGCACCAATCCCAAAAATTGTATTAACTATGTATGGACTAAGCCATTTGATTTTAAATTTCCCTTTCTATAGCCATTGTTGTTGATTTTTAGGGTTCTCCCTTGGGATGAGATCACCCACTTGAAATTCATGTGGCTTACCTTTATTGTTGTAGCTCTTAGACATTCATTTCTGGTAAGCTCAAAGATGATCACACACCACTTGTTGACATTCATCTAACAATTATAACTCTTAAAGCTAAGATATTATGTTGTCATCATCAATAATGAGGCCTTTTATGGATGTTCTAAAAGTATGAATCTTGATCTTAATTGGAAGCATAGAATCTGCTCTGTATACCAAAGAAAAGGGCATTGTCCCAGTTGGAGTTTTGGTACTAATTCTATAAGACCATAAAGTTAGATTAATCTAAAGGTGTTAATCCCTTCTAGAATTTTTGACTATGTGATGTAAGATCTTAAGGATAGCCTTGTTAGATGCTTTTGCTTGGCCATTACCCTGGGGGTGATAAATAGAAGACTAATGTTGCATGATTTTGAACTTTTTGCACAACTCCTTAAGATCCTTGTTTTTAAAATTTCCCCCATTGTGAGTAATGATGGAGGATGGTACACCATACTTGTATATGATGTAATTCATAATGAACAGAGCTACAATTTTTCCATTTTTTGCAGAGAGAGGAATTGCCTCTACCCATTTAATAGAGTAGTTTGTAGTTGTAATAATGAACTTATGTCCATAAGAAAATGAGTGAATCTGACCCACTAGATCGAAGGCCCATTATTTAAATGGATACAATGTGATAGATAGAATTAGCTCCCTAGTTGGAGTGTGAGTCATATTTCCATAGAGCTAGCATTATTTGCATGATTTGGCATATTTGATTTCCTCTTTCTCCATATTTAGCCAATAGTAACCAGCTCTAATAAGTTTATGAGCTAGTGTCAAACCATTAGAGTTAGATCTATAAATACCCTCATGTACATTGATTAATGCACATTTGGCCTTATTGGGGTCTAGAAACATAAGGAGTGTTCCATCGAGACCTCTCCTAAATAAGTCATTAGCAATAATAACATATTGTGAAGCACTGTGGATAAGGTGACGTTTTTCATTTTGGGTTAGATTGTCCAAAATTATTTGGTCATGTAGGGAAGAGTAGATATGGTGGTAGTGGGATGAATTGTGTCCTACAATAGAATAGATCATCCAAGATTCAAGGGAATTATAGGCAGGATAGAGTAATATCTCCACCAAAAATTTGTCTCGAACATCATTCTCTGGCATCTGTAGCATGGAAGCAAGAGTAACCATTGCATCAGTCACTTTGTTGTCTACCCAAAGAATTTGTTGAAAAGTGACATAAGAAAAGTTTTTCCTCAGATCATCCACCATTTTCTTATAGGGTATCAACTTCTCATCCTTTTTCTAATACACATCATTCACCTAGTTGATTATGAGTTGTGAATCACCAAAGATATTCAATTCATCTATTCTCCATTCAACTGCAATCTTCATGTCATTGATTAGGGCTTCATATTAATGTTGTTGGTACAAGGAAACATAATCTTGTACACCTTAGGCAATGAATACTTTTGTGGTGTGTTAAATAATAGCCCAGCATCCGATCCTTATTGTGTGAAGGAAACATCAAAGAAAATCACCTAGGTTTGATGTTTTAGCATTAAAATGGACTCATCAGGAAATTCAATGTTTAGTGGAAGAACACTTTGCATTGGTGCTTTTGCTAATTGGTCAGTGATTGCCTATCCTTTGATAGCCTTCCTTTCAACATATGTTATATAAAATTCACTCAGTATCATGAACCATTTGGCTAACCTCCCTATTAGAGCCACCTTGCTTAATAAGTACTTTAGTGGATCAATTTTAGCAACCAGTCACGTAGTATGAGTGACCATGTAATGTTTCAACTTTTGGGATGTAAAGAAGACTCCCACGGAAGATTTCTCAATGGTGATATAGTTCATTTCATAAGAAATCAATGTGTAACTCAGATAGTAGATAGTTATTTCCTTGTTATCATTGTCCTCCTAAGCTAGTAAGATATCTAGATATGATTATGTTGTTGAGATGTAAAAAATGAGAGGCTTCCCATAGATAAGAGGCATCAGGATTGGTGAATTAGTAAGGTATTTCTTTATCAATTTTAAACTCTAATTACAATCTTTGCCCCAATTAGATTTTACACCTTTATGCAGAATCTTAGTGAAAGGTTGTGACCTATCTGCCAGTTGTGAGATGAATTTGTGAATGGATTGAAGTTTCCTTGTAAGCCCCTCATCTAACTGATATTAAGGGGTGGAGGCACATCCATGAATTTTTGAATTTTTTTTGGATCCACCTCAATTCCTTTTGTAGAGACAATGTAACCAAGTAGCTTCCTAGAAGTTACACCAAATGCACATTTCTTAAGGTTGAGTCTCAAACTAAATTTCTCCATACAATCCAAGATGGATCCCACATCTTGAAGATGAGTATTGTGTCATGTATTCGTAACCAAGGTGTCATCAAAATAGTCCTCCATCATCTTATGCATCATATCATGGAAGATGGTTGTAACTTCCCTTTGATACATGGCACCAACATTTTTTAGACCAAATGGCATCACATTCCAATAGAAGGTTCCCCATGTACAAGTAAAAGAAGTATTTTCCTAATCTTTTGGTGCAATTTTAATCTGATTATAACTTTAAAAAATTTCCATGAGTGAGTACATTTCATATCCTACTATCATGTCCATTATCATATTGATGTTGAGGAGTGGAAAATCATCCTTTGGACATGCTTAGTTTAGATCTTAGAAATTTGTAAAAAATCTAATAGATTTGTCATGGTTGGAGACTAGAACAATGTTTGAAATCCATTTAGCATAGTTAATAGCATGGATGAAACCAACTTTCAAAACCTTTTCCAATTCAGCTTCAATAAGTAATGCAACATGAGGATGCATTTTCTTGAGTTTCTGTTTGACCAATTTAACTCCTGGTGCAATAGATAAATGATTCATTATGGGATCAAGATCCAAGCATGGCATGTTTGAGTAGGTCCATGCAAAATTAATATTTTTCTCTTCAAAAGGGGTGATAAATTCCTCTCTCTCTCTCTCTCTCTCTCTCTCTCTCTCTCTCTCTCTCTCTCTCTCTCTCTCTCTCTCTCTCTCTCTCTCTCTCTCTCTCTCTCTCTCTATTTTGTAAATAAAGACCGTGCAAGATGTATGATATGAGGCTCTTCCTTTGTTCCAAAGTTGATCAACTATGTTGGCTCTATCAATACTAATGATCTTTCCTAAAAATGACTAGGAAGTGCATCAAATATCTCATCCTTAGGCACCTCAAAGAGGTTTTCTTCCTTGGATACACCTTTTATTTTTACTATTTTAGGTTATAATACTACCACAATGTGGTTTTCACCATCAAACCTTACATTTCTTTTCTTTATTATTGTTTGGCTAAGATATTTTATGTTAGCTTCAGTCATGTTGATGCTCTATTCTCTAATGGAAGATGTTACATGTTTGACATTGTTTAAGTAGTAGGCAAGAGCATAGTCATTTTGGAATGTAGGAACTTCATTAGATGCATTAGAATTCTAGTCTATGAGCTCAAGATAGGTGAGTGAAAAAGATGTGGTAGGTTTGATGGAATTCACAGTGTAGTCATCAAATGGTTGGACAAGTAAGTCAAGACCTAGAGTAGCTTCATCCACAAGTGTGTTTGAATGCCTTTGAGTTCTAACAACATTAATCAAAGACTTAATGACACTAGTTGTATGAGACTCATCTGATCTAACCCTAGATGATTTATCTACTTTGCATTGATTTTCATAGACATGAACTTGATCAATATCTTTGTCTATAGTTTCTTCTAAGGGAGAGTTAAATTCATACTCTTGAGAGTCTATGCTACGTGGAGATAGACTATAGAATTCCCCAATAGTAATAGGGAAAAATTCTCCTTCATCATCTAGATTTTAACAAAATCGCTCAATGACTATAGTATGACTTGACTCTCCTTGTTCCTTAGTAGTTTTGTCAGAAGAATCACTATCATCATCCACAATGATGACACATGGTACGAAGTCATCTGGTTGTATGAAGAATTTAGCAAGATCAATATGAATTGGATAAGGATAAGTATCCTCATCATTAGCATCATCCTCATGATCATCTGACTTAGTTTGTGATTCATGTTCAAATGAACTCTTAGATTTTGGTATAAATTTGTTAATTCCTAAATGGAAGGGAATCTTCTCAAAAACTAGGCCTAATTGATCTTGAAACCTTCTAGCTATCACTTTGAAAGGATCAATCAATCCATTGTTACTACATCCAATTGGACCATTCCCTTTGTAGCCAAAGTGTTTCATGAGTTTAAGACCTGGACCATACTTTTTAGGTATAATCTGATGAGACTTTTCTATAGGACCAATTGGGGTTTCCTCTTTGTATATCCATGTAGCAATGGATCTATTTTCATCTTCCTCCTCTAGAGGTATAGTAGCTTTAATAAAAGTACCATTGTACTTAGTTTGAGGTGATAGCAAAACAGGTCCCTTCACTTCAGACAATCTCCAATAATGATAGGGAGACTCAGGAAGGGATTTCAAAGATATAATAGGTTCAATGTGATATTCACCCATCCCAATTTATTTCAACTTGAGAGACTTCTCATTCTATTTTAGCTTATCATCATGATGATCTATAAATTCCTTATTAATAGGTATAAAGATTTCAATAGATTTCAGCATGTTATAGGTGTAACTAGTATTTTCAAGTATGGTGACTTTAGGGCCATGGAATGGAAACTTGTGATGGTAAGTTGAAGGCACAACTTTCATTTCATGTATCCATGGTCTCCCTAGCACAATGTTGTATGCTAATGAAATGTCAAGGACTTGAAAAATGACATCCCTTTCTACAGGGCCAATTCAAAGAGGTAACACAACAAGACCTAGGGATTTGTACTCAACTTCATCATATGCCTTGGTGGTTATTTTGTGATGAGGATCAGTAGACTCTTCAAAATAGACCAATTGTCTGAGCAAGGTAGCTAAAAAAATGTTTAAACCAACTACATTATCAATGAGCATGTGACAGACATACTTATGGTGTATAATGACTTCAATGTGCAATGGTTGGTTATGCAGATGACTCAATGAATTATTGTCCTCCTCATAGAAGGATAGATAGTGAGGTTAAGTTAGGTGACCTACCATAGATTGGAACCTATCAAGATTGAGATCTTGAGGTATTTTTGCCTCCTTAAGGGATTTGTTGAGAATTTGAGCAAGAGAGATTTTGAGTAATTCAAAGATAATTATTTGAGCTCTTGTCTATTGCAATTGGTCAAGGATACTATAGTTGGTAACTATAGAAGATGTTGCAATTTTTTTACCTTTTCCAGATGGACTAGCAAGAGGTTTGTCTTTGTGTTAATCTAATTCAGAAGCAGAAGGCATACAACCTTTGAGTACTATCTTGGCATGAGAGCGTGTAACAATGTTGGCATAAGATTGTGATGGTTCTTTATCAGACGCAATAGATGTAGCACCTCTTAAGACAAATGGTCTCTTAGATTTCATGTTGTCTTATTTTCCCTTAATTATGATGATATCACAATATTCAAAATCCACAAGTTCAACCATGCGTAATATCCCCATTATAAAATATATTATTAATCAAACTATTGATTTAATATATCTCAGACCCATTTTTGATTTGTTTCCTTAGTTCATGTTGCCATTGACTATCTTTGTACACCCTTGGAAAGTTTTTTGTGATGGGTATTTAAGCACGGCTTGTAGGTAGTCATTAGGTATGCAATTTGGATTATTTTATTTGTACTACAAAATCCTTGTTGGGTTTATTTGTTGTTTTCCATTTCAAAAGTGAAAGACCTTCCCTATTTGGTTTATCAAGTTTTGGAGGGATTTAACCCTCACCCTATTCTATCACCTTTAAAAATTCATGCAGATCTGGCAAATTGGACATCAACTTTCAGCATATACTAATTAAAGGTTTTTTATGTTCAAATATCCATTCTTGTTTGGTATTATCTAATGATTTTAGGATTAATAGTTTAAATTTTAGGTCTATAGTCATTCTTTCTTTCGTACCCCATTCACTACTCACAACACTCCATGCAACTACCTTTACACACCCATTCAACCTCTAAGCTATAAAGTCATAATGCCTCCAAACTAATCGTATGACCTCCACACATATACCATATGACCTTCACACATATCGTGTACAACTTCACCCACTATGTCCCAAGACTATTGTATAGCCATTAAGATCAACCATACGGCCTCCTGACACCCCCGTGGACTTACCTCTCTGCTGCTTTCTATACGAACTATTGTATGACCTAACTTTCTATCCATTCTCCCCACCATATGCCCATCAATTTTCTATCTTCCTAGTAGCTACCATATGGCCTCTTTTAGGCATCCTTCCATGTGCAATGGGGAAAGTTGACCCCAGCATTCATTAGGTTTATACTTGTATGGATTTTTTCTAGAGGGGTAGCCAAACAATAGAACATTAGAGTGATATCAAAGCTTTAATCCTGCCAGCCTGTAGATAGTGAATGAGAACTTACAGCTAGAAGAGAAGAAGAACCCATTTTGTTGATACAATGGTCACAAAATTGGAATCCACAACTGTCAAACTCATGGCACTAGTGAGAGAACTTGCGAGGAATTAGGCACAGATTAATGATACTCAACTTCTCACAGAAGAAACTCTCAAGAAGTTGGTAGATAATAAATTATTCAGTGAAAAAATGGTCACAATGTAGACTCAACATCAGGTAAATAAAACCCTCATCTAGCATAATCCCTACCTTCCATGTTATATTTTCCCCCACAGATGGAGGTACCACATAGAGAAAAGAAACCGACCTTTGAAGAAATGTAAGAACACCTAAAAGAGGATTGGAAGAGTGCAAATTTGGAGAAAGATATATCCTACAATGATTGCATAGATTTGAGAGTGAGATATTCAGGAGGCTAAAGTTGAGTAAAGTAAATTTGTCTCCATTTAATGGATTTGGATCTATATATGTGCAAGCATGGGTAATAAAGGTTGATACTTACTTCCAGCTTAATTGTATGGTAGAAGAAGAAATTAAATTTGTAGTATTACACTTGGAGGGATTTGCGCATGAATGGTGACATCATGACACCATCACACTGGGGCATGATCAAATAAATACCTATGCAAAATTCACTAAGAGATTGATAGATTGATTTGATGGTAAAAATCTAGAACTCAATTTCAAAGATTTAACATAGCTAAGGCAAACTGGATTTCCTGACCAATACATTGCAAAACTTTAGAAACTCTTTATTTATGTCATAGACATTTCTGAAAGAGGATAGATAGTGCTCTTCATGGATAGACTAACACAACCACTGAAGGGTTGGGTAAAAGGGTTCAATCTTTCCATCTTATCATAGGCCATTAAGAAGGCAAAGAGTATGGAATCATCAATGGCATCATCCTCATGAAGTTACTCGCATTCAAAACTGTCAATGTTTCCAAGGGATAAAGATAACAAACCTCCATTGAGAAAGTCATACATGGAAAAAGCTACCAAACAAGAGCTTCGAAGGAAGAAACTATGTTTCAACTAAAAAAGGCCATGAGAACCTAGGCACAGATTCCTTAGGAAAGGAAAAATCCACTGCATCGAGGTTGTGTCTGATGATGAGGATGAACAAGAAGATATACCATCCAAAGACAACCAATCCCACAAGGACACCAAAATGGTTACTGTGAACTGTATAGAAAGAATTGTAGCATTGGTACAATACAGAGGAACTATCTCCCTTGTTGGTAGCCTGAGGTGCATGATGTTTTGTGTATAGGGAACCCTTCAAGGACAAAGGGTTATGGTGATGCTCAATAGAGGGGCTACTCTAAACCTCATAAACTCATCTCTAGTGAAGCAAACAGGTCTACCTATGGAGATGCACACAGGATTCTAGGTCAAGGTTACCAAAGGGACTCTTCTATCCTACACACACCTTGTTCCTTAGCTAAGTATCATAATGGAAAATCACACGGTGATCGAGGATTTCTTCATAGTGGACCTTGACGACATGGAGCTTATTTTGGGCATACAATGGATGGAGACACTTGATGAATACACTCAAATATTCAAATGGATGGACTTCACTTCTATTATTGATGAAAAGAAGGTTTTTCTTTATGAAATGGAAAATAAGGGTCTCAAGGAAGTTTCTACACATTGAATGGAGGCAATTTTTTGGCATGATAACATTGCTTGGTCTGCACATTGTTTTGTCTCGACAAAACCTATAAAATGGAAATAGACACCTCCTTAGGATGGCAATCTCCATAATGTTTTGAGTGAACACAATAAAGTTTTTATAGACATTCCTCCTAGCATACCGCCACATTAAGGGTTTGAACACACTATCAAGTTGGAAGCAAGAGCCAAGCTGGTCATAATCACACCCTACCACCATCCCAAGAAATTCAAAGATGATTCAAAAATTGATAGAGAAAGGATGGATCCATCCCAGTTCTATCCCTTTTGCATCATCATTAGTATTGGTAAAAAACAAGGATAGGACAATGTACATGTATGTGGCCTACCGTATGTTGAACAAAAAAATAATAAAGAATAGATACCCCATTCCAAGGATAGATAAGTTGTTGGATGAATTACATGGCATAGTCTATTTTTCAAAAATAGATCTCCATTCTAGATATCATCAAATCTATATGAGGGAGGAAGATGTGGAAAAGATGACTTCTCATTGTCACTACGATCATTATGAGTTCTTGGCCATGTTGTTCGAATAAAAAAATACACCTACTACATTTCAAGCATGCACAAATTGCATCTTCAACAAATAATTGCATGAGTACTTAGTGTTATTTTTTGATGATATTCTTATCTATAGCAAGACATTGGAAAAGTACTTGAAGCATCTAGATGAAGTCCTAAGGATCTTTAAGGATTAGCCTTTGTTTGCCAAGCAATCCAAGTGTAAATTTTTTATAACAGAAACATTGTACTTGGGGCATGTTGTCAGTAAATATGGAGTTCAATTTCATTAGGATAAGACTCAGGCTATCCTTGATTGGCCTCCCCCAAAAATCACTCGTGGAATTGCAAGGGTTTTCTGGATTGTGCATTTATTATTGGAGGTTCGTTAAAGGAATCTCTTAGCTTAGTGCAACCTTAATGGATCTAAAAAGGAAGGGCTTTTTCCCAATGGAATGAAAAGGTGCAACTCACTTTTGATAAGTTGAAAGAGGCAATGAGCACTTGTCTTATACTTGCATTACCTAATTCTACTCAACCATTTATTATAGAGTGTGACACATTCAAAGAAGGCATTGACATGGTACTAATGCAAGATTGACACCCCATAGCCAATGAGACCAAGAAAATTACACAAACAAAATGCTTATATTCCATCTATGACAAAGAGATTTCGGCCATTGTACATGCACTAACCAAGTTATGGTAGTATTTGGTGGGTGCCAAGTTTGTCATTTGTATGGATTACAATAGTTTAAGATATTTTTTGTAGCAATGGGACTTGAATAGAAGGCAACAAAAATGGGTAAGCAAGGTTTAGGCTTTTGATTTTGACATTGAATATGTGAAAGGAAAGAATAATGCAGTTGCAAATGCTTTGTCCAGGAAACCCACCATCTGCCTACTAACCCAAATTTTAGCTAACTAGAAAGCACATTTGTTGGTAGAATATCCCAAAAACACATTTTCCTATGAGCTAATGGATGGTAACACCCAAGATGATCAGTAAAAAGTGGTGGATGACATCATTTACTATAAGAATCATATATTTTTAGTGTTGAAATCCAAATTGAAGTAGAAAATCTTGAATGAGGTACACGACTCACCCTTGGCAGGACACTTGGTCTTCCTCAAAATTTAAAGACATCTCAAGGAGAGGTTTTCATGGAAAGGACTTAAAGGAGACATATTGAAGCATGCAAGAGAGTGTGTGTTCTACTAGTAGAACAAATCTAAACATACTCTATCGGTTGGGTTACTGCAACCTCTGCCAATTCTAGAACATAAGTGGGAATCTCGATGGATTTCATAACTAGACTTTCCAAGGTGAATAGAAAGGATTGTATCTTTGTGGTGGTTGAAAAACTAACAAAGTATGCACATTTCTTTTCCATCCCTTAGATTTCCAAGTGCACAAGTTGCAGGTCTATTTTTTAGAGAATTATTTCGTCTACATGGGTTGCCTAAAATATTGTTAGTGATCGAGATGGGTGATTCATCAGTATCTTCTAGACATAATTGTTCTTGGTTGGTAAGGAAAAAATTGTCACCAAGTACTAGTTACCACCCTTAGACAAACAGACAAGTTGAGATTGTGAACAAGTGGCTCAAAGGTTACCTTCGAAACTAAAATTTGGCATAACAAGGAGCATGGGTCAAATGGATACACCTAGGGGAATATTGTCACAATACCATGTAACACATGTCCATTAGGATGGCACCATTCAAAGCACTATATAGGTATAAACTCCTTTCCTTCATCACACAATTCTAGGAGACAGTTGTGCACCAAGGGCGATGGATTGGCTTCAAGAGGAATAGGACATCCTAAGATACCTAAAGGAAAACTTACAATAGACACAAAATCAACAAAAGATGTACGCTGATAGACACCGAATATGGAGGAGTTTCAAAATAGGATACTTGGCCTACCTTAGGCTCCAACCATACAAACAATCATCGTTGAAAGAAGAGGGAAAAGAAAATTTGAAGCCATGATTTTATGGCCCTTATCATGTAGTACATTGCATCGGTGAAGTCTCCTATGAGCTAGAACTTCTAGAGGGGAGCCATATTCATAATGTTTTTTACATTTTCTATCTAAAGGAAGTTGTGGGATAGAACATCATGGTAGCTATAGACCTTCCACTGCTCAATGAAGAAGGAAAGCTCATATTAAAACGAGCAAAGATTATTGAAATACATGAGAAGACCCTATGGAACTAAATGGTGAAGGAATATTTGGTACACTAGAAACACTTGTTGCTAGATGATGCAACTTAGGAAGGTGAGCACATTCTATAGCATCCAACATTGCATTTTCTTGAGGACAAGAAAATTTTGGGACGAGAGGACTATAATATCCCCGTCATAAAATAAATTATTAATCAAACTATTGTTGGCATCCTTAAGACCCTTGCCCTTGGAGCTTTTAGAATCTATGATGACGATAACTTGCATGAAGAGCTCACTCATCTTCATCATGTATTCATGTTAAATGGATATTCTCACAAGCAAATCTCTAAGGCTATCAACCAAGCCAAGTCCTTCTTTCTTTCTAGGTGTACCCTCATTCCTCCACCCAACCCGCCTCCTCGGTTTGCCACCCTTCTTTTTGTCGATGACATCTCTCAAAAGCTAGGCAAGATCTTATCTAAAAAGGGTCTTCGTACTGCTTTCAAACCCCTTTCACAGTTATGTCATCGAGTTCCTCCCCTTAAAGACACCTAAGAATCTTTCCTCGACTCGAGAGTCTACAAGATTGAGTGCTCTTGCGGGGCCCCTTACATAGGGGAAACAGGCTGTTCTTTTCGTACAAGAATTTGTGAGCATGGTGTGGATATCAGACATGATAGAGCCCATAAATATGCCCTTGCTGAGCATTCCTCGGCCACCAAGCACCACATTTGTCTGGAGAACACCAAAATTCTTTCCAAGGAGGATAACTTCTTCAAAAGAAAACTTAAGGAAGCTATTGAAATTAACTATCATCCCATCAACCTCAATTGAGATGATGGATGGTCCATTAGCTTGTCTTGGCAACCTCTTCTGATCTCGCTTAATACCCAGCATCATCCTTGATGCTTCTCATGCTTTTCTGCCCCCCCTGGTGTGTCCCCGAGTCTTTCCTTGTCCCTCCTCTATTTTGGCCTTTTCGATTTTCTGGGGGGGCCCCCCCTTCGTCTTTAGTCTCTTGGCTCCACCTTTTGTTCTCCAAGCTCCTCCCTCCTCATGTTCTCTGTGTTCTTTCTTCAATTCGTTTCTTGTTGTCTCTCCTCTCTTTTTTCATTTCTTCTTAGCCCTCTGTGTCACTCTAACCCTCGAGCTCTTTCTTGTGCCTTTGGTTTCAGCCTTGGGTTTTCCTCTTGATTTCATGTTTTTTATTTTTATTATTATTATCCTTATTTATTTATTTATTATTCATTTTTTATCTCTTTGTGCTTGTATTCTTTAATCGTGGTTGGTATCTAGTTTTATGTCTTTTTTGTATATATGGCATATATACGCATTTTCTTATATTAGCTTTTATATTTTTTAGGTTCTATTTATTTATTAAAAGCTTTTTTCTCCTTAGCTTAATTTCTTTTTTGATTTTTTTTGTTTTTAGCTTCTTCGTTTTGGTATTAGGGTCCTTTCTGTTGTTTCTCTTCTTGTTTTTTCTCTTGGGGTCATTTTCCTTTGATTTTTTCGGTTTTATATTTATATGTTGTATATAAATACATATACATTTATATTTGTATATACTTATAGTTATTATTTTTTTTTACATTTATATATATATATATATTAGTGCATAGGTCTATTTTATTATTAATTTAAAAAAAATTAATTTTATATATTTTATTTTTGTGTATATTTTTAACCTCTTATATATATTTATATATTTATTTATTTTCATAATCGTGTGCTCCTTCCTTTTTCACACTGATCCTTAATTTTTTTTTTTATTAATTTAAAAATATAGAAATTCCTATATATATATATAGTTATGTATATGCATATTTTTTTTTATAATTGTATATATATATTTGTATATACATACATACATATATATATACATACATATATATATATATATATACATACATATATATATATATACATACATATATATATATATACATATATATATACATATATACATATATATATACATATATATATATATATACATATATATATATATATATACATATATATATATATATATATATATGTATATATATATATATATACACATTTATTTATTTATTTATAGATGTGTATATATCTATATATATAAATACTTTGGTTTATTTATTTATATACATATATATACATATACTCTGATATATATTTATATTTATATTTATATTTTCTTAATTGTGTGTTCAATCTTTTTCTCGTTGATCCTTAATTTTTTAATAATTCTTCACCTTCTACAGTTTCCAATTGAACCTTTTTTACTCTTTAACTTAATTTTAATGGTTTTGCTTCTGCCATTTTCTTAGTGTTTATTCTGTACCTTTTCTCTTTGTGGTTGTGTCTTTATTTTTGGTCTTCTTGGTTTTTGTGCCCTTCCTTCCCTCTCCTTTTAGAATTGCTTGTGGTTTCTTGGTCTGCACATTTCATATTCTGTTGCTCTCTCATCCTGATGATGGATCATGTAGTATGATCTGAAATGTTGATGTTAAAAAAAACTCTCACAATCTAATCCAGAAACATTGCTCTCATTATTGTTAATGGGTCAATTGGTGTATTATATCTTGGACCCATTTTTGTTTTGTTTTCCTACTTTGTGTTAACATTGGCTATCTTTGTATAACCTCAAAAAAATTTCCCTAATAGATATTTAAGCATAGCTTGTAGGTAGTAATTAGGTATGCAATTTGGATTATTTTCTCTCTACTATGAATTCCCGTTGGAGTTCTTTGTTGTTCACCATTTTAGAAGTTAAAGACCTTCCCTATTTGGTTTATCTAGTTTTGGTGGGATTTAACCCTCACCCTATTCCATCGCCTATAACCCTTCACTTAGATCTGGCAAGTTGTAGCATCATCTTTTGGCATATATTAATTGAAGGTTGTTTGTGTCTAAATCTCCATTCTTGTTTGGCATTATTTAATGAAATCAGGATTAATAGTTTAAAATGCATGTTTGTAGTCATTCTTTCTTCCATACCCCATTCACTACTCACAACACTCTATGCAACTACCATTACACACTCGTATAGCCTCCAAGCTAAGTTGTACTGCCTCCAAACTAACCATACGACCTCCACACATATACCGTATGACCTTTACACATATCCCATATGGCTTCTCCCACTATGTCCCAAGACTACCATATGGAAATCAAGATCAACCATAAGACCTCTTGACACCCCCATGGACTTACCTCTCTGCTACTTCCTATATGGCCTAACTATCTATCCATTTTTCTCACCATACAGCCAACAACATTACTGTATGGCAATCAATTTTCCAACCTCCTAGCAGCTACCATATGACCTCATTCTATATGGCCTCTTTTAGGCCTCCTTCTATGTGAAATAGGACAAGTTGACCCTGATATTTTTTAGGTTTATACTTGTATAGATCTAATCCAAAGAGGGAGCTGAACAATAAAACATTACACCATGTTGATCACACTATCGTCATTAATGTATGTATAGTTGACCTTGTTATGAGCTTTTTATTTAGAAGTTTCCCCTTTCTTGTAGGATGGAAATGGCTCCTTGAAAGCCTTGTGATCCATATTCTCATTGTGTCCATCCATAATAATATCACCATCATCAATTTAGTCTTGAACTTTGTGATGCAGGTTGATGCAATTGTTAGTTTTGTGACATTTGTTTTGATGGTATTCATAAAATGTAGTCTCATTCCACCATGAAGGTCATGGTTATCGATCGTAAGGATGGAAATTATCTAATGGAGAAATGAGGTTGTTTTGTAGCAAGGACTTATAGACCACATCTAAAGGTTCACCTAGAGGTGTATATTCTCATTTTTGGTGTGTAACCCAAGATGGGTTCTTCATTTTGTTTCCAAATGTCTTGTTGTTAGGAGGAGATTTTTCAACATTTTTAGATGCTTTGAGATTGAATGCTATTTTGACAGGTTTAGGAGTAATGTTATCAATGACTTCATCATGGACTACATCTCAATTCTTGTTCACATACTTGGATTTATCTTTACTAGAGGTTGATCCTTGTTTGGTGTCCTTTTGAAGGGTTATTTCACCCTTTTTTGACCATTAATTCCTCTATTCAAATATCTTTTGTGACCATATCTTCAAAGGTACATGGATCTTCAAGTTGAACTTTATACCCAAATTCAGGTAAAAGGTTATCCGTAAAGGTGTCAAGTTTTTTAATTTTAGGAATCTTTCATGAATATTTGGTATATAGTTGTCGCTACCTCTAAAGGAATGTGAGGAAAGGTTACCCAACTTTCTATTTGAGGTTACACAAGTCACATATGTTAACTAGATGTTGTATGTTGTGTGAGTATTGTTGAACAAATAGGTTAGCAATCTCATCAAAGATTTTGATACTAGTATACAACCTTGAGAACCATTCCATGGCCTAACCACCTAGACTCTATCGGAATAGATGCATGAGATATGTCTGATTATGCATAAATTCCATAGACAAAGCACCAAATTCCCTCAAATGATCTTGGGGATCAAAAATTTTTAAGTATTTATCGTACTTGGGTAACTCAACTCCTCTTTGAAAAGGTGGCATGTCTTGACTCTTGTCGAAAGGAAATAGACAAAGAGTGTCTAAGGTGTATGCTTTTGTTGGTTGATCCTTGTCATGCATTACTTGGGCCAACTATTCTTTCATGATGTTTACTTGTTTTTACAACTTGGATGTTTCAGTTTCTTCTTCATGTGTGATGATTGTTTCAACATTAAGGTGGTGAGGTAGTTTTGCTCCTTGAGTGAGCTTGAGAAAGTATTTCTCTTTCTCTTCATTAAGTAAGATCTCTATTACTTTCTAAAAGTGTTTATCCTTACCAAAAAAATTTATGTCTTCAAGAAGTATTTGTTTAGTTTCCTCATTCTCATTAGTGTAAGGTTCTTTTTTTCTTTCATTTCTTTGGTGATCTTGTCCTCTACTATGTTTTCCATTTCCTTGGTCTTGATTAGCCATTCTAGGAATGTGGTAGGTTTCAATGTATGTTGGTTTGAAAGTGTCTTCTGAATGAGAATTCTATTGTATCATTTTGAGATGTAGGTTTTTTTCTAGTTTTAGGATTCTCTTGATACAAGAGATTCCTAGTTTAATGCAAGTGTATGGAAAAAATTCTTTGAACTCGAAGTGGACAAACAAGTGAAAGAGATCATGAGGACTCTTCACTGGATTTAGACTATGCATAAAAAGGGAAGTAATCTTTATCACAATTTCAACCTCTAGCTTTGCCACATGCTCTATAGAGAGAAAACAAGTTCCCACTCCTTGTGGAAATAGTCATAGACAATGATTTAAAACAAAGTCTAAATAGGGATCACACTAGAACCTTGTCTCAAAGTGAAATAAGCATATTGTATATCTAGGTATGATTTTTCTGAAAAATGGCTAGAATAGTCAAGAGTTATGACTATCATGACACAAGATATGATGAACAAAGGAGAACAGAATAAGACAAACAAGGAGACTAATTCATGTGTAGATTGCAAGTTGTCAACTAAGTGAAAAGTCAATATTTGACATTGTTTCAGGAAAAGAAATGATCAAATAATCTAGACACAAATCAAACTTGGAGAGTAGATAACTTTGACATAGAAATTTGATAGATTCAAGACAAAACCTCACACGAAGATTTTAGACAAAGCTATGCAAAGAAGTACAATAAACCAAGTGAAATTTCATAATTACAATTTAAGACCTATTTTCTTGTGCGAGAACTTGCTCAGAGTCACACGAGGATTTGACAGATTGATCGAAAAGACAAGTTTTGATAGAAAAAAGGTAATGTTTTAGCAATACTTCATGTGAAGATGCACATATAGCAATGCGAGGAAATGGAGTAAACCCCACGAGGAAGTGAAAAATGATAGTTTTCTCACGTGAAATGGTGCAAAACAAGACATAAGGAAAGGACCAAACTGACAGGTTTTGACTGAACTTAAAGAGATTTTCCATGGTTTTGATAGTTTCTGAAAAGAGGACTAATAATGTTTACAAGTTTCAAGTAGATTTTAGCATTTTTTTCAAATTTTGGGCATCACTTTGGTTTGCAAGTAGATAGTTGTCTTTAGACATGGGAAGGAAGCAGTAGTCGTAAACAATCCAACCGAGGATAAAGAAACTTAGAAGGATGGGGGAGTTTTGACCTTTTTTTCATTTGATACATTTGGATAAGTTTAAAGACTTGAAAAAGACACTCTTTATCCCTATGACAAAAAATGATAGAGGAAGCAAAACCTTTGTCTCACAACTTATGTGCATAAATTCACCTCACACAATTGTGTCACCGCACTAGAGGGCACAAATTTTTTTGGTGTATTCCAAGAACTTAATAATAGATATGTTGAATGGGCACCCTTGTGATAGGGGTCAAGCACATATGTTAGAAGTTGTAATCTTTCCTTGGTGTGTTTATAAACCAAGGTTAGACCTCCTTTCTTCATTGCTATAATATATTAGGATATAAGCCAAGGTATCCTAATATATTTCTTTTTTGTCCTTTTTCCACTACATCTTATTTTGTCATCTAGTGGAATATGTGAGGACAAATATTTATTGTAATTTGTAATTTAGATTATTCCTCCTTAAGAGGAATCTCACACTTGGCCTCACACACTTATGAATGGTGGCATTCATAGACATGGGAGTTACATTCTAACTCCTCTCTCTCATCTCTATTTAAGAGATGACCCTCCTCTCTCATTTCTAATGAGGTTTCTTCCTCCTCTCAATTATTGTATGAGCGATTGCTCTCTCTCTCTCTCTCTCTCTCTCTCTCTCTCTCTCTCTCTCTCTCCTCCTTCTTAGGCTTTTCATGCCTCATTCATAATGTCACAAGGGGTTTTCTTTGCTTTCCCCTTTCCAAATATCTTGTCTCATGGTGTTGGAGCTTGAAGCTTTCTCTCTCCTATTTTATGGTAATATCTTTTCATGCATTAACACACTTAGATTCTTTCCTGTTTTTTGCTTATTTCCATATTTCTTTTTTCATTTCTAACATGGTATCAAAGCAGTTTAATCTTTTTTTTGAGTGTTTGCATGAAGGTACGATTCTCAGAGACTCTTGAGAGAGATTTCACTAATTTCTTCTTTAAAATTTTTAAGATGGAAGAAATTGATTTTTATTTTTTTTGAATTTGGCTAGTTTACTGCCAAACCTGATTAACTTCTATTTGTTCTAATTCTCTTTGTTCTAATTTGTGCAGGTTTTGATATATTGTTGATAAAAATTAAAAAAAAATGTTCTTCTTTTAACAAGTAGCATTTATAATTCTTATTTTAAATAGTATTTTTTATTATATAGTGTGCAATTTTTTTAAATTAAAATTTATTATTTCTATAATTTTTTTTTTGTATATATTTTACTATGAGGATGGCATTTGTGGTTGCAATACATTGGAGGACATATTTCATTTTCCATTTCTAACATAAAGAAATGGAAATGGAAATCCTTATTTCGACATATTATGAAAATTTCTGTGGTCATTTTTCAGATTCTTCTCTGCATGCGTTTAGAGGGTACACCCAAGACTGCTCGGCATATTCTTGTCCATGTAATCTTCATTCCGCTTATCCTTGTCCAAGGTGTGGCTGTCCTATTTTCTTTGTCATCTTTTGTGGGCTCAACAGCAAGCTCCACGGCCTTCTCCATGTCCTCCTTAGTCTCTTCCACGGCTGTGACTGTGGGCTCTTCCTTCAACTCCATTTTTATGGTAGTGGCAGGTTCCTCCACCTTGACCGCCTGCTTTGGCTTCACCGTAGCCTTCTTTGGAGCCGGTGAAGCTGTGTTCTTCTTTGTTGCATGAGGTGGCATGGCTATTGTTTTCTTCTTTCTTCCTTTCGTATCCGCTGAGGGTTTTGGTTGTCTTGATAGGGTTTCTCGGGGTTTTGCCCGATTCTTCATCTTGATTTTCTTCTATGTCGTCCACATTACCATCTATGTTTTTTGTCTCTTCTTTTGTAGACTCTTTCATATCCTCTTCATGTACACGTTTCATGAACGGTGTCACCAAGTGAATGGAATTGTGATTTCTTTTTGGTTGAGTGTGAATGGATTTTAAGCATTTGGGCATCAGATTCTCAACTTACAAGCTTCTTTGCTCATTTCTCCAGGCTTCCTTCGAAGTGGGGTTTTTTTTGTTCTTTGAGGTTTCTCAGGCTTCCTTGCAATCGGTTTTTTGGCAAAGCCAGAAGGGACTATAAGTGGTATTTGGATCCTTTTGTGCTCTCTATTGAGCTTTTGAATTAGAGAGCCCAGAAATTGGGTTTAGTTTTATTTTTGGGTTTTCTGGCCTTCAACTATGGGAGCAGACTAAATGTAAGTTTTGATTGATTCTCGAAAGGAAAAGATGGTTTCTAGATTTGATCGACTGCAGTTTGTGGTCAAATTTATGGGCTTTTGTTTCTCTGTTTGGTTGTTTCATTGAATAACTTTTTGTTTCTTGAAATTTTTGGGCTGCACAGATATTTTGATTTTGACATCATCCAATTTGGCCTTAAGACGGTCTGACTGTTCTGGTGCACAATCAGGTTTCTATTTTTGGTACTTTTTTCTTTTGTAGTTTCGACTGTTGGATTCGAGAGTCTTTATTCTTATCTTTTCTTGTGGGAATATTTGAGTGGGAAGGGAATTTTGATTTTGTCGCCCTCCCGATTGGCTAGATAGGTTGTTTTCTTTAAATAAATTGACCATTTTGGTCTGTTATTGGAGTTTTAGAAGAAGCCTTAACATTGATGAGTTTGAGACAGACCATCAAAAAATTTGGTATTTAGTTTGGTTCAACAGTTCAATTTCTATCCATTACTCGAGTTTTGGAAGAAACCTGCCCATATTATTGATTATGAAACAGCCCTCCGGGAAAGTCGGTTTTCTGGTTTTGGTCTAGTATCTCGTTCTTGTTGTTCTATCCGTTTCTCAAGTTTCAGTACAAGTGTACAAACATTATTGAGTTTGAAACGGACACCGTGAAAGTTGGTGTTTGGTTTTGGTTTAGGTTGAGCAACTATTTTCTTGTTTAGGCAGCTTGATGGCTTGATTGAAAGGTTTTTGGTCTCTCTTTCTTCTGCTACCCTTATTCCCATGATGAAAAGAATCTAAAATTAGATGGTTTTAAGTTTTAAAAAAAAGGAGAAGTTTAAGGATTTTTTTTTAAAGAAGTTTTCTTAGTATTAAAACTAATTAAAGTTTTATTATTATTTTTACATAAAAAGTTAAGAGTTTTTTATGTTTTTTTTTAATAAATAAATAAATATCTTCATTTATAATTCCTTTTCTTGCCATAATCTAGGAGGATTCTTGTCTTTGTTGGTGGGCCCATCCTTAATATCTTCTCACTTGTGTTCACCTTGCATGGAGATTTTAACTAATATCTAATAATTTATGCTTATTGCTCTTCCAAATACTTCTTTTTATTTCAATTTATTCAGGTTTATGAGTAATCTTACACTATTGCCTTCATTATTTAATGATTTGATTTTAGTATGTTCTATTGATCTATCTGCACATGGTTGCAGTTTTATGCTTTTATAGCATCTCTTTATGCTCATAGTAGCATTTCATGGTTTAATACCATTCTTTTATTATATATATTTTTTGTAAGTTGCATTAGGAGCCAATTTATCAAGGTTAACTATGGTGGACCTGATAGTTTTAACTGACTCATAGTTGCCTTATCTAGTCGTGGAGTGTCCCTCCAACCTATAATTGGTGTGCACTTACTTCAATGGAGTTTCCCTCCATTTCTCCTCAATGTGAGGATGATATTTTTATGGGTATTTCCCAGTCCAATCCCTTTGTCTCCTTGGTGTATGCTCCTAGTTTTGATTTATTCATGGTAAGACTTCCTACACCTTGCTAAACTTTTAGTGTATAGGTGACGAGGCTACCATATCTTGGAGCACTCCAATATTGGAGACTCTATTTGAGAAAGTTGTTTTGACCCATGTTGTTCTTTTTCCTCATGGCAATGATGTTGCTTGTCCATGATGGATTTCTTATTTGAAGGCAATATGTTGTTACTCCTCATAAACCCTTCCTTTGGTCCACATTGGCAAAACTGTAACTTGAATTATTTGGTGCTTGAGGCACATGTTCTAATTATTTATTATTGTCTCTCTTATATTTCTTTGATAAATATACAATGTGATAATGTTCTGCATACTTTATTGCCTAGATCATGGGTCATGTAGGTGATGGAGTTGCGACCCATTCACTTGTAGTGGGATGACTCATTAGTGGACTGTCTATATCCATGTGATTGATGCAATATTGATGCAAGTTTCATTTGTTGGCCTTTTCTATGGTCATTTGTGCATTCACATGTTCTGTAATGAGAGATTTATTGCATCTATTTTGATCATTTTGAGCTTATGACTTATTTTAGATATCATGTTAACTCCATTGCATGTTGGTGAAAACATTCATTTATCCTCATCTCTCTTAGTTCCTCCTTGATTAAATTATTATAACTTCATTTTTTTACTAACTTGACCATTCAATGTAATTCTACTTGTGGATAGTTGTCTTGTTTTTTGTCCTCTATTTTTTTTCCTAAGTGATCCATCAAGGAACCTTCTCAATTTTTCACATATGAAGATGTGTCTATGCTTCCACTTGATCACATTCAAAGGACTCATGTACTTATCTTGGATCTACAAATGTACCATATGGCTTGAAGGCAATCAAATTACTTCATATTGAAGATTAAGTTGCATATTTTTGTAAATTATGGGTTTAATACCCCTTGATATAATTACCCCAAGTAAAGATTAAAGGAGGGTGTTAGAAGTTGTAATATTTACTTGGTGTGTTTATAAACCAAGGTTAGACCTCCTTTCTTTATTGTTATAATATATTAGGATATAAGCCAAGATATCCTAACATATTTCTTTTTTTTCCTTTTTCCACTACATCTTATTTTGTCATCTAGTGGAATATGTGAGGACAAATATTTATTGTAATTTGTAATTTAGATTATTCCTCCTTAAGAGGAATCTCACACTTGGCCTCACACAGTTATGAATGGTGGCATTCATAGAAATGGGAGTTACATTCTAACTCCTCTCTCTCATCTCTATTTAAGAGATGACCCTCCTCTCTTATTTCTAATGAGGTTTCTTCCTCCTCTCAATTATTGTATGAGCAATTTATCTCTCTCCCTCTCTCTCTCTCTCTCTCTCTCTCTCTCTCTTCCTTCTTAGGCTTTTCATGCCTCATTCATAATGTCACAAGGGGTTTTCTTTGCTTTCACCTTTCCAAATATCTTGTCTCATGGTGTTAGAGCTTGAAGCTTTCTCTCTCCTATTTTATGGTAATATCTTTTCATGCATTAACACACTTAGATTCTTTCCTGGTTTTTTCTTATTTCCATATTTCTTTTTCCATTTTTAACAACATATATCACCTTCTAGTGTCCAGGTACATGCCTATGCTAAGTATCTACAAGAGAGATTCTTCCCCTTGCACAAAGATTATGCCCCTTTTTGGAGGTGAACTAGGTAGCAACTATCTAAAAGCTTTTACATGGCTTCCATTCACATTAATCCCTGGTGGCTTCACAAATGAAGTTGAGGCCAACAACCCACACTAGCATCTGAAAGTGCACACACTTGAGAAGAAAGATTGGCGGCAACATTGCCTAGTGCAATAGATAGAGCCTCCTCTAGATATGTGATATCAGGAATCAAGAGGAAGAAATTAAAATGGCTTTGGAGTCTTTCTCTCTACAAATCTTATTTATTATATTGATTTGGAATCACCAGTGAAAGGTGCATGCTCACTTGGGTCATTCCCAAAAGTTGCATCACTTTGATAGGCCTTCTAAAGCTTGACTCAGACTAGTGGCTTAGATTCAAGGATCCAATTTTCTAATTTCCCTCAAGGGAAAAGAGCATACCCCTCTACCTCATCACCTTACCTAAACACATAGAACATGTTCATCGCCAAGTTAGCTTATCAATCTCAACTTGTCTTTTCTCAAGATTTTGATCACCTAAAAGGAAATCATCGTCTCTTCATAAAAAAGGCTCATATAGGAGAACCATTAACTTTCTTGCCTCCATTGGGTATCATCTTCTAAAGGCATCTAGGTTTCTAATTTACTCTTGGGCATCACTTCCAAGTAGCAAAGAGCACACTCCCCTATTCCTTTGTCTAGAGCCCTATGAAGTTCACAAGCCCTATCAAACTGTGTGTAAGAAGCAATAAAAGAAGACATAATGTTTAGGTGGGTTTGAATTCATTCTTTGGCATTTGCGTCTTCAACTAAGTGTCCTGCAATCAAACTATCTGTATTGTTTGTGAGTTTTTAATAGGGTGTCTTTGAAAGGAAATCTTCACACCACTATTTGGTTATTGAAAATCAAAAATTGAAAATAAAATGCTTCAAAAATAAACGTCATATTAAATCAGCATGATAAAAATAGAATCTAAAAATTGTATTTAACATTACTAATGAAGAATTTCAAATGAGATTCTTCATAGGCTTGCGGGAGAAAATGGTGTGTACCGCATGAGAAATACAACAATTATTCACTTTTTCATGGTAGCAAGTGTAGAATAGGGAGCAAAATTTTAGTTTCTTCATGTGACAATGAGATTTTTTGTGTAATAAACTAAGAAATTGTACGGATAGAAATGAAAAAACATTTTAAAATTTGTAGAATAAGGAACAAATGAGGCCAGAAACTTGATTTCTTGACCCCTTGGTGGGCACTAGAAATGTGAATGGGAAATGTGAGCCTTTTATAATTCACACACATATCAACATGATCATTATCTAAAGAATCATCCCAAAATGAAAATGGGATTGTTCTTCTGAAATAACCAATAGGTCAATCTATTGCCTCCTAACTAGATTGAGTTTTCTATTCACTCTCAGATTGAGAAGCTAGAAACTAGACATCTAGAATGAAGGATTTGCAAGCTATATGATGTGTAAGATTAAGCTAAGTGAGATGCAAATTTAATCTGAGAAAGGAAAGAACAATTAATCTAAGTGAGTGCATATTTAAGCTAGATGAGATTAATATGTAAGATTAATGAAAACTATGAATGTAATATGTGAGTAATTAATTTATCATAAGTTCAATATAATTCATTTGCAACCTCTAAAATTTGGAGTTAAGGGTTTTTAAAATAGAATCCAAGAGCTTGATCAATGGTTGAGATCTAATTGAATGAACAGTTGAGATCTAAAGAAGATTCAATCAGAATAGAAAGTTTCCTTATGAAAAGGAAGTTAACTGATTGCTTTTGAGTGGAATAAGAAGTTAACTAATTTAATTCTTTTTCTTTTTAACTCAACTCAATGTTTCCAATTTTGAATTGAAGAGAGAATATTGGAGAAGATATTTGATTTAAGGAAATTAAATATGACCTCATAATTGAATATTATAATCAATTGAATAATTAAATTCAATAATTAGAATGAGTGTGTATTTATTAAATCAAATAAATTTAATTTCTCATGTGTGTTTAGCTAAAAAAGTAATTTTAATTTGATCAAAGTACTAAGACTTATAATTCAATTAATTCAATTAAAAAGTTAATTTATCCAATTTAGATTGATATTTAGAAATTAAATGAAGTATGTGATTAATGAAGATTTGGGATTTTATACATTTGATACTTAGGTCAATTAGAGATTGTTGAAATTAAAATTGCCTAGTACAATAGGACTTTGAGTAAGGTTGATAGATTGAAATTGGTTCAGCATACCAATGTACCAATTTAGGGGAATTATAGGACCCTCTAACATGGATAAACCAAATGGAGACTTTTTTTGAAGTACATCATATCGCATATGGACAAAAGGTCACGATAGTTATCCTATATCTAGAACCAAATCAATTCATTTGGTATTGTTGGCTTTGTACTCATCGAAGGAAAAAGGGTCTTAGCACATCATGGTCAATTTTTACAAAATAAATCCAAGGATAATATAGTAATAGTGTGATAGACAACTTCTTTAGCCAACTTGCTAAACTTCAACAAATAGGATCAGTCAAGGATTATATTCCAAAATTCCAATATCTATCCTTAAGAGTGGATACAATTATAGAGGATAAATTTAATGATTCATTCTTAGGTGGTCTCAAGGATTAGATTTAGCATGGACTATGCATTTTTAGTCCTATCTCAGTAAATGAGTCTTTTATATTGCCATATAGGGTAGAGGAGAAGTATTTGATTCCTATAAAGCAAGGGCCTAATGTGACAAGAGAGAAAGGATATTCAACACATTCTATTTCTCAACCTACTAGGTTTACTGTAGAGCAAATTTAGGAGAAAAGAGAAAAAAGGTTGTGTTTACAATTGAGGACATAAATGTAGTGAAAACAAATTATTCTATATTGAAGGGCCAAGTAAGGAAGAAGAGGAGGAACCCATATTAGTGGAGGATAGGGAGTCAAGTGAGGATTTGCATGATTCTCAACTAATCATTTCTTGTTATGCACTTTCAAATTTTAGTACACCACAAACTCTCAAGGTAGTTGGTTTCTTAAAGAAGCAGAAAGTTATAGTGTTGATGAACTCAAGTAGTACTCATAATTTCATCAACAAAAATTGGCAACTCTTCTAAATTGTTTTATATATCTAGTCATAGAGTTTCGAGTTTTGATTGCAAATGGGGGTACAATTTGTTGAGATAATGAGTGTTGCACACATTGCATAATATTGTTATATCATTTTAGTTTATTTTATAATGTAATGTTGCACCTAGGGGCACCTAGATGGATGTGCAACATGGAAAGATTCTCATGGGATATACTTGATGAGTTGTATTGTAACATTGTGATAATATTTCATGTAATTATTTAATATTGGGGAAAATAAATTACATTTTCAATATTAAATTTAGGGTCAATGGGTTAGGTAGCACATGGTTTGAGGACATGGTTTACGTAATACCACTTGGTGGTATTGTGGGACTTGCTCCCATATAAGCAGCCACAAGGGTAGTTATTAGTCTGAGAAGACAAAAAGGTGAAAAGGCAAGAGTTGATTGGGACAAAGCTTGACAGGTTAGCCAAGGGTGCATTTGTGAAGGTTGGAAGCATGGCATGGGATGTGTGGATTCGTGCTTGTTCATAGATTGCTTGGTTGTGGCTATGGCATTCAAGGCTTCCATGGTTGTATTGAAATGGAGTTTTTGTTGAATATTACATGAAGATGGATGCTTTTGGAGGCTCGGTGTTTTCCTTCAATTAGAGTTTCCCAAGGTATATCTTGTGTCAGATTTTTGTGGGTATATTGTCTATTCTCTTGCATGTGGAGTTTATTTTCAATATTTGTTTTAGATCTATTATGGGTTATGTGGAAATAGTTATATTCTTTATTGCAAGTTTCTTTACACAATTAGTTATTCAAGGAAGTGTTGTAGCATTAAATTATCCATGGGAGATTACCAACTTGCTACCCCAATGTATGTGATATCAATGGGTGCATCGGATATAGTTTTGGGAGTACAATGGCTTACTACATTGGGAACAATTGAGATGAACTTCCAAGAACTATTCATAATATTTCAATCAGAAGGAAAGGTAGTGGAGCTTAAGGGGGTTGAGAGAAAATCCCCATAGATGGTAAGCTCTCATCAAATGCAAAAAGTTCTTAAGAAAGGAGTGCATGTATTTGTGGCCCAGCTATGTTCATTAGAAGTATCACAATCTAATGCTCTTACTCATCCATATTTACAAGAAATAATTGAATGCCATTCAGTGATTCTTGGTAATATGCCTAAAGGACCTCCTCCTAAGAGTGATCATGACCATGTCATACAACTAGTTCCACTAGGCCAAGTCCCAAAAATCATACCTTATAGGTACCCACACATACAAAAAAGTGAGAAAAAAATGTTGAGGAAATGCTAGAAGCAAGAATTATTAGGCATAGCCAAAGTTCTTACTCCTCACTTGTGGTGATTGTGTTTAAGAAGGAAGAAACTTGGCACATGTGTCCAAATTATAGAGTGCTCAACAAGTACACCATCAAAGATAATTTTCCTATTCTTGACATTGATGGTTTTCTAGATGAATTTAATGGAGCTATGTATTTTACCAAGTTAGATATTAGATCTAGCTATCACCAAATTCAAATTAAGGAGGACAATACTTGTAAGATAGCATTTTGAACACTAAGACTAATAGACAATGTGTTGAGCACTCTATATGCATTATGAATTACGCACTCTATCTAAGATAGAGTTAGATATTTGTAAGATATGTGTATAATTCATAACATATCATAGTTAATGAGAGTAATAGTTAGAAATTTAGTTCAAAATATATGTGGATAAAGAACCTAAAGCTAGTGGAATGTCAATTGTCATATTAAGTGCTATGCCCTTAATATTCGTACATAGGGTTATGTACAGTTGGTTGGTTGCTATATATTTTTATTTAATTAGGTAGGTTGGCTTAAATGTTATATAGGAACGTGTATTTTCATTCTAAGCATAATTAGGTATATATAGGAGGATGTAAGTCAAGTATTTCAAGATCATATTGTAAAGTGTGTTCATATTGGACGTATTTGGAGGTTGTACCTCAAAGTGGCCTATTATTCTCAATTATTATCAAGTATTTGCAGAATATTTCATATTATCCTCTTCCATTATGCAAGTTATTTCATTAAATTAAGATTTCTAAATGTAGTTTGAGTGGAAGTCAATTTTAAGAAAAAAATTGGCAAGCATGAAAAACTAGGATTTCAACAGCTCATTCCTAAGTAAATCATAAGTTGATTAGATAAAACATGATCAATTGCAATATAGTGGTGTGAGTAAACTTATTGTTAAATCTTTTAGATATTTATGACTACATAGAAGACTTTGTTGTTAAGACCATAATCATAAAAAGTTTCTTATTGAATCTTTTAGATATTTATGAATATCTTTGCATGTAAAAGTCTAAAAAAAATGATTTTTATTTAAAATTATTTTAATATAGATTAAAATTTGAAAATCATCATTTTAAATACTAATTTTCCACCATTACACCATTTCAAAACTATATTATTCACTGTGAAAAACAACTTAACAATTCTGTTATAAAGTAGGATAATTCCATACAATCAACATTGGCAGAAAATGCTATTAGGTGCCATTCTCATCAAAACATTGCAGCCAAAGCTGAATTTATAATTTTAAAATATATATCAACCTAGACTCTCTTGTTATTTTTTCTCTCTTTTATGTCATGCCTCATTACATGCATGAGAAATAAATTATCCTAGTAAAATAGTGATTGTTAAAGCCTTGAAATAGAATATTTAATAACAATAATGAATGAAGTAGGGCTGATCAACAACATTATTGTCAAAATTAACCACAAGAACTTATAGGAAAGCTAACCAAAATTTACCCCTAAATTGCAAATTGAGAAGGCAGTTTCATTCTTATCATATTATATTGTAATGGAAGAGGGAAATGTGTTCAGACACCTCTTTGAAGCATTTCATTGTATCACTTAAATGATTCAATTCGCTCTGTTTTCAAATCACGCTTAAATTTTTGGATGAAGTAGTGAGGGATTTGAGGCTCTAGATCTGAAAATCTTTCTGAAATGTTGTTATAAATGACTCCGCAGCTCTGTCAATTCCATCTTTACAATAATTTTGACCTGCCATCACAATTTTCTTGCAAATATACAGACGAGCTGAAATAGAGGAAAAGCTTAAATTTAGGCAAGAAAGAATGCTGGAATTGAAGAAAGTGTGGGTATTTATGGGAAGGAATATGATGTGTAAAATAGGCATGAATGCACAATACACCCAAAACATGTGCACCACGTTATTGAAAATTTAGATGTTACAATATAATAATAATGTTCTATGACATGTTTTTTTTTAAAACATTCTATATAAATGATAAGAATAATAATGTTATAATAATGTTCTAATACCTCAAATAATGTTAGAAAAGTTTTCTTGCTCATGTGAACTTGTAGTTTTCTTGCATATGGCTCTTTGTTTGAGCTTTCCTTCTATAGTCTCCACTTGTCACACAACATTTTCTTCAGGAGCTTTTAGGCTAGGATATAATGGCCCTGGCCAACAATGAACTAGTTGTTTCTAGTGTTCTCATTAATTTTTTAGATTGCCATGGAACTGCCACAGAACAAAAGCCCTCACAAGTTTTTCCCAAAGGTTTTTAATGAGGTAATCTTGATATTATCCTTCCTTTAAAAGAATTTGATGCTGCATGTGACTAGTTAGAACAACATACTTTGATAGGATATTTTGTGGGTATGACTCCTCCTTAAGCTATGCTTCAAGAATGGGTTAACAAGTGTTGGACTCCTCATGGAGTCTGCCTTGATGCTATGCAAAACCTTACCAAAGGTTTTTTTTATTTCACTTCGCTAACTCGTCGCAAGTAGACGTGGTCTTTAACAATGGACCTTGGTCTGTGCATTTGTCGCTGCTTGTTTTTCAAAAATGGCCACGAGAGTTCACAATCTCTAATGATTAAAAGCTTAGGGTTCCTATGTGGGTTGAGTTCTCAGGTTTACCCTTGCCATGCTGGCCTTTTATTGAGTCCATTACCAAAACCCTTGGAAAAGTTGTCACAAAGGAGCCTAAGAAATTTTTTAATGCTCGCCCACAAAGACATGTTTGAGTCAAGGTTGATCTTTCCAAGGATCTTAAATATTCTATGGAAATCTAGATTGAGGCTCAAAAATTCTCTCAGAATGTGCTCTATTTGAACCTCCCCAACACCTGTTATAGGTGCTAGTTTGCGGATCACAAGATTAGGGATTGCTCTTTGTCTATGCCCAGGGTTAAGCCCACACCTACAAAAGCACCTACCAAGCCAAGCAAAGGGAAAAAAGAAGAATGGGTTAATATTGGGCACAAAGGCAAGGCTACCTTGAATCCTTTGCCCCCTAAATAGTCCTATGCAGTAGTTGTCGTGACTCCTTCTCTCCTTGCAGGAGCATCAATTCCTGCTAGTATAGGGATGCAAGCGGTTCCCATAGCACCTATTTTGGGGGTTTTGTAGGTTTCAAACCCTATTGATACATAGGGGATTAAGGTAGCCACCAAGGCTTCTTCCTTAGCTGTGGTTCATACCCCTCTTGCTGCTTCTTCCATAGTGCCACAAGCAATGTGGCATTCTCATAGTCCTCCTGGACATGCAGAGATACTAGAGATGGAACACCATGCTATAAGTATAAAGGATTTTCCTTCTAACTTCCACCAGGTTTCTACCTTCTTGTAGAATAGCTACTCCTTTATTGAGGATGAGGATGATATTCAAGAATTTTCATGAATTTTTTATCATGGAATGTTAGAGGTCTCACAAACCTCTCCCGAAAGTACTATGTCCAGGATACCCATCATAAACTTGGTAACTTAGATTTTCTCTGTCTGCAAGAAGTTAAGATTTCTAGTTTCATGCTCTCTCCTACATGTCACATCATTTGGTGGGATGGAGTTATGTTTTCCTCTTAGCATGAAGCTGGATGAGGTGGTGTAGTTAATCTCTTGTCACCTCGTCTTAATTCTACTATTATTTTGCACAGTTTTGACCCCACACATAGAACTATTTGGCTTTTTCTTTCTATTAAAATCATTCTTTTGGAGTCATTAATGTTTATGCTTCTAATGATGTTATGGAAAGATCCTAGATGTGGGGCTAGCTGGCTAACAACTTGCCTCTAGCTACTTGGGTTATGTGTGGTGACTTCAATTTGGTTTAGGTGGCCTTTGACAAAGATGCCATTCTACCCTTTCACTAGAAAGCTGGGAAAAGGGAAGCCTAATACTACATGCACAATAAATTGGGCCTTTTTTATCCCAATATCAACCACCAGTAGGATAGTGGGGTTTGGCACACTTGGTCTAGCTTTTGAGCTAGCTCTGATTGCATATTAAAGCATCTCGATCATGCCATGATTACTGCACAATCTTTTTTCTCTTTTTCTGAGGATCAAGATTTACCTATCATTCCCCTACTAGATGTTATGTTATCTGACCACTATACCATTTATTTTGTCATTTCATGGAAAATAGTTGTCCCAAAAGTTGCCAAGTCTCAATTCTTCCTCAACATGTTTGTGTTGATGCATACTTACACCATCACACATATCCTATGTGTCTGGGATTTGGAGCCACATCTTCATTCTTAGAAGGGATGGATTCAATGGTGGAATGATGCCATTTCCAAAACTACTCATTTTATGCACATCTATGGGTGCCAGTTGGCAATTTTCAAAAAATAGTCATATGAAGCCAACACTTTTGCACTCAAAAAAGCCTTTGAGGCTCTCACCCTTAATCCATTTGATGTAGATTTGCAAATTCATTTGGTCAAAATTCACCATGAAAAAAAAGTTGTTGATAACTATGCCACTCAAGGAGCCCAAATTAAATTCCATCTCCACTGGCTAGGTTGGAAATGAGAATAGAGTAACTAAGAGGGGGAGGGGGGTGAATCAGTTACTAAAAAACTTTCCACAGTCCTTAAGATGTCTGAATATACCCTTGATCTGATTAATATAAAATGCTGAAACTTGATAATGCAACAAATGATAAATATTAAGAACTGATATGTTATCATGCACAAAGAAATTCAGCAATTAAGAACACAAGAGACACCAGTTTTAACGTGGAAACCCAATATGGGAAAAACCACCAATGTAACTAGATACTATTTTTCACTCTTCTGAAGTGAGCTCTGTTAGGAGCCAACCCTATTAAAGGTTACAAAAAAACACTATTAGGTGTGACCCTGTTAAAGGATTTAATCACCCTATTAGGAGTGGCCTTGCTAGGGGTCTTTAGAACAATTCAACTGAACTGTCACCTTGTTAGAGGATTTATTGAATGGCTGTTAAACCAACTCTATTAAGAGATTTTTATTTCACTATTACAATTGTTAGAAAGCAACAATGAAGTGACCTGATATAATGTACAACTTATCTTTGCTGATTATAGATCTCTTTTATGCTTGACTAGATCCTTACTGATCAAATACAACTTTACAGCTCCTTCAACACATCTGATCCTTCATCAAACTTTGCTCAACATTTTCCTTTTCATTTCATACTATAATTCGCATTCATAACTTCTTTTTCACAATCTCACACACTTTAATTCATAACTTGAATGACCATATATACCTTTTAGATTATCTTAGTCGGCTCAAATCACTAACTAAACAAACAATTACAATAGTCGGCTAGAAGTAATTAATTAGCAAATCCCTATACTGGCTAACCCTGCATGGTGAACTTTTGTTCAGAAAATAATTCCTATGTTAACCGACTGAGCTCGGTTAATACAACGAACTTCATGAAAATCCTTTAATCATCGGGAGAACTCGGTAAGTATTGAGTTTCTTGAGATAACCGAGTGAGCTTGGTGGAAACTATGCTTTGGAGACCAAGTGAAGCTTGGTTAACACTGACTTCTCCATGATTCCTTTGATGACTGAGTGAGCTCAGTGGAAACTACCCTTTGGAGACCGAGTGAAGCTCGATTAGCACTGACTTCCACATTTCCTTTGTTGACTGAGTGAGCTCGATGAATACTGTCTTTCATCTTTCCTTTGTTGACCGAGTTATCTCGGTTAACACTGTCTTCCACATTTCCTTCAATGACCGAGTGAGCTCGGTTGGAACTGTAGATTGCATTGTAGACTATCTGAGCTCGGTGAACTTGAGACTAATGACTGATATGACATTTGTGTGACATCAAGGACAACATTATCCAATAGGTTGGAGGTTGATGATAAAGCTTCAAAGGAGTACTTTCAGACTCTTCAAGCCCATCATACCAATGTTGGGATTAAAAAGATCAAACAAGGAACTATTGTTCTTTCCATTCTCCTTGACATCCTGCAAGCATTTTTTCATCACTATGAGAATGTTTTTGCTTTACAAGGAAATTCTATTGCTTAGGAGGAAGCTCTCAGAAAGTGTACCTCTATTACTCCAAACCGCCTAGCAGTTGAGCAACGTGCTTTTTCTGAGCAACTTCTTTCCCTCCAAGACCTTAAAGAGGTGGTCTACTTCATGGATGATGAAAAATCCCCTAGGTGTGATGGGTTTCCTTGTGATTTTACAAACACCTCTAGGAGCATATAGGTCCTGATCTGTACAAAGTTTATCTTGAAGCCTATCATTCTAAAAGCTTAGGAACCATTATAAATAAAGGAAATATCAAATTCATACCTAAAGCCAGTGATCCAAAGGACATTTACAATTGGAGGCCCATTACCTTTCTGAATGTGTCTTATAAGATTATTGCCAAGGCACTCTCTCTCAAAATTTGGCACATTTTACCTTTAATTGTGTGCCCTGAGAAAACTAGCTTTATTAAGTCCAGATACATTCTCAACAACATTATTTTTGTCTAGGAAGGCATGGAATGGGCTCACAAGTCCAACTAGAAGGCTATCTTTCTAAAGATTGATTTTTCTAAAGCCTATGATCGCACTGAATGGCCTTTTATTTTGGCTATGCTCCAGGCTCTGGGTTTTGATTCCAACTTTTTACAATTCATGGAGATGCTCCTTGGTGATACTAATGCTTGCATTACCATCAATAATTTTCAATCAAAGGCTTTTGGCCTTTTATGCTTAATCAGGCAAGGTTTCCCTTTGGCTCTAGTGCTTTATGTCCTTGCTACTAAAATTTTTGGCTATTTGCTAGCTCATTCTATGTCTTCTAGACTAGTTCATGGTATTTCTTTGCCCGAATCATCTTCTTAGTTAGTCAATGGTCACTTTGTAGATGATTCCTTTCTCACTCTTTTAGAGGATGAAGAAAACATCAACAATGCTTTAAGTTTCCTAGACACCTTTTGTCAAGCCTCTAGATCTGCCATTCAATGGCATAAAACACTTTGCTTCCACCAGTCATTCTTGTTAGCTCCACCTTGGCTCAGCTAGTTTAAATGGAAATGGGTTACACATGGGGATTTTTTTTCCTTTTTCGGCATTCCTTTTGCTTTCCAGGCTTCACCTATTGAACTTTGGAATGTTGTGCTTGCCAAGATCACTAAAAAGCTTGATTATTGGATTATGAAACCACTCTCCCTTGCTGGCAAATTCTAGATTTGCTCAAAGGTTCTTGTAGCTACTCATGTTTACTCTTCTTCTTGTTGGGCTCCCTCCAAAGCTTCTTATCAAAAATTGGAAAGATTTCTTAGGGATTTTCGCTAGGCTTTTGGTTTGGATCATCATGGGTTTCATAGAGTTGCCTAGGATTTTTTTTGTCTCCCAAAAGAATTTGGTGGTCTTGGTTTGCTTTTCAATCAGAAACAAGGCCTTGTACTTTATGCTAAATGGATTATTCATGGTATCACTAGAGATGAAGCCTAGAAGATTTTTGTTCAACATTTCATTTCTTTTGGCTTTCCTATCAACTAGCCTACTTGGAAGGGGATTGGTTTCCACACCCTTCTCATCATGCGTGAGCTAGTCACCATACAAGGTTCATTTGTCATCAAGAGCATATGGAAAGCTTGGGAAGCTATCGAGCCTTGGCTTCGATGGGTTGGGGATGAGTTCTGTAATGGCCTCTCCTTGAATCAATAGAACATTTTGTGGTCTCCCCTATTTTTCATTCAAGGTACTCCCCTTGCCAAGACTCAAGGTGCTAGTGCTCTATATTTTTTCAAATGGGGCACCAAAACTCCCAAGGACCTCTTCTTGAGGGTTTCCATGAGTTTTAGGTCCTAGGAAGATATGCAAGTACAATACCACCTTATCCATTCAGATCAACATACTTTTGACCTATTGCTCTCTTCAATTCCAGTTCACTTAATTCACAAAGTAAGTATTCAGTCTATTTGGCCTTGGTGGCATGATTGGAAGTGGTATCCTACCACTCCATTTTCCAATTCTAAGCCAAGTATGGGATATTGATGGCTTCCACCCCATCTTTTGATGGTGGACACACTCAACTAGAGATGGCATTTGAAATCTTCTCTTCCTCAATGGAGAAAATACTTCGATATCATTTGGAGTGCTACAATAGAACCCAAGATTACCCATTTTTCTTGGCACCTTGCCCTCCAAGGTCTTCCCCTGGGGTCTCAGCTCAAACATATTGGGGTTCTAGATCCCAAATGCCCTTTTTGTGGACAACCAAAGTCTTTCTTGCATATCTTCTAGTTTTTTAGGCATGCCCAAAATTATTGGCACTGGATTCATGATTTTTTCAAGTCATTCAAGCCTGAACCTTTTTCTTGGCACATGATTTTTTTGGGTGATTCTCCCAGAATCCCTTAGAAATTCACCTAGATTTGGCATACTTTTAGGATGGGAATTTTTTTTACTCTGTGGAAAGATAGGAATGTTATTCTTTTCACACATAATTTTTTGGATATTAATATTGCATATACACTAAGTCGTGCATTTTTAATAATGTAATAATGTAGATTCAAGTGCAAGTTAACAAAGTTTCCCTTGAGGTAGCTCACCTGTAGGAGCTATTGAACTACTGGGGCAATGCCCCTACACTATTGCCAGAGTTCCTCTTGATGCTTTGGTAGAAACCTTGACACCTCATGGCCACCGTTCACGCTGCCATTGCTCAAGTCACCACTCACGCACCTCATGCTCCTAGGCTTCCCACCACTGCTCTCCCAGTGGTGGTGATGGTGGATGGAGGCATTGCTCAGCTTCCCCTCCCCATGGTGGTTCTGTTTGGTCCTTGACTCCTCCTCCTAGTGCTTGTTGGGTGCTTTCTGGGAAATAGCCTCACCTGGATCTAGTGATTTCTCCTTTGTGGCCAAAGATCAAAGATGTAGAGCTTGCCATTGATCCTCCTACTACTGCTACTAAAGATGGTTGGACTATTCCTAGCCTGTCCCCAATCTCAAAGATGATTGGGGCTTCCATGACAGAGATGAACCACCACCCTCATTTGGCACTACTTTGGCCACTTGAGGTTGCCTTATATATGTTTTTTTTAATGAATAGTGTCTAATTCTGGCTGCAGTTGTGTGTTTTTGCTCCAGCTACGACTGTATGAACTCATTCACAGGGTGATCTTGTATCCCCCGACCCTTTTTTATGAATTGTATTCTTAGTATATTTTTATTAATAAAAAAGGACTATTCATCAAAAAAATAATGTTAGAAAGTTTAATAATAATGTAATAATGTTCTATGACGTGAAAAAGATAAAGCTATCATTAATGCATGACATCATTGTTGTTGGAAAAAATATGTGAATTTTTGGTAAGAAAAATTGATTTTTCTCCCAACCTAAAATAGTATGGACCAATAGAATGAGCACAAAATGTCATTTATAAAATAAGGAAAAATGAAAAATAGATATACACATTGTAAATTGCATATAAACTTTTAAATTCTTTGATTTGATTAGTCAAGTTAATGTCATATTAGCACTAACATGAATGCATAAGTATTCATGCCCATGGTAGGAACTAATAATGAATTTATCAAGTTTATTAATAATTCAAGAAAAGGTGCAACTCAATTTTTACATGAAATATCAAACAAGGGAAAACATACTAATTTATATTTGCACTCATTAAGACATTTAAAGATAACTTTAACCAGAAGAATGAAAATTGATGAGTATTAAAAAATAAAATCTTTGAAAATGTGGAATTCTAGGCACATGGATTTGAAAGTCAATTTGTGAAAAAGAAGAAGTGTATATAAATGTCTACAAAATTTTTAGCCTTATCAATTCATTCAAATCACACTTTAGCATGTCTAATGTTCAAAACACTTTGGATGTTTTGAAATATTTGCATCACCATTGGTGGATGCACAAATAGACTTTACATCATTTCCCATTGAAACAAGTTCCAACCTAAATCCATTCAATATAATTAAATATCATTAACAACCATTAAATATCTATATAAGATATAATTAAATATCAATAAATTGTACAATCTTTTCTTAAATTATTAAATATCAAAAGCTTGTTCACATTTTTTTAAAATGTTAAATTATTGTTAAAGTAAACTCTAATTTTTTTAAAAGATTTTAAAAAAATTAATAAAAGTTCTTAAACTACTTTAAGAAAGTATGTAACATATAATACTTCACTTTTTTCTTTGAGGGGAAATTTCACTTTTCTCTTTGAGGAGGACAATCAATTTTTTTGAAAGTTTGAAATACCAACCAAAAAATTATAGAAAGTTTCAAGATATTTCACTTATAATAAATTCAAAGTGATTAATCTTACATGTTTTTACATTCTTATACATGTTATTGGTTGTACATATAGGCTTCTCCAAGATTAGTTGCAGTGTCAAAAAAATTTCATTTTGGATTACCCATTGATCGATGTCCTATTGGGATATGCACACAATGGTTTTGTTAAAAAAGCTATTGAAATGAGAGTCATGAACCATGGCAGAAATTTGTGCTTGAATTGAGAAAATCCAAGATAGTGTGCACCATATCCATCTTCAAACTGCTAAGAATGATTTTTTTGGATGTGGGTCTTCACATGGCCATGTTTAGTCTAGGCAAACATACTCATGTAATTATGCTTGGCCACACATTATTTGTATGTGTATCCTTTTTCTATGTAGTCTTTTTTGATTGGGTATGGCTCTACAACCCAAAATCATAGCATGTGGAAACTCAGTTGCAACATTTACGATAATCGTAAGGTTTTTAAGTGGAACAACTATAATGGTATTAACATCCCTCATAATTGGAATGAAAGGTGGGCTTCTCTATGCATCCATAATACATACATACAAATTACAATTCCTCTCTATATTTCCTTTTCTATCTATCAATCTATATTGTCATCTATATCTCTTTCTATGTCTCCCTATATATTCATCTCTATCTCTATCTTCTTCTTACCAATCCATCTTTGCACACATCTCCCACTCTCTTCTACCTATCTTCCTCACACCTCTCCATATCTAAACACATCTCTCACTCTCTATCCATCCATCTCTCTCCATAATCCCATCCTATACCTTTAAATCATTACATCTCCATATTCCATCCCCTATCTCTCCCTCTCCCTCTATCTTTGTCTTATTATCTCTCCATCGTCCTCCTCCTCCTCCTCGATCTCTCTGTCTCTCTCTCTCTCTCTCATTATTTTCTTATAACTCCTATACATATATTTATCTCTACCATCTCTCTTTATATATCCCTTGTCTTCTCTACTTATCCCTCTCCTCCATCTCCATCTTTGTCTCCATTTTCATTTTCATCTTCATATTCCTTTGTATCATTATTTTCTTACCTCTTTCTCTCTCACTCTTCTCCCTTCTATGTTTGCCTCTTTTGATTGCTAGATCTCCTCGTAGATATCTCTCTTAGTGTAGACTTGAAACATAACATGACTTTGTTGATAAATAATTTTAAAAATAAATCATACAATTATATAAATCAAAAATGTATTTATGTAAAAGTGAATTACTCATTCTTCATAAATAATAAGATATTTTTAAAATTATATAAGAAAATAAATAAATATTATATTATACAACAATTAAATAAATGTTAGAGTAATCCTACCTAAACAAATCAGAACTTAGACTCTTTCGACTTGAGTAGATTTGAACTCAAGGCCTCCCAAATGATTGTGTTGTAGGGTGCCACCTATATTGTAAGTTTTATATTAAATATATTTTCTAGGTTATTTATTAATATTGTTCATGTAATTTTTTTTAAAAATCTCATTTTTAATTTATATACTTTATTATTTGTTAGCTAAGTGTATTTCAGTTGGACTTGTTCACCTCTATGAACATCACCTAGATCCAATTAGTGTTATATTTCATTCATATGCACTTTGACTTGTTGTAGAAAATATCTACTACTTAAATTTTTTTTAATACTCTTCTTCTTTCTCTTATAAATTATTATATAATAACATTTATAATATAAAAGTAACTAATTGTGTGCTTCTCTATTTTCGAAGTTAACAAATTGCATTCATTACTAAAATATAAAATATATTATAAATTTATAAGGAGATGAGGAAAATTCAAAAATGATTGACGTTGACAACTAATATGATGTGAATAGGGAATGAACAAGGGAAATGCAGGGTCTAGATGATTCTAATCATCTTGCAAGGTCTATGAAACTTTTTCAACCATCGATCCCAAATAGCTGGTGAGAGTTCCAGAATGACTGGTTGAAATGGTGACTTCCACCTACATACCTACGCTACAGTGACCATAAATTCCGCAGACTAAAATAGCTCTCACAATTTTTTTTGTGTGTAGAGATGGAGTGGTAAGAAGAAGATAGAGATAGAGATGAATATATAGGGAGACATAGAAAGAGATATAGATGGCGATATAGATTGATTGATAGATAAGGAAATATAGAGAGGAATTGTAATTTGTACATGTATTATGGAAACACAAAGAAGTACACCTTTCATTTCAATTATGAGGAATGTTAATACCATTATAACTGGTCCACTTAAAAACATTACAATTATCACAAATTTTGCAACTGAGTTTCCACATGCTATGATTTTGTTGTAGAGCCATACCCAATCAAAAAAGACTACATAGATCAAGGATTCACATACAAATAATGTGTGGTCAAGAATAGTTGCATAAGTACATTTACCTAGACTGAACATGGCCATGCCAAGACCCACATCGAAAAAAATCATTCTTAGCAGTCTAAAGATGGATATGGTGCACATTATCATGGATTTTCTCAATTTAAGCCTGGATCATTGCCATGTTTCATGACTCTCATTTCTATAGTTTTTTTAACAAAACCATTGTGTGCATATCCCAATAGGACATCGATCAATGGGTATCCAAAATGAAATTTGTTTAACACTACAACTAATCTTGGAGAAGCCTATATGTACAACCAATAACATGTATAAGAATGTGAAAACATGTAAGACTAATCACTCTGAATTTATTATAAGTGAAATATCTTAAAACTTCCTATAATTTTTTGGTTGGTATTTCAAACTTTCAAAAAAATGATTGTCCATCTCAAACAGCAAAGTGAAATTTCCCCTCAAAGAAAAAAGTGAAGTATTATATGTTACATACTTTCTTAAAGTAATTTAAGAACTTCTATTAATTTTGTTAAAATCTTTTTAAAAAATTAGAGTTTACTTTAACAATAATTTAACATTTTTAAAAAATGTGAACAAGCTTTTGATATTTAATAATTTAAGAAAATATTGTACAATTTATTGATATTTAATTATATTTTATATAGATATTTGATGGTTGTTAATGATATTTAATTATATTGAATGGATCTAGGTTGGAACTTGTTTCAATGAGAAAAGATGTAAAGTCTATTTGCACATCCACCAATGGCGATGCAAATATTTGAAAACATCCAAAGTGTTTTGAACATTAGACATGCTAAAGTGTGATTTGAATGAATTGATAAGGCTGAATTTTTTTTAGACATTTATACACACATCTTCTTTTTCACAAATTGAGTTACAAATCCATGTGGCCAAAATTCCTCATTTTCATTCTTCTTGTTAAAGTTATCTTTAAATGTCTTAATGAGTGCAAATCTAAATTAGTATGTTTTCCCTTGTATAATATTTCATGTAAAAATTGAGTTTCACTTTTTGTTTAATTATTAATAAACTTGATAAATTCATTATTTATTGATAGAAAGAGAGAGGAATAGATACATAGAGTGGGTAGAGAAGAGTTGGGGATGGGGGGGAGCATGCACATGCACACACACAAGAGGGAGGGAGAGATACATAGAGGTAAGAGGGAAGAGTGGGTAGGTTGAGAGAGGGAAAGAGAAATGAGCCATGTATGTAAGTGATGTATGTATGTGGGTAAAGGAAGGGAGAGGGAGATATAGAAATAAAAAGAGAGGAGGGAAGTTGAGAGAGAGAGAGAGAGAGAGAGAGAGAGAGAGAGAGAGAGAGAGAGAGAGAGAGAGAGAGAGATCAAACATGAACCTATTTCTAATGGAGTTATGATCTTAATTATCTTCTATGTGTAGAGGTTTGATTTAAGACATATCTGGACCCTTTTTTAAGTGGATGTATAGTTGATTTTAAGCTATCACATACTATACAAATAAATACATAAATAGATCAAATTTAGTTTTTGTTTATCATCAAAATATCTTTAGCATGTCGCAATATTGGATTGTTTCTAATATTGGATTGATTCTTTCCTAAACTTTTCTTTCCTTTCCTGTAGCTTTATGCATATGGCACACAACTATATATGTACTTGTACAGTTTTATGTGAATACAAGAATAGAAAATATTCTTCTTGATTTCTAATTTTCAAGTTGGTATTAGGGCTTTGAAGTTTGAATCATTTGTATACCTTGATTGAACCATGGCCGATTTAGATTTAGAAGTATTTGAGAGAAATTTTTCTCCCATTACTATTTAATCCGAAGTTTCATCGTTCAAGGTAGGGATTACACTTGATGAAATAAACTATGATTTGTGGTATCAAATCATGGAGATGCATATTGCTAAGAAGGAGAAACTCTCTTTCATTTGTGGTAACTCACAACCACCTACTAAGAAGGATGATGGATATGAGAAGTGGTATGCAGACAATCAAAAGGTCAAAAGATGGTTGTTGATATCTATGTCCCTAGAAATTATGAAGCAGTACTTTCACTTACCTACCACTCGAGATATTTGGAAAGCTCTTTCTAAGACTTTTTATGATGTAGCAGATGAATTGCAAGTGTTTGTCTTGAATCAAAGGGCTTTATCTACCAAATAGAATGGTAGAACACTCTCTATGTATTATGGAGAATTAACTGAGATTTTTGGTGAGTTGGATCATTGTGATAAAGTGATCATGTAAAGTGAGAACGATGTTGAATCTGATCGAAAATCAGTTCAATGACAAAGGGTGCATATTTTTCTTGTTGGATTAGATGGTGACTTCAAACAAGTCCATGGTGAAATTTTGAGAAAGGATCCTATTCCCGAATTAGAAGCATCTTAAGCATTGGTCCATTGTGAATCTGTTTGATGCATAACAATGATTGGAGAACCAAAAAATATTGAAGCTTCAGTCATGGTGACTAGAAATTGATCTAATTAGAATGGGCCTCCTCAAAACCCACCTAAGATCACTAATGGTGTTGATAAATCCACCTAAAAATGTACCCATTATAATCAAACTAGTCATACCAAAAGTCATTTGTTTGAACTTGTTGGATATCCAAAATGGTGGGATCGTAGCCGTGTTTCACAGAAGAAGAATTCCAAAAAGACCTCCAGTGCAACATTTGCTAAAATAAAGATAGAAGGTAATGTTTCTGGATAGATCTCAACATTAGCGACAGTGACAGGTAATAGTGGTAAGTCTTTAAATATGTCTACACTTGTTTCTAATAGTGTTTGGATAATTGATTCTAGTGCTACGGATCATATGACATTTGATTCTAGATAGGTCTCATCCCTTAAACCATCCTCACAAAAAAAAAATTCCACTATCAATGGCTCTCCGGCCCTAGTTATTGGAGAACAATCCTTACCTCTCACTGATACTTTGAATCTAGATTCTATGTTAGTGGTTTCATCTTTTGGATTACAACTTGTTGTTAGTTTCCCAAATTACCACTACTTTACTTTGTGTTGTAATTTTTTGGCCTGATTTCTATGTGTTTAAGGACATCCAAACAAGGAAAATGATCAATTGTGGTGTTAGGGAAGGGAAGCTGTATTACTTGGACTTGGTGTTAAAGAGTTCGAACAAGCTGCATCAAGCTCTAGTGATGGATAGCTCTAACCAGGACAAGTAGAAATCTTAAATCTAGTTATGGCATCAATGGCTAGGACATGCTTCCTTTGGTGACCTAAATAAATTATTTCCTGGTTTATTTACAAAATTTGATGTTTCTAGCTTCCAATGTGAATTTTATGAACTTGCAAAAAGCCATCGTGCTTCTCTTCCATTAACTTTGAATAAAAGTCCAGTTCCATTTATTATCATAGATTATGATGTTTGAGGTCCGTCCAAAGTCACCACCATGGGTGGATCACATTGGTTTGTTACTTTTATTGATGATTGTACTAGAATGACTTGGGTATTCTTAATGAAGTCTAAAAGTAATGTGGACTTGTTATTTCAAAAAAAATTATAACATGATTTGTACTTAGTGCAATTCACATGTTCAAGTTCTTCATAGTGATAATGGAGGAAAATATTTGAGTTCTAAACTTCAGTAGTATCTGGAAGCACATAGAACTATTAATCAAACTACTTGTTCCAATACACCTCAGTAGAATGGGGTAGCCAAGAGAAAAAATGGTCACTTGTTGGAGGTTGTTTGTGCTTCTCTGATAGAAGCCCAAATGCCATTATCCTATTGGGACGAAGCACTTACCTCTACAACATATTTGATCAACTGGGTACCCTCTAGCACTATTGATTTCCAGATATCATCCCAGGCTCTTGTTGAGGTATTTTTTGCTCCAACTATCCCAAATTTACCTCCTCACATCTTTGATTGTGTAGCTTTCGTACACATCCATAAGCATCAGTGCAACAAGTTATCTCCTCGAGTGTTGCAATGTGTCTTTCTAGGATATGTTTCTTATTAAAAGGGGTATCGATACTATCATCCTCCAACCCAACAAATTTTTATTACATTGGATGTAGTTTTTCATGAATACTTGATGTATTTTTCCTTTGAGCCTAAACTTCAGGGGGATTACTAGAAGGAAATTCAGACTCTAGACTATGATGATCACATCTGTGAAGATGTGGATGTTCACATCTCTAAAGATGTAGGTAGCTTGGACATCTCTAAGGATGTGGATAACACCTCTAAAGATTTGGATGTTCCCATCCTTGAAGATGTGGATAGCTTGGACATCTCTGAAGAAGGGGAACTCTCTGAAACTATTAATCAAGAAGTAGGTGAAACTTTGGATCAAAGTAGTGATGAACACCTAGAAACTAAAGCTGTGAGTCCACCTCCATCTAAGTCCCTCACACCAAACCAATCACTTACCAAGGATGTTCTTGAACCATCTAGAAAATAGCTACCTCAACATCTCACCAGAGGTATCTCTAAATCCATATATGAACCTGAACTTTCTAGTAAAGTTAAATATCCTATGAGTCATTATGTGTCTAACCATTGTTTTTTAGAATCAAATTAGTCATTTGTAAATCAATTAACTACTGTATCTATTCCTAAAAATGTGTAGGAAGCATTAGCTAATCCAAGGTGGAAAGCCACTATGAATGAGGAGATTAAATCATTATAGGAAAATAATACCTAGGAACTTGTTGACCATCCACTAGGAAAGAAACCAGTTGGATGTCGGTGGGTTTATACTATTAAGTACAAAGTAGATGGTACAATTGACCACTTTAAGGTGAGACTGGTGGCAAAAGGGTACATCCAAACCTATGGTATTGATTATACAGAGACATCTGCACCTAGAGCTAAATCAATATAGTACGAGTCTTGTTGTCTCTAGCTGTGAACTTGGGTTGGCCATTACAGTAGTTTGATGTGAAGAATGCCTTTCTACATGGAGAGTTGTCTAAAGAAGTCTACATGGAACTCCCACCTAGTTGCATGATACTATAAATATATAGTCTAAAGGTGTGTAGATTAATGAAGTCACTATATGGGTTGAAACAATCTTCGAGGGCATGCTTCGAAAGATTCAAAAAGTTAATGAAATCCTTTGGTTACCCTCAGAGCAATTTAGACCATACTTTATTCATAAAGAATTAGTAGGGTAAGATCACTGCACTTATTGTGTATGTGGATGACATGATAGTTATAGGAAATGATCCTAAAAAAAGGAAGGCTCTACAGGATTACTTGTTTAGAGAATTTGAAAAGAAAGACCTCGGTCCCTTGAAATATTTTCTTGGGATCGAAGTGTCTCGATCTGATAAAGGGATTTTTTGGTCTCAAAAAAAGTATGCCTTAGACTTGTTATGGGAAACTGATATGTCAGCATGTCAACCTACTAATACACCAATGGATGATAGATCAAAGTTATGTATTCATTCTAATCAAGTACCAGTTGATAAAGGAAGATACCAAAGACTTGTAGGAAGATTGATGTACATAGCACACACAAGGCCAAAACTTGCCTATGCATTAAGCATTATTAGCTAGTTTATGCATAATCTTGGAGAGCAACATATGAATGCAGTTATGTGCATTTTGAGGTATATGAAGTCTACTCCTGGAAAAGGAATTTTATTCACTAAAAATGAGGATTATGTGGATACATATACTGATGCTGATTGGGTTGGAGCAGTAGATGACAAGTGTTCTACTTCAAGTTATCTCACCTTTGTAGGAGGTAATCTTGTTACATGGAGAAGCAAAAAATAGAATGTTGTTGCATGATCAAGTGTGGAGGTAGAATTTAGGGGTATGGCACTTGAATTATGTGAAGCGTTGTGGCTAAAACTTCTCCTAAGAGATTTTTGCTATCTACCTAGGCAACCAATTCAACTATATTATGACAATAAAGTAGTATGTGATATTACTCATAATCTAGTTCAACATGATTGTACAAAGCATGTGGAGGTAGACAGATTATTTATTAAGGAGAATTTGGTTGAGAAGATTGTGGAGCTACCTAAGATTTGATCAGAAGATCAACTAGCCGATATTCTTACTAAAGCAGTTTCAACTCAAGTGTTCTCAAAGTTTTTTGGCAAGTTGGGCATGTGGGGTATCTATGCACCAACTTGAGGGGGAGTGTTGCAATATTAGATTGTTTCTAATATTGGATTGATTCTTTCTAAACTAGCTATTTCCTTTCCTATAGTTGTTTCCTTTCCTGTAGCTTTATACATATGGCACACAACTATATATGTACCTATACAATTTTATGTGAATAAAAGAATGGAAAATATTCTTCTTGATTTCTAATTTTCAAGCATCTATTAGATTTTTTATGATAAGGAAGATTGCAAGATGGAAAAGGGGGATAAATTTTATATGATTTTGATGTATACACTAACTATATCACATCAAAGGATTTTTTTAACGTAATTTACATATCACGCGTATTTGTTTAGTTTTGATGTGGTCAAAACTATAACTATCTGACCAATTAAACTTTTTCATTGACCATCTTAAAAATGGAAGCAGAAGACAACATATTGTCATGTTCTATAGTTATCCAAAATTTGGATGATAAAGTTGCTTGACACAACAACAAGAAACGTAAAGTTAAAGAGCAATATAAAATCATTTATACAGAATGTTTAAAAAGAAAACACGTCATAGAACATTATTAATTATATTGTAATATCTAAAGTTTCAATAATAACATGGTACACATGTTTTGCATGTATTGTGCATTCATGTCTATTTTACACATCATATTCCTTCCCATAAATACCCACAATTTCTTCAATTCCAACATTCTTTCTCTTCTAAATTTAGGGTTCGTTTGGTTCCTAGAAGATGACAAGAATTGGCTTTTTCAAAACTTGGATTTGAAAATTTGTGTGTTTGTTTCAACATTTGCAAAATGGAATTAGCATACGAGACTTCCAATTTTGCCTCAAAACCAAGCTTTCCAAATTCCTAAAAAAAGTAGGAATTGAAAATCAAAACCTAGTTTTGCTTTTTAAGGAGTGTAAAAATAATAGATTGAACTAATTTTTGAAATTTTCCTTCAACTCTAAGCTTACACATAAAAATGTGTCTTCACACGCATCTTTTGAGTGAAACAAACGGTTTCAGTAAAATCCCAAAAATTGGAATGAAGATATACAAAACCTGGATTTGACTAAATGGAGGTTTGTATAAATTTGGATTTTTTAAATTCCACAAACCAAATGGACCCTTAAGCTTTTCCTCTATTTCAGCTTGTCCGTATATTTGTAGGAAAATTGTGATGGCAAGTCAAAATTATTGTAAAGATGGAATTGATAGAGCTACGGAGTTGTTTATAACAAAATTTTGGCAAGCTTTGCAGATCCAGAGCCTCAAATCCCTCGCTACTTCTCTAGCTAAAATAAATTTAAAATTGAAAGAGAAATTTAGGAAAAGTTCAAAGATGAATAAAAGAGAGAATTGTTGGAATGTTAATATTCCAACACTCCCCCTTTGTCTCGAGCCAAACAAACAAGGATCATTGCTGATCCACATCAACTACACCAAGACACTCTCTTAGGTGTACAAAACTTCCAATTCCTAATGGCTTGGTAAAAATGTCTGCTAGCTGCTGGTCAGACTTACAAAATTCCATCTTGATATCACCATTCTCCACCAACTCTCTAATGAAGTGATATATGATCTCAATATGTTTTCTTCTCCCATGGAAGACTGGATTCTTGGACAATGCAATTTTGTGAAATATTGTCACAATAAATTTTGGTTCCATCCTCTTGCATTTCATTCAAATCTATCAAGATCCTCCTTAGTGAAATTGCTTGACATGTTGTTGCATTTTCTTCTATGTATTCAGCCTCTATTGTAGATTGAGCAATAATAGGTTGCTTCTTGGATGCCCATGAAATTACACCCAATCCCATATGAAACATGTATCTAGAAGTGCTCTTCATATCATCTATACTTCCAACCCAATCACTATCAGTGTAACCAACCAACTTGATATCTTTATTTGTAGTATACAAAATTCCAAATCCCTTGCTACCTTTCACATACCTTATGATCCTCTTTCCCACTTGCCAATGGGAATCCTTTGGAGTTTCCATAAATTTGGAAATCAAACTTACTACATGCATTAGGTTTGGCCGCGTTGCAGTCAAATACATTAAACTTCCAGCCATACTCTTGTATAGTGTTGGATCCACTCTCTTGCTAGAGTCTTCCTTGCTCAACTTTAGACCTATTTCTTTTGGTGTTGGGGCTTCCTTATTGTTCTACATTTTAAATCTCTCCAAGATCTACCTTACATATTTTTTTAGAGAGATGAAAATGCCATCATGCATCTATTTTACTTCTATGCCTAGAAAGTATTTCAAGAGACCAAGGTTTGTCATCTCAAATTCATTTTTCATGGCCTCTTTTAACTCACCAATTAGAGCCTTGTGATTACCAATAAAAATTGAATCATCTACATACAAGACAACAATCAAAACATTTCCATTTTCTACCTATATGTAGTGAGCTGGCTCATCATTGCTATTGCTAAAGCCATTGCTCATCAAATATGAGTGAATCCTATTGTACCATTCCCTTGGAGCTTGCTTGAGCCCATAAAGAGCTCTCTTCAATCTATATAATTTTTTCTCTTCACCTGCTACTTCATAACCAGGTGGCTGCTCCACATATACTTCTTCTTTCAATACACCATTTAGGAAGGTAGACTTCACATCCATTTGGTATACTTTTCATTTGTGCTAAGCTGCAATTGCTATGACAACACGCACAATTTCCATTCTTGCAACCGGGGCATATGTCTCATCATAATATCTTTCATACTGGTGTTTGTAGCCCTTGACTACTAGCCTTGCTTTATGCCTATCAATCTTGCCTTCAGCATTGCATTTGGTCTTGTAGACCCATTTCACTCCAATCACTTGCTTCTTGGGAGGCAAATCAGTTAGCTCCCATGTCTCATTCCTTTCTATAGCATCTATCTCCTCATCCATGGCCTTACACCATTTCTTCTTCTTAACAGCTTCTTCAAAATATATTGGATCACTATGAGAAAATAATGCAAAATTAACACTCTCATCATAATCTCATACCTTTCATCTTGGTATATCTCCCTAAGACTCTTGGTCTTTCTTGGTAATAGGGTGGAGAGTGTGGGATCAAAATCTTCACTGTTGTTGCTTTGTCAACCAGCTCGGTCTTCATTGTTACTCGACACTGACACTCTGTCATGCCTAGAGGAGCTTGACAATGACTAAGGTTGCTTGCCTTTTCTTATATCTACTCCTTCTTGATGTTCATCAACATCCTCTTCACTCATAATTAGTACTTTACTTGAGTTGATATTAAATGCAAAAGGCCATTTTCCCCTGGAGTCAAACGCCCACCTACCATCCCTGACAACTTGCACAATAGTTATAAACATGAATGTGGTAGGTGAGTTTTGAAATCATGTTGAGAGGGGAAAATGGAATATGAAAAAAGGAATGTTTTCTACATTCATTCATTAAAAAAAAAAGAGTCAGTTTAGCAGAGTAGAGAAAATAGAAGTTGTAGAGCAGAGAAAAGCAAAAGGAAAGAGATCAGTAGATCCAGTTGGCAAGTGTTTCCCTTGTTCACTTTGTAAGTTTGCTAGTGTTAGTTTTGTCCTTTTGAAGCAGTGATTTCTCAAGGCACCATTGTATGTAGCCATTAGAGCTGCAAGTTTAAAGTTCATTGAAGTTTTAATTTTTACCAGTTTAGGGTTATTTTAGGGTTTTGTAGTTGAAGCCGAATGCTCCCAAATTTTGTAATGTTTTTAATCAAAGTTGAATCCATTATTCTTCTCTTATTCATTGCATTTGGGAAGTTTTTTTAGAAGCTTCAAGCTTTGGCATCTGGTTTTAATGGTGGAAACATTCACGTTGAAATTTCTCTAAGTTATAATTTTTCCAGTTTGAGCCAAGCTCGCTTGGCATCCATTGTTGCCGAGCATTGCCTTTGTGTGTCAAGCTTACTTGACTTCTTCGTGTATTGAGCTTACTCAGCTTCTTCTTGTACCGAGCTAACTCAACACCTACTACCTATCACTCGGCACCTTCACATGTTGAGCAAACTGCCACTCGGCTCCTTAAGGTGTTGAGAAAATTGGCACTCAAAAATAGTTAGTGCCAAGCGAAGTTTTTTAAAGTTGTGATTTTTTTTCACAAGAATCTGGATAGTGGTATTGATGTGGATAAATCTGTGAAGGTGTTCATCCAAAAATTTAAGCATGAATTAAAAACAAAGCAAATTGAATTGTTTAAGCGTTACAATGAAATGCTTCAAAGAGGCATCTGAACACATTTCCCTCTTCCATTACAATATAATATGATAAGAATGAAAATGCTTTCTCAATTTGCAATTTAGGGGTAAACAATGGTTAAATTTTGTGTAAGTGCTTGCAGTTAATTTTGACAATAATGTTGTTGATCAGCCATACTTCATTTATTGTTGTTATTAAATATTCTATTCTGAGGCTTTTAACAATCAATGTTTTACCAGAATAATTTATTTCTCATGCATGTAATGAGGCATGAAATAAAAGAAAGAAAACAAAAGGAAGAGAGATTAGGTTGATATATTTTTTAAAAATTATAAATTCGGCTTTGGCTATAATGTTTTTTATGATAATAACACCTAATAGCATTTTTTGTCCATGTTGATTATTAAGTCGAGAGGCTTTCTATAGTAGAAAAATTCATCAACGTAAACTTTTGTAACTTTAAAAAAAAATTGACGTGCAATTGACTGTTCAAATTAACATTATTCTTTTGAAATAGTATGCTAACATTTGGATGCAGTATTTATATAAAGTAAAATGGCTAACGTTTGTTCAGTCAACTTCCAATAGTGCAGGTGGAATATCACTTGTCAATGTACTCTCATAGCTCGTCCATTTCATATTTGATTTTTCTTCAAGGCAACAATTCTAATCGACACTGCAAGATTCTACCCACAATCTATCAGATGAAAAAGTATGTTAAGATATTGAAAAGTGAAAAATTGAAGAACTTGAAAAAATATTGGTGAAAAAATAATGTTTAAAGGCAGCAAATAGAATTTAAAAGAATGTATTTAATTCCAATTTTCACCAAGAAACATCATCAATTCAAATATAAAGCAGTGATTTGGATTAAATTTCATATGCAAATTGTTTACTCCAGACATAAACTTTACCAGTTCTCTCATTTCTATTTAGTTTCTGTATAGATGAATGGTTGTGACTTGAAGAATGAGTAAGGAAGGAAGTGAGAGAAAGAAGAAGAGCATATCACCATGTGCAGCCTACAAACTACTGAGAAGGAGGTGTGTAAAGGAATGTGTGTTAGCTCCATATTTTCCTTGTCATGATTCTCACAAATTTGCTATAATGCACAGAGTATTTGGAGCCAAGTGATATCTTGCCGAGGCATCTATTTTCATAATTTAAATCAGTGTAATAGATGCCTAAAGGATATCTCTCGGCTTATTTTATATATATATATATATATACATATATATGTGTATATATACATATATGTATACATATATATATATATATATATATATTATACATATATATATATATATATATATTATACATATATATATATATATGTATACATATATATATATACACATATATATATACACATATATATATACATATATATATATATATACGCATATATATATACATATATATATATATATCTATATATATATGTGTATATATATATATATATTTGTATATATATATGTGTATATATATATAGATATATATATATACACATATATATATACATATATATATATATATACATATATATATATATATATATATATATATATATATATATATATATATATATATATATATTCGCTAGTATGGAATTGTCTTGCTTTATAACAGTATTGTTAAGTTGTTTTTCCCAATGAATAATATAGTTTTGAAATGGTGTAGTGGTGGAAAACTATTATTTAAAATGATATTTTCAAATTTTAATCTATATTAAAAATTTTTTTGATAAAAATATAGTTTTTAGACTTTTGCATGTAGAGATATTCATAAATATCTAAAAGATTCAATAAGAAACATTCTAAGATTATGGTCTTAACAATAAATTTTTCTCGTATACATAAATATCTAAAAGATTTAATAATAAGTTTACTCACACCACTATGTTGAAGTCTATCATATTGTATCTAGTCAACTTAAGATTTACTTAGGAATGAGTTGTTGAAATCCTAGTTTTTCATGCTTGTCAATTTTTTTCTTAAAACTAACTTCCTCTCAAACTACATTTAGGAATTTTATTGTAATGAAATAACTTCCATAATGAAAGAGGATAATATGAAATATTTTGCAAATACTTGATAATAACTGAGAATAATAGGCCACTTCGAGGGGAAACCTCCAAATATCTCCAATAAGAACACACTTTACAATATGATCTTGAAATACTTGACTCACATCCTCCTATATATACCTAATTATGCTTAGGATGAAAATACGTGTCCCTATATAACATTTAGGCCAACCTACCTAATTAAATAATAATATAATAATGATAACATGACTCCAACTATACATAACCCTATGTACACTGATATTAAGGGTGTAGCACCTAATATGACAATTGACAATCCACTAGCTTTAGGTTCTTTATTCACATATATTTTAAACCAAATTTCTAACTATTACTCTCAATAACTATGATAAATTATGAATTATACACATATCTTACAAATATCTAACTCTATCTTAGATAGAGTGCGTAATTCATAATGTATATAGTGTGCTCAACACATTATGTGTTAGTCTTAGTGTTTGAAATGTTATCTTACAAGTATTCTCCTCAATTTGAATTTGATGATAGCCAGATCTAATATCTAACTTGGTAAAATGCATAGCTCCATTTAATTCATCTAGAAAACCATCAATGTCTGAAATAGGAAACTCATCTTTAATGGTGTACTTGTTGAGCACTCTAGAATCTTGACACATGTGCCAAGTTTCATCCTTCTTACACACCATCACCACAAGCAAGGAGTAAGCACTTTGGCTATGCTTGATAATTCCTACCTCTAGCATTTCTTGAACATTTTTTTCTAGCTCATTTTTTTGTATGTTTGGGTACTTATAAGGTATGGTTTTTGGGACTTGGCCCACTATAACTAGTTGTATGACATGTCATGCTCATTTTAGGAGGAGGTCCTTGAGGCATATCACCAAGAATCGTTGAATGACGATCAATTATTGCTTGTAAATTTTGATGAGTAAGAGCATTAGATTGAGATACTTATAATGAACATACCTGGGCCACAAATATATTCACTCCTTTCTTAAGCACTTTTTGCATTTGATGAGAGCTTACCATCTGCGAAGATTTTTCTCTCAACCCCCTTAGCTCCACTACTTTTCCTTCTAATTGAAATCTTATGAATAGTTCTTGGAAGTTCATCTCAATTATTCCCAATGTAGTAAGCCATTGTACTCCCAAAATAATATTTGATGCACCCATGGATATTACATACATTGGGGTATCAAGTCGGTAACCTCCCATGGATAATTTAATGCTATGACACTTCCTCGATCAACTAATTGTACCCCCATCTGCAATCAAAATGTGAAACTCTATAGCTAGATATATAAAATAATTTATAAGAGTTGCCAGCTATTTGTTGATGGAATTATGAGTACTACTTGAGTTGATCAACACTATTACTTTTTGCTTCTTTAAGAAACCCACTACCTTGAGAGTTTGTGCTATACTGAAACCTGAAAGTGCATGAGAAGAAATGATTGGTTGAGAATCATGTGAATCCTCACTTGACTTCCTATCCTCCACTAATATGGGATCCTCCTCTTCTTCCTCACTTGGCCCTTGAATATAGAATAATTTATTTTCAGTACATTTATGTCCTTGACTGTATTTTCTATCATAATTAAAACATAACCTTTTTTCTCTTTTCTCCTCAATTTGTTGTGAAGTCAACCTAGTAGTTTGAGAAAGAGAAGGTGTTGAATATCCTTTCTCTCTTGTCACATTAGCCCCTTACTTTGTAGGAATCAAATACTTTTCCTCTACCTTGTGTGCCAATATAAAAGACTCATTTACTGAGATAGGACTAAAAATGCATACCTCATGTTGAATCTAATCCTTGAGACTACCCAAGAATAAATCATTAAATTTATCCTCTATAATTGTATCCACTGTTAAGGATAGATTTTGGAATTTTGGAATATAATCCTTAACTAATCCTGTTTGTTGAAGTTTAGCAAGTTGGCTAAAGAAGTTGTCTATCACACTAATACTATATTGTGCTTGGAGTTCTTCTGTAAAAATTGACCATGATGTGCTGAGACCCTTTTTTCCTTTGTTGAGTACAAAACCAACAATACCAAATGAATTGATCTAGTTCTAGATATAGGGAAGCTATCATGACCTTTTTTATGTATGGGATATGATGTACTTCAAAAAATATATACAATTAAAATAATTGAAAATAGTGTAATTAAACAAATACTACAATTAATTATGCATTGTGACTCCTACTAGCTTATATATATAATATATATATAAGTCGAGAGTTATCCTTCTTGAGGCACCTATTTTAAAAATGTAACTTAGTGCAATAGGCACCTTGAGAAGGATAACTCTTGACTTTTTAATATATATAAAAATATATATAAGCTAGTTTATGAAGACAATAATTAAGTTGAAGACATTCCCTATATAAATTGGGTGAGATAGTTATTGTGATCAATGGGTCAAATTGTCATCTGTGAATGACCTCATTATGTGACCTATGAGGCACGAATCATTTACCAACTTTTGCACCTCTAGCATGTCATGCAATGCACGTGAATATCCAGCCAAGATCATTTGGATGGTCATCTAAACCCTTTTAGACATTTTGAACTGTTGATTGCAATAATTAGCTCACCCACTTCATATAGGGAATGCCTTCAACTTAATTATCATCTTCATAAATTATAGTTTTTAGTACCACTTTTTGGTATTAGTTTGTTTATTAGAAACATTGCAGATCTCTTTTATCCTATATTCTAAAGGAAATTTGCTATTAAATTGAGTTTCAACTTTTACTTTCCCTTTTCTTATTGACTATTGTCATTTTTCCTTTCTAGTGTATTTTATTACCCTTTTTATTTTTTCAGAAAATTGTCAAAAAAAAAATAGAATGGTTGATTTCAAAATTGGGCAAGTGGCAAGTTTGCCTAGCTAGCATGTGGTTGTAACCAGAAACAATTTAACATTGCAGATATCATTTGCATGTATATGTACCTTGGTAATTACCGAAGGTTTAAAATGGCTTGATAAGAGATAATATTTTTCTTATGATTTTGATGTTTTGTTAGCCCATACAAGCAATTGGAAAAAAGGGCCTCATGTCGAGAAGTAAGAGTGCCCCTCTAGTATTCTCATCACTTTACATGCAAAATAGCTTATTTTGTGAGATTTGTAAATATTAGAAGACAATAAATCTCATTAGAAGGAAGTTTTTTCTTTAGAGACTTGTTAGATAGATTGCACAACTCTAAAATAATATATATTTCTTAAGCTCTATTGCTTTTGCATTGCAGGTGGCTTGGGAGGTGTACCTGATAAGGATTTTTGAAGATAATAAGATATTTGTTATTTCCACCTTCTCTCAAGATCAATTATAGTGGTTCCTCTTTGCTTCCATATTTTGCAGACATAATATATTTCAGATGCCTTTCTATTTTTGTATCCAGACCTAAGTGCTCATTTTATATTTGTAGTCTAAAGAGATGTCTTTGTTGCGATCATATTATGCCCACTTGCATTTTTTGTTGATAGGCACATACAATTGATCTCTACCCATTTGGACAAACCAAATAAATTCCTTAGATGTATAACTATTTCACTAAGTTGAATATTTTATTCATTCACTGTACCGTTTTGCATTAAACCTAGAAATACTAGAGACTTTTAGAGAGATTAGATTTCCACAATCCATTAGAATTGTTAGTTATTGCTTCTAGATTAGATTGCGTTGGAATTTTTACCATCAATGTTTCGAATCACACTATGTGATTCATCATCATGATTGTAAAAATTCCAACACAATCTAATCCAAAAGAAATAACTAATGATACTAGAGACTATTTCTTTACATATTTTCTCATATATGCAAATTTATCAAGTTATCTTATATGGTCTCATGGGAAAGTTTTCAAACCCATCTATTCACTAAGTTATGTTTCATCTACAATTTTTCACGAGTGTCCTTTGGGTTATCTGTTTGTGACATTGTTGATATCTCTTCTTTGTCAAGAGTAATTTTAGGCTCTTCACAATCTATCTATATTTTAGGTTTCATCTTTCTTCAATGAATTTCTTTATATTGTGCTTCTAATATAATTAATGTTTGTATGCTCTCTAAAATAATCAATGTATGATTATTATAATTTGTTTATTTTTCCATTCCATTAAAATATTAGAATTATGCAATTGATTTTGAAATTAAGAAGAAACCAAAAAGTGGGATAACTTAGAACAAAGCAAAAAACTGACCAAAGATCAGTTAGAAGTCATTACCATGAGATTACCTAACCCCCTTTTCTAAATATTAAAAAACTACCCATAAGCATGATAGTAAAATAAATACTACTAAAAACCATGAAAGTATCAACACTATACATAAAATTGGCCATAAGATTCAAATCAGCCATTAAACTAGTTCGACATAAAAAACCTAAAAGAACCTGAAGGCCAAGAAAGAAACTATCATAAGGAAAAAATTGAACAAGAAACACACTTGTAGGAGGTAATCAATCATTGGTTTCTTGGGTTCTCTAACAGTAAGTGAAGGCAATCATTGGCCAAAAAGTCATATAGAAAGCGAGTAGTCTCCACCTTCTTGTCATCAGTTGCACCATCCTTATTAGTCTACATGAGATAGAGGGTAGTGGTCACTAAGTGCATATCACACACTAAGAAATTGCCAACTCTGCTGAACTTATCCTCCAAGTCCACATTTATTTTTATCAGGTTAGTAATGGACATCTCCAGTTTCTTCACCTCTAGATTTTCCTACACTTTGTCATATATTCCCATAGTGGCATCATTTTGTTGAGTGTGGTCTCCCCCCAACTCCTTACCCTCTTGGCCCCCCTATCCCCCAATGACCTCCACTTGGGTATGACTACCCAAGTTACCCATCCTAATTGGTAAAGTGAATGTTCCCTGCTCCTCAATAATCTCATCTTTCTAAGAATCTAGGGTTATGGTATTAGTTTTGAAAGTATTTAAAACCTTAGAGGGCAGGGGACTATTCTAACACTCCTCCATAACATCCTCATTCTTACCCTCTTTGTCAATTTCTTCCTCTTCCTACTTTCTATAATTCCTTCTAGTATCCATGCATTTAGGTCTAGGGATAAACTTCTTTTTAGAGTTGTTTAGACATGCCACAAGTAGTTAGAGTGTTTTTATCTCTCATCCTTTTGCTCAACCAATTGATTCCCTTCCTAGAGATGGTGTCATTATTCTCAACATCCAAGATTCTAATTTTTTCCTTCTTGATTTTCCTAGCCAAGGCAGTGGGGTCCTCATCAATCTTGGGTTTGGTGGGGAGGAGAAGAACTTTGACCCTTTTCAATAATTTTTAGAGGTGAAGGGTTCAGGCTTGGGATTTGAGGGTGAAGGCATTTGTAAAATTTAAATAGACAAAAAATTAAGGCTTCTTCTGTAAGAATTTGGTATAGCTATGATACCATGAAGAATTTGCCTTAGGGTAAAATGAAGCCATGATCAAGAAGCACAAGACTAGCACAATATGGACCAAATAATGTATAATCAGAATAAAAATATGAGAATGAATATCTAATTATCTTTGGATATCAGACCATTTGATAATAGATAACTTGATGTTGTATTGATGTACTAGTACACTAGGAGTGCCTAAATATAAAGGCCTCTAGAATGATTAGGAGTTAGCAAAATGATAAGCCTCACAACTAAGCACACATCCACCAAGAGTGGATTATCCTCCATTAAGTACAAAAGTTAGTGCGATGATGAGAGGATAAGCCTACAAAGGCATGTCATGTAAAATTATGTTATAGACACCATGTGCTTAATTAGAGTGCAAAAAATTGTCTTGTCTGCATGACAACTCAATTAATTATGCAAACTTCAGTGTTGTAGACACCATGTGCTAAAATAGAGTTTCTAACTCTTGTGTTGTCAACATAACAATTCATATGAGTATGCATACTCCTAGGTGTCTAACTTAATAAATAATAAAATAATGCATTTATCCTAAGTAAAATTAAGTAAAGTGTAAATAGTAATTATTTACACTAACACCCCCCCCCCCCAAGTGCAACTTAGGGAAATGCACTTAAGCTCACAAAAGCTATGATGAAAATGCATAATGGGTCCCAACTACTAGGCCATGTCAGGTACCCATGTACAAATGTAATGTTGTACATACAACGTAATAAAATGCAATCTCTCTAAAAATAGAGAAAGAGGGAAAACCTCATGGGAGAAACCCTCCCCCAAAAAGAGAGATAAGTACAATAAAGAAAGATGCATGTATGGATGGAGTAATCATGACCCCCCCCATTATGACATACATCATGCATATACAATAGAGAATCCCTCCATGAAATACCCCCCTTAGTGAACAATCTCATAATGATAAGTGTGTTAGGATTAAACTACAAACAGAAATAACAATTACATGTAAATATAACCAATAACAAAAAAAATAGATCACATAGAAAAGAACACAAGGAACCAAGATTTAACATGGTTCACCCAATCCTTGGGCTACGTCCACCAAACAACAAGTCTGATATTATTACGATCCAGTGATTACAACTTGCTTACAATCTATAATCCCTTACAGCTCAGTATCACCACAAGAAATAATTTTGCATCACAACATAACATAATGAAAAATACCTAACCCTAAGCCCTTTTATACAAGTATTTTATGCTATTTTAGGGTTACAACATGTTGGTCATATGTCGGCCACACGTCAGCCATGGTCCAAAAAATTTATGAAGTATGAACAGTAATTTCCTGATAAGTCACCACAATCTAACAAAGTGCTTGAAGACAAAAGAAAATCCAATGTTGACAAACAATGTTTCTCCCTTTAGGAAGAAGAAACACCAAATATAGGTGCAATATGCTTCCCACTATGGATAGGAAGATGGAAGAGGGATCCACATGTAGTATGCTATAGATGCTACCTCTGAAGTCTACTCATATGTTGACAAGTCCTTGATGAATGGAGATGCCACAAACCAATCTGGTGGATGCCCAAGAGAAGGTGGCAAACAAGGTAGCATGTCCATGTAGGAAACTAAATCAACCTCCAAAGACAATGGACCATCCTGATAGGAAGATATGGGAAGAGAAGCAATGTTGCCTCCCCTTAATTATATATGCACACCCATGATAGAAGCTCCTTGATCACTAAAGAAGCTACACCATGAAAGCTAAATGAAGTTCCTCCTTGTACAAAGAAGTGGTGCCATAGGTGTAGTAGAGAATGCTCCCCAACTGGTACGATGAATCCTCAAAAAATATGATGTTTGAGGAAACTGTAATACAATCTCCAAAGACTAAGATGTCTCCTCTGAAGTGAAAGAGTTCTCCTCCAACTACTGTAAAGAAATGTCCACAATCAAGTTAGTCTTGAAAGAAAGCTCAAGTGGTTGAGGGTTAGAGTGTGCCCTCACAACAAGTGAATAAGAAGTCTCCTCAATAAAGAGAAGATGGATGTCATCGATGATGTCTCCTACATCTTCAATGTATAACTCCACAAATAGCCCTACAATGTCTGGAAGGAAATATTCCCATGAAGCTAAAATAGGAAGACATGGTATTTCCTGTTGCACTAAATCAAGAGCATATGTGGCTAGAACTGGATCAGTAGAATCAATAGGAGAATCAGGAGGTAGGATCTCAACTAGAGTTGTAGGTACCATAACTGGATTGACTAGAGGTAGAATGTCCTCTAGAAATGGAGGAACTATTGGATCTCCATATGCTTTCCAAAGAGCAATCCAAATGTCATAAGGTTCAATTGCTTTTCCAATGACATCTAAATGATCAGCATTAAGACTGAAAAAAATGGATTCTAAAATTATTTTAACAAGTGGCAGATCAGTGGAAGAGGGCATTTCTTTGGAACATCGATAATGAAATACTTCCTTATGCTCTCTTCTAAGATGATCAATGATTAAAGCACTCCATTCATGATAGTTTTTTTTTGTCAACCTTGGTCTAACACCAAACTAACATGTGAAACAAAACTCCATGAGATCAATAAATGTATGTACCCCCCAAACTGCAAAAATAATTAATCAACACCTCCCCTTGCCAATGCAAGATTTGGCACTTTATATGTAGTGTGTTTACAATAGCCACTTGCCAATTTTGGCCTTAGTGGACTTCTGATTTTGTTGTTTACAACCTCCTCTTGGAGTTAAAATTTGGTACAAAGCACTATATATGTGTCTAGATGATCCCATACTGAGCCTTTGAAGTTGCAAAAATTAGGATTTGCAATTTGCAGAAAAATTCAAGAATAGAGATCTCAAACATCCTGAACCAATGTGTAGATCACAAAATTCTACCCTAAAACAAAAAAAACTTTCTCAGAAAAAGGAGTTTGTATGAGGGAGATACCGTTCTTTGAAAATCATCTTTGCAATTATTTTTTCTGAATCACCGCCGTTGCACCTCCAAAAATTAATTGACTCTAGATTTCACCTCAGATGTCCGATTTTGATGAAACAAAAGTTGATTTGGGGGGTTTTTTGAACTTTTGAATATGATGCCAATATCTGATTTGCAACAACAAGCTCCAATCTTCACTTGCAAAAAATCTCTCCTACTGTCCAATTTCACAAATCAGTCCTTTGGGTTCCAATTTGTAAAAGAAAATTGCCTCAGATTTGACTATGGCCTAGGGTAGGCAAATTTATAGTCAAAATTCACCAAATCAATCCTCTGAATGCAATGGTGAGGTCCACTTTGGCTCTAGATACTCCCAATAACTACAGATACTCTAGATCTGAATCATGGTCCTCCAAGAGTTGAAGTAAAAAATGATCTCCAATGGCTCTGATACCATGTAATAATTTGGTATAGCTATGAGACCATGAAGAATTTTCCTTAGGAAAAAATGAAGCCAAGATCAAGAAGCACAAGACTAGCACAATATGGACCAAATAATGTATGATTAGAATAACAATATGAGAATGAATATCTAATCATCTTTGGATATCAGACCATTTGATAATAGATAAATTGATGTTGTATTGATGTACTAGTACACTAGGAATGTCCAAATATAAAGGCCTCTAGAATGACTAGGAGTTAGCAAAATGATAAGCCTCACAACTAAGCACATGTCCACCAAGAGTGGATTATCCTCCATTGAGCACAGAAGTTAGTGCAATGATGAGAGGATAAGCCTACAAAGGTGTGTCATGTAAAATTATGTTGTAGACACCATGTGCTTAATAGAGTGTGAATAACTATGTTGTCTACATGAAAACATAGTTAATTATGTAAACTTTAGTGTTGTAGACACCATATGCTAAAATAGAGTTGCTAACTCTTGTGTTGTGAACATGACAACTCATATGAGTATGCATACTCCTAGGTGTCTAACCTAATAAATAATAAAATAATGCATTTATCCTAAGTAAACTTAATTAAAGTGTAAATAATAATTATTTACACTATCATCTTCCTAATATTCCACACACAATCTTCTATAGAATGTAACAAGAGAAAAGGAAAGGAAAAAAAATCCTTGTTCTAAAAATGGTTAAGTATAGGAAAATGGTAATAGTAATAGACCTTAACTCTATCCTCCATGGTTACATATCATATTATGACATAGTAGACCATATCCCATAGTTTTGGAAGTTGTTCCTACAAAAAACCACCATGGAAATGGACAGGGGGGTCATTAGAGAAAAAGAACTTGCACATGCTTGTCTCATCCACCACTGTAGCTTGCTTCCTCTATGATTTTCCTTTCATTTATAGGCTAGTTGCATTAGGTATCAGATCTTTAGTGACCTCAAAAAATATTGCATCAATAGTAACCCACCACTTCTTCCATGAGTCCATGAACTGCCGGGTGACCATCTCATCATGGCCCTTGATGCTCTCCATGAAAGGGATAAATCCACCTTCCTTCAAATGTAACCACATAGCTTTGTCTTCCCTAACATCTCTCTCAATTCTTTACAATTTAGTTCTCAAATTTTCTCCCTCCATCACTTTATCTTGGTCAAGGTCCACAACAATATCTTCTTCCCTTTCCTTAAGTTCAACTACCACATCCTTCACCCACTTCGACAAACTGTTTAGAAAAACCAGAGCTGGATCCTCACACACCAAGAAATGAAGTTTGAAATTATGCAAACCCCAAGCAAATAAAGGGTACTTGGTTCCCATAGCTTTTAAATTAGAATAAGAGTTTTTCTTAAGTTGCCAAATCTTAATATTTCCATGATTTCTTTTGAATCTCAACCTTGAGATTTAGAAATCCATCTTTGATGATGTAAAATATCATCCCAAATATTGCATTCAATACCAACTTTCCAATTACCATCACAAGTAATGATTACTAAAAAAATTCTCTAAAGTTAGTGTCACATTTTTATCAACATAAAGACCTCCTCCAAAATTAGCACCATCATTACATGGCCCACCAAACAAACTAAATATTTAGTGGTCATGCTAATAACCATCACCAAGCCCATCGTAGTGAGACTATCCATGTTGTAGATCAAAAAATTGTACATCATCATTAAAAGACATCTTTTTGAACAAGCAATTTGATCACCATCAAAATATCTTGCTCATTCTACGAAACTTGAGCATTGATTGCTTCATGTCTATATCCCGCTAGGTTTTCTACCACTTGATTTCCTTCCCTATAGATATATTGTATTTTAAAAACATTAAGACCATTCAAGATACATTGGGTATCTCTAATAATCGAGATGGCATTCCATGTCATCATAATGTCCCCCTTGATAGCTTTAATAACTAACAAAGAATCTCTCTCCATAAGAAAATTTTTATATCCCATTCTATTAGCCAATTCCACTCCCTAGAAGAGCCAAAGTGCTTCCACCTCATTGCTCAAAATGCTTCCAAATTTTCTATAATATCCCCTAATTCATGCTCCTTGTGCATTCCAAATTGTTCCTCCCACTGCAGTGCCCTCACATCTCTTAGACCCATCAAAATTCAATTTCAACTAGTTTGTGGTAGGTGGCTACCACTTAGCTTCCAAAATCTTCTAGAACATAGTATTATCAACTCTCTTAATAACTTGATTGATGCCCAAAGATTTTTCCAGTCTCACTCCACTTTTTTGGGAACTGAGGAGGTGGTTTCCATTTTTAGTTTATGGCACACTCACTTAATTGTCCCAAAATTTTACGTCTGACTACTCTTAGAGGGGTACTTGTATCTCTGAAGATATGATTGTTCTATTCCTTCCATATGTTCCAATATATATAGTGGGGAATGGCCTTCCATATCATTTTTATGAATGGTGGTATAAAGGGAATTGCTATCCAAGGATAAATTGGGAAATATTACTATTGAAAACCCATGAGATTCTAAGCTGTCTAAATATAGTATGCCAAACCTGTATATAATAGGGGAAATGGATGAAAACTTGAGGGATAGATTTTTCCTCATTGTAAAAGAACATGCACCAATTGCACATCATAAAGACATGCCTCTTAAGGTTGTCAATGATGAGGATGTTGTTGTACATAGTTGACCACTAAAAGAAATTAATCTTAGGAAGAAAGTGGGAGTGCCAAATATTCTTCCACTCCAAATCTCCCTCCTCTCCAATTATAGTAATATATGTCAATTTCACACTAAATTCCCCATTATATTTTTTATCCCATATTATTTTATCCATCTCATGAAAGGAGAGAATATAAATCTCCTTTAGGAGAATGCACAAATCCCCATATAAGGCTTTATCTGTCTTATTTTGGTTGTTTATGTTGAAGGCCTGCCATTGTTTGTGATGGATGTATTTCTTCACCTTTTCCCCCATCTTGATCTCCCCTTTCTCTTTTAAAGTGGAAAACTTCATTTCAATTAAGGGAACTTATCTAACCCATCTATCCTTCCAAAATATGACCTGGTTGTCATCCCCAATTCTCCATAAAATGCCCCCCTTAAGTGTTTTCTTATCTTGATGATATTATTCCATATCCTTGAACTAGCTAACAAACCTTCACCAAAGAGAGCTTGGTTGAAAGGTCTAGAGTCCAAGTACTTAGCTCTCATAATTTGACACCAAGAGGTTGTGTCCTAGGCTAGCCTCCAATGAACCTTCATCATAAGGACTTTGTTTAAATCTCTATTTTTTCTCTGATTCAGACCCCTTTGGGATTTTGACTTACACACCATGTCCCTTCTAAACGGGCTTAAATTTTTCTTCTCCTTTTTTTCTTATCCATGGGAAATTCTACCAATTTTTCTCAATAATATCTTTGAACCTAGTAGATATCTTAAATGATTATAAAAAGTAGACAAGAATTCCTTGTAAAGAGGCTGATAATAATTGAAGTTTACTAGTATTGCTTAGGACCTTCCATTTCCAAACTACTAGTTTCCTTTGCATCCTTTTCACCATAGTATTCTAGAATTGGGTGGTCACTTCCTTGACCATAAGGGCAAGTGGTGCAAGGAGGAATGGTAAAACTAGGGTCAAAGGCGCACTCAGCTATCTAATCCACCTTGTAGAGTAAACACAATGAAAGAAATCACATAAAGGACAACACCAAAGAGAGAGAGAGAGAGAGAGAGAGAGAGAGAGAGAGAGAGAGAGAGAGAGAGAGAGAGAGAGAGAGAGAGAGAGAACAAGCACTTCTATTGATTCATCAAATTATCAACATACATGCCTAGTTGTAAGGCCTTCTAGGTTACGATCAGATACAAAATACAACTTCAAGATCCACAATCCAATTTCAAATTTGCACTTTTATACACATCTACACTAAAATCTCTAAGCCCTCTAAGTTGTACCCCTAACCTAAGGCTAAGCACCCTATTTATACTTGCCAAAATGAATTACAAAAGATTCTAGATAATTACATGATAGAAAGGCTGACCTCAAAATTGTCAACACTCGTCCCTAGACAAGATCCAATCAATAAATTCATGATCCAAATTAAATACTAAAGTTGACTCCAACAAAGAACCAAAACACAAACAACTTGGTCAAATAAGGACTCGAGCATTAGCAAATATCATGTTCACTCGACACATGAAGGAACACTTGGCCAACACTAGATAGGTTGGCCAACACTGGTCAACTTGCTAGTAACTTGAACTTGGTAGTGACTAGAACTCGGCAATAACTAAAACTTGATGGCAACTAGAACTCAGCAATAACTAGAACTTAATAGTAACTAGAACTCAATAATAACTGGCATAATGAACAAAAATTAGTAGGATTACAAGGCAACTCAGGATGCTCCTACATTAGACAACCAAGGTTGAAAGAAATGATTCTCATGAATCATGCAAGTGTGACAACCTAAGGTTAATCCAACTTAGATTGAGAAATTCATGTAGTATCTTCAACTGGTTTATTTTTCCACTTCACCAAAAACTCATAGTAATCTTTTCTTCTTGTGCTCTTACCAAATCTCTGATCCAATACCTATTCAACCTCTTCAATCTACTTCTTAAGATAATCATGTGATACAATAATTTCTCATCTAACTCATGATACTTATACAAATAAAAAACATTTAATATAGGAGCTATATCCATGTCATCAGGTAACTCAACATCATAAGCATTACCACTATCAAACTTCCTTAAGATCTTACAAGGTCAAAACTTCTTCATTTTCATCTTACTATATGTTTCACTAGGAAATCTTCCTTTCTTCAAACAAGCCATCACCTCATCACCAAATTCAAAAATATGATGTCTCCTAGACTTATCAAGATTCTTATTATACTTCTAATTACTTCGTTCCAATCTCAACTTTACTTCCTCATGCAAAGACTTCATAAAGTTAGCAAACTCTTCCCTTGTAGCACTTCTCTTTTCTTCACCAATGATATCTGTCAAATTTGTTATTCCCTTAGGCTGTATTCCAATATCAATCTTTAAAGGTTGTTTCCTTGTACTCCTATTTATAGAGTTATTATATGCAAACTCAACTTGTGCCAATACTAGATCCCAATTACTTTGCTTATCTCCCACTAAAAATCTCAAAAAATTACCTAAGCTTCTATTCACAACATATATTTGTGGATGGAATGTAGAATTAAATCTCAATTCAATATCCATCTTCTTAACAAAGTCCTCCAAAAATAATCAACAAATTTACTGTCTCTGTCAGAGATAATACTTCTTCGTAATCAATGCAATCTAACAATCTCTTTGAAGAAAATTTCAGCAACATGCTCAACATCTAATGTCTTCTTACATGGTATGAAATGAGCCATTTGGTAAAATCTATCCATAACAACAAATATAGAATCATGCCCCTTTACTACCTTAGGTAATCCAAGAACAAAATCCATACTAATGTCACTCCAAGGTTTCTCAAGAATAGAGATAGGTGTGTACAATCTAGTATTTTGACTCACTCCTTTTGCAATTTGACAAAATCTAAAACTTCTTACAAAATTATAAACATCCTTATATATTTTTGGCCAATAATACTTATCCTTCAATAAACTCAATGTTTTATCAATTCCAAAATGTCCATCCAATCCACCACAATGCTTTTCCTTAACCAAATTAACTCTTGTAGAACATCTTGGTATACACAACTAAATTCCTTTGAATAAAATACCTTCTTGAATGAAATACTCATCATACTTACTCATGTGATCTGATAGATTTGGTGCTCTACACTCTCTCTACACCTCAAAAAAAATAGGGTCAGTATCAAACAACTCTTTCATTTAATCAAAACCAAGAACTTCAACCTTTATCTCGGTCAACAAAGAATTTCTTCTACTCAATTCATTAGTAACAAATAATTTAGTTACTCGACACCTTATTCTTGATAAAAAATGTGAAACTCTACAAGTACTCAACCCACTTCATATGTCTGTAATTCAACTTATGTTGACTTCCCAAGTACTTTAAAGCTTTATGATCAATATACAACACAAATTTCTTATGAATCAACTAATGTCTTCACTTCTTCAAGGCTTTAACAATATCATAAAACTCTTGATCATACATAGATTACTTCCTTTTAGCATCATTCAACTTCTCACTAAAGAAAGAAATAGGTTTACCTTCTTGACTTAATATAGCTCCTATTGTACCACCACTTGCATTGCACTCAACTTGAAATACCTTATTGAAATCAACCAAATCCAATACAAGTAACTCAACAACCTTTTCTTTCAATGTCTCAAAACTCTTATCACCCACTTAAAATATTTTTTGTCTCCTCTCATTTTCTTAGTCATAGCATTACAAACAGAACTAAAATTCTTTATAAACTTCTTGTAGAAACTAGCTAAACCATGAAATGATCTTACCTCACCCACATTCTCAAGTGTAGGCCATTCCAAAATTTATTTAACCTTCTCAGGATCCATTCTCAAACCATCAACTTAAGTCACAAATCCCAAATACACAATCTCCTCTTGCATAAAAGAACACTTTTTCAAGTTAATCATCAACTTCTAATCTTTAATCTCTGTAATACTTGTCTAACATGCTCAATATGTTCTTCCTTAGTCTTATTGAATATCAAAATGTCATCCAAATAAACAATCATAAAATTACCCAAGAATCTCTTGAGAACTTCATTCATCAACCTCATAAAAGTACTAGGTGCATTAGCCAAACCAAAAGGAATTTCTAAACATTCATACAAGCTATATTTTGTCTTAAAAGTAGTCTTCCATTCATCACCTTCTTTGATTCTTATTTGATGATAACCACTCTTCAAATCAATCTTGGTAAAATACTTTACTCTACTCAAACAATCCATTATGTTATCCATCCTTGGCATAGGAAACATATATTTCACTGTGATCTTGTTAATAGGTCTAGAATCAATACACATTCTCCATTCTCCATTTTTATTAGGTGCTAATACGATAGGTACAAAAAATGGACTCAAACTTTCTATGATCAAACCCTTCTATAATAACTCATGTACTTATCTATTAAGTTCTTCATTCTCTATAGGTTTCAATATATATGGTACTTTATTTGGAAAACTAGCTCTAGGAATTAGATCCATACAATGACTTATACTTCTTACTAGTGGTAAACCATTATGAATATCCTCTACAATAATTTATTTATACTAATTCAAAAAAAATTCAAGTTTTGTTGGTACTATGCTAACACTACAAGTTTCCACTATCACTCAATCTCTATCAGTTTCTATTGTCACTCAATCTCTACTAGCTTTTGTTTCTCTGTCATTACTACCAATGCTCAATCCTCTAGGAATTATAGCTTAACAAACTTGGTTCCTTTTCATTTCTTTTTCAAATTGCTTTCCATTAACCATGTAAATTCTTGTAGTAGTACAATTAACCTCATCTAGACTTTCAATCAAGGGCAACACTATTTGTTTTCTTCCATTCACCCAAAGAGTATATTGATTCAATCTTCCATCATGTATAGCATATCTATCATATTTCTAAGGTCTAGCCAACTAAATATGACAACAATCCATTGGCATAATATCACAGAAAACTTCATCAAAGTAATGTCCACTATTGAACTTCACAATACATTACTCACTTACCAATATCTTATGCTCATCCTTGATCCATGAAACATTATAGGGTTTAGGATGATTTAGCCTCTACAACTACAACTTTGTAACTAGCTCTTTTGATGCTAAATTTGTTGAACTTCCACTATCAATGATCACTTTGCAACATTTTGAGTTCATCTTACATATGGTTTTGAAAATACTTCTCCTAAGAATAGGTTCCTCATGAATTCCCTTATTACACAAGGTTCTTTTTGTTGACAATTGGCTAATAGTGATATGTAATTATTATCATTTATGGACACACATGATGTACATGTTCACAAGAAACATCAGAAATAAATATACTTAGTGTTTGGTAATTAGAAAATTGTTTAAGTGTAGAATTTAGTTTACAACAGTGTACTGTTCTATTTATAACTTATTTCTGACATCATATTATGACTAGTGAAGTTACATGGAGATAGTATACATCTTGGTGATGATATGTATAACCTTATAAGTTAGTAAAGATTGTATGAAATAGAGATAATCATGTTTGAAGTGAAACATGACAGCAGAATTGAAGGAAAGAATTATCTTGTTTACAAAATAATTACTTGTCCAATTAGGGCCAACATCCTCAATGTTTACCCTATGTTGGAAAAGTGGATTGTGGTCTTAGATGACCCAATAGAAATTTGTGTAAAGGCATGGTATTTATGCAAAGGACATTTTTTGATAAGATTGTGAAAAGTTAGCGATTGTATTCCAAGTGCTATCTTGTAATTGTATGTGAACTTTTGTGAAAGCGATATATGTGAAGTTTTATATGAGATATTTGGTGATCTAAGATTGAGCTAAAGATTAGAGATCAATCAAGGAAGAAGTTAGAGTAATTATGTTTAGTTTAATTACTTGTTTGGGTAGTGAGCTCTTCTTATAATTGGAAGTGCATGTTTGGATAGTGGGCTCATCTTCCATTCATTGCACTACAACTCCTAATAGAGTTGGAATCTCCTAACAAGGATTCAAAGTCTCCTAATAGGGACTCCTTATACTGAATTTTCTCATTGACTCCTAATAGGGTCCATCCTCCAATAAGGAACTTATATATCAGTATATTACCTAGTGGGTATCATCCTTACCGAGGTTTTCCCTTGGTCAGGGTTTTCCTAGTTAACAAAATATGGTGTTATGAGTTATCTTTGTGCATTATTATTGTTATTGTTCAAAATTACTTTATTGCTTGGTTATGCATGATTTAAACTAAGTAATAATATCTAGTTGGCAACTAAAGTTTATAAATTACTATTGGTATCAAAGCATAGTTACTTTGAAGAGGCTTAATAGCTTAAGTAAGATACCTATGGATATGGAACAATTGATGAAAAATCTTGAAGAAGCTCTTGAATAGTTGTATCTCCTTGCTGAAGATAAAGATAGGCTAAAGAAAAAATATGAAGACTCCAAAGTATACATTGGTCAATTGAAGGAAAAGATTGAACATCTAAAATCAAAGCCTAAATCTACTAAATCTAGAACTAGTGATGATCATTATTCAAAATTGAAAACAAAATAAAAGATCTTGAAGCATGAATTGAAGATTAAAAATCTAAATTTGACTTTGAGAAATAATCCTAGCAAAGTTTAATCTGATTTGAAGACTAAAAATTTAGATCTAAGAGCAATTTTGGAAAATAAAACATCTGAGTTTGAAACATTGAAAGTAGATCATGAAGAACTTGATAAGTACAATACTATTTTGAAAGGTGAATTAACATTGTGCAAGTAGCAACTTGAGAAGCTTTATTCTAGTAGAGAAAATCTTGGTGATTCAATGTCAATATAGAAACCTAATTATGATAAGACTAGTCTTGGTTTTCTATTTAACATGTCTATGAAGAAACTAGAGTTTAGATCAGATCTAAAAGAAAAGGACAAATTTGATGATAATATTGAATCTAGTCAATCCTCTAAAAAATTCAAAGAAATTGAGAAAAACAAGGAAGTTGAAATTTTGGATGAATCAAAGCATGTGGAATCTCCTAAAGAAACGAGGTATGAATTTAGAGGTAAGTGTTTCTTATGTAAGAAAATAGGTCATATGAAGAGATTGTACTAATAAGTTGTTTAATCATGTTAAGGACTTTTATTTTCATAATTATCATGCTTTGGGTCATAATGCAATTGATTTTAGGAAACCTAAGTATGGTAATGATAGAAGAAATAGTAGAATGTCTTGAAATACTAACCTTGTAGATAGAAGAAGATCTAATGAAAGGATATCGAGAGCAAGAAGATCTTATGAAGATAAAAGATAGATCATATGTTATAAGTGTAACAACTTAGGACGCATTTTTCTCAAAATTGTCATGCACCTAATGATTAGCAAAATTCTAGAAGCAGAGCACTAGTATGTTAGTTATACAACAAATTTGAACACACAGTGAAGTACTGTAGAATGGATAAAAACTTCAGAGATAGAAGGAAAAATGGAAGAAACTTTTGGAACAAAAGGAATGATGGAAAGAATGTCAAAAATAATAAAAGGAACTCCAAAACTAATAAAGACAATGATTAACATAGAAACATTGTTAGTGAACTTCAAGCATAACATAATAAAGCATTTGTGAAAGGAGTAGATATTGTTCAAAATACAAATGGGAAATATATACTTATGAGAGTGGGTGGGGGGTGTGAGGGTGAATCAAAAGTACTAGTCTTTAACCAATAAAACATTTTACTTAAAACAATGCATGCATTAACATATTTAAATAACGTGTAAAGGAAATGCATCCACATAAACACTTGACACTAGATATGATTACCCATAAACTCTCCAATGAGATGGTAAAATTATGGTGGGGATGACACCCACAATTCTTCACTAGTGTAGTAATAAAGTGTCACCTATTAAGGTTACATAGTTTGACCATTTTCATGATTTTTCCTATGAAAGGCCTACCCTATTAAAGGCTTATAAAGGATTGTTAGATCCTACCCTATTAAAATATTTTAACATCCTATTAGAAGTGTGTCTGGTTAAAGGACTTTAAAAACTCACTTGGAATGTCACCCTATTAAAGGATTTTGCAATGGTTGTTATGTTGGAAATATGATTGAAAAGATCATATTGTTTGCAAAGAGGGAGATTGTTGATAAAGAATTTTTTCAATCATTGTTTTGTCACTGATGTCAAACCTACTATTTGTTGGAATGAAAATTGCTTATAAGATCCAAGTACTATCATTTAGTTGATTGATGAAGAGGATTTAATCAACTAGATGTAACAAAAGTACCTAAAGGAAAGGTTGAGTTATGGTTTTTTAATGGAGTGCAAGGATTAGTTAAGACAATGATAAAATGATGTATTGATGATACACTTGAAGATATAGAGGTTGGCCATAGCTAGAAACTTTAGAAGTATAAGTTGTAACAAGGTTGTCTAACAAGCTTGACTAAGTTCTTTTGTGAGTGCCAAGCAAGCTAGTTCATGCCGAGCAGATTATCAGTTAGTGCTGAGCAAAAGAAAAATCTAGTGCACATGCTAAGTGATATAGAAGGAGCCAAGCAAGTAATGGGTGTCAAGCATCAGAAAAACTTAGTAGATGCTGAGTGAATCTATAGTAGGTGTCGAGCATCAATAAAATGTAGTTGGTGTTGAGTAACACAGTATGTGCCAAGCACCATAATTTCAATAGTGTCGAGCTGCTACATTTTTTGAAAAGTCAAAGATTTGCCAAATTTGAGCTGACAAGTTTGTTACCTTGAATTTTTTGAACTACATGGAGGATAAGGATGATGAGCTGGAGGCATAAAATTTTAGGTAAACTATTTTTGGGTGAATTCAGGAGGACAATTCATTGAATCCTACCTAATCCATTCAATCTAAAAGAAAGAGAAGGAAGACTTGAGAGGGAAAATGGTTCTAAACTTATATTTAAGGAGTCATAGGCCAAGAAGCTAGAGTGGATGGGTCATAGTTGTTGAAGGGTGTCAAGGAGAAGACATCAAGGAGAAGGAAGAACTTAGCATAGAGACTCTACTTTGATAATTGGTCATATAGGAGATTGCACTAGTACATCAAGCATGGAGACTCAAGGAGACAAAGCTTGAAAGGAGGACAAGTTGTTAGAGCTTAAGAGACTAAAATCCAAGCAATGTTGTGAGTGAATAGAGATCTGAAATTCACAAGTTAAGTTGTGAGTTGTATTAGGTCAAAAGCCCTTATTGTTACACTCTAATAATTGTATCACGTTAGGGTAAAATCCTATGGACTTAGGTTGGTTTAACAACCATTTGTAAATCCTTTAGAAGGGTGGCATTCCAAGTGAATGTTCTAAAGTCCTCTAACCAGGCCCACTTCTAATAGGGTGGTTAAATCCTTTAACTAGGTCACATTTAACATTGTGTTATAGCCTTTAACAAGGTAGGCCTTTCATAGGGCATCACTTCAAAATAGTGAGAATTGAGTGGCATGTTACTGGTGGTTTTTCTCAAATTGAGTTTCCATGTAAATCACTATCTTATGTGTTGATTCTTCATGTGTTACTCTTGCATGTTGATTTTACAGTAACTTGCTAAGTAGGAAAGTTTAAGTTTGGATGCATGAATAGTTTAATGGACTTACTTTACTTGATAAAAAAAATTTATTTGGATATTTTGACCTTGAGTAACTGATTCATCCCCCCTCTTAGTTATTCTAAATCAATTCTAACAATTGGCATTAGAGCCATTTTATGATTTAGTTTCAAGGTACTAAAAGTAGGAAGATCAAAGATCTCCAAGATAGAAGTTCCCAAGATCAATAGAGATAAATTCACTACATGGAAAAAGTTGATGATGCTACACCTTGGATCAATAAGTGATCATGCATAAACCTCAATTGAAGTAGAACATGTTGATCCAGTTGTACCCTCTACAGAAGATATGAAGGAAAAGAAGGAGCAGAATTAGGCAATCTTAGAGATTGCCTCTGCCCTCAACTATATTGAATTTGATGACATCAAGGGATGTGACTCAGCATTCAAGATGTGGAAAGCCCTGACTAATATCTATGGAGGAGATTAGAATGTTCAAAGAGAAAAAAGATAAAGCCTCAAAGGAAAGTTTGATGACATGAAAATGGAAGAAGGTGAGAATGTTGCTCAATATGCCTCTAGAATGAAAGAAGTAGTAAGTGCAATAAGAAGTTTGGGTGGTCATTTAGTAGATGATACTATCAATATAAAATTATTAAGAACCTTTCTCCTCACCTATGCTATTAGAGTTTCAACTATCCAAGAGTTAAGGAGTGTATTAGGAAACACATTAACTTTTGAAGGAATAGTAGGAAGACTCACTAAATTTGTGTTGTCCAACTTTGAAAACTACAGACCTAAGAAATTTTGAATCTACTTTCAAGGCCAAGCTATCATTAAAAGAAATTGAGGAGGTGAAATCAAAGAAGAAGAAGGAAAAGGTAAAGTATGCATCCAGTGGTAGTAGCACATATGAAGAAGATGTTGAACAATTGGAAGCATTGTTGGCCAAAAGATTTCATAGAGGGAAAGGTAAATTCAAAGGTAAGCTTCTTATTATTTGTTTTAATTGCAATGATGTAGGACATATTGTAGCAAGATGCACATAGAAGAAGAATTAAAGAGAAGGCAACAAGAACAAGAACATAAGAGAAGATGATAGCAGAGATTAAAAAGACAAAGGAAAAAAGTGCTACATTGTTGAAGAAGAGGATTCTGATGAAAATGATGCTGAGGTAATCTATGTAGCCATGACGGATAAATTAGATGAAGATGAAGCAACAACATTGGTAACCTATGTGAACAAAAATGGCAAATGGATCATAGGCAGTGGATGCTAACATCACATGATAGGAGACAAAAGTAAGTTTATTACGTTTACTCAGTATGATGGAAATAGTGTTAGATTTGAAAATGATGCTCCATGTCAAATCAAAAGAAAAGTTTCTATTAAAATTATAGATAGAATTTCATGTGATAATGCATATTATGTTGAAGGATTGAACTACAATTTGTTGAGTGTGTTACAATTAGGCAATATAGGTTGCAAAGTAGAATTTGGAAACAAAATTGCCAAAATCTATAACATTGATGGAAATCTGATAGGAAAAGGTGAACAAACTAGGAGTAATCTATTTTACCTAGATATGGAAGATGCATCCTATTTTGTTGTTAGATTTGATGATGTGTGGTTATGGCATAAAAGGTTATGTCATGTTAACTTTGATAATCTGATTATCATCAGCAAAATGAAGAAAGCTAAAGGTTTGCCTAAGCTGAAGAAGCCTAAAAATACAATGCACAAACAATGTAAACTAGGAAAGATGACCAAGTCATGTTTCAAAAGAAAAACCTACACTTCCAAAGAAGTACTAGAGTCAGTGCATATTGATTTATGTGGCCCAATAGAAGTGCAAAGCTACCAAGTAGACAAATACATAATGTTGTTTGTGGATGACTACTCTAGAATGATGACTGCCATGTTCTTAAAATAAAAATTTGATGCATTTCAAATGTTTAAGTGGTATTTGGCCAAGGTTGAGAAAGAAATAGGAAAGAATTTGAAGTGCCTAAGATCAGACAAGGGAGCAGAGTTCACATCAAAAGAGTTTGAGACATTATACAATGACAAAGAAATCAAAAGACAAACATCAGCACCAAGAACTCCACCTCAAAATGGCATTGTAGAAAGAAGGAACAGATCAGTGATAGATTGTGCAAGAAAATTAATGATGGAGAAAAATGTTGCTCTAAAGTACTAGAGAGAAGTTGTAAGTACAGTTGTCTACACCTTGAATCAAGTTCAAGTCAAGAAAGGTACAAATGCAACACCTTTTGAATTATGGTATGGTCACTTACCCAATGTAAAACATTTCAAAGTATTTGGTTGTAAATGTTGTATTCTTAAAGATACTAGAAATGGAAAGTTTGATGCAAAGAGTGATGAAGGCATATTTCTTGGATACTCCAATAGAAGTAAAGCATATAAGTGTTTGAATACTGACACTAACAAGATTGTGGAGGGTGCAAATGTAAATTTTGATGAGCATGCAAAATCTTAGGTTGATGAAATAAAGAAAGAAAAATAATACAAATCCTTTGCATACTTCTATGAAGAAGATGAAGCTTCCAATCAAGTTGGGAATCAGTAGCGAGTTTCAATATCAGTCGAGTCACAACTAGTGAATGTCGACCTACATTCAGAAGTTGAGTTGCAGAATGAAAAAAATGTACTTTCTAATTTTTAGATTAGTACACATGAGAGGGATGATGAATACCAGATAGAGATGTGCATAATGAATCTAAGGCTAAAATATCAAACATGGAAAGAAGGATAGAACCAAGACTACCCAAGTATGTGAAAAGACATCACCCTACTAAATAAATCATTGGTGAAAAGGAGGCCAAACCAATGATAAGGAACATACTAAGGAATGAATCATGTCTGTTGAGCAAGATTGAGCCCAAAATAGTGAAAGATGCACTACAAGATAATAATTGGCATAAGAAATGGAAGAAGAGACAGATCAGATAGAGAAGAACAAAAGCTGAAACTTAGTTCCAAGACTAGCTAACAAGAATGTGATTGGTACCAAATGAGTATTTAGGAACATGCTAGGTGAGAATGGTGAGATTACAAGAAATAAGGCCTGACTAGTCTGCAAAGGTTATGCATAAGAAGAAGGACTAGACTATGGGGAAACATTTGCCCCTATTGCAAGAATGGAAGGAGTAAGAACACTACTTGCATATGTTTCTATTAGTGAATAGATTGTCCTTAGAGAAAATGTGTGCAAATCCGACCCTGAATTCCCAAATGAGAGGACAACTAACACCAACAGTTGGAGAGGTTATTATTAGATTAATAACCTTCTTCTAAATTTTATCGAGTACAGCTCCCCGTGTGAAATGTTCAATGAATTTAAATGTGGGTTCTTTTACCAGAAAGCATGAAAGGCTATCTAACATCTACCTATAAACACAGAGTAGATGCGAAACCTAAGAACTAAAAGAAAGGAGATAGAATAATATAGATTACACAAAGTTAACCTGTTGTATACTGCATTACAAAGGATAAAAGTCAAAGAACAATTTCCATTCTCCTGAGGAAAGATGAATCAAAGATTCTGAAAGATCCTGATATCAAATGCATAAAGAAAATAGCACATCTGATGCACTTAAAGAAAACTGAAAGTTATAGCAACATAACCATCAGTGGAAAGAAAACTACAAAGACTCAAAGTTCTAATCTGCAGATGTCTTTCAAACCTCCCCTCTTTAAGTTGTAAAAGACTACAAAGATCCTATTACACATGCATCAGGAAATGAAAACCATCTCTCCTATATTACATTCACAATCAAAATCCCCTTTAATCACTAACACAAAGTCTACCAAATAAAGCTCTGCTCCGCTACAGCTTCAAAGTCTGTATTCCTTCCCTCGGAACTGAAGAATCTCCCCCCACCCACAGCACATAGTCTGTAGTTGCTAAAAGAACCAGTTGGAATCCCCCTCATCTTGTTTAATGCTTTCATCACTTATAGAATTTGCAGGCTACTGTTCAGCTTCTATAACTGATTCTTGGAACTGTCATTTGATCTTCTCTTCCTCTTTTCTTTTTGTTACCCTTTCATACGTGCATAAGGTTTAATTTATAATAAAACACTTCATTAAAAATCCATTTAGCATTCATATTAGATTATGATAGACCACGCTTTTCTTGAGAAACATTGATCTAATTTTGTTCGGCCACATGTTAGTGAATGAATCATTGTTTTTCTTTAGTCATCTCAAATCAACTGTAGGCTCCTTGCTGTCGGGTACTTTAGACCTTTGTTTTAATAATTAAATCATTAAAAGTGTCTCCATAACTAAATTCGTGGCCTTAAATTTGAATGTTGCGGGTTCATGAGAATTTCCAGCTGTCTTCATTGCTTTGGACCATACGGCTCTACATAAAGAGTTTTCCAAATTTTATGTTGCCATGTGGTTATCTTAATAGAAACATAAAGCTTTGCCTCCAAGATGTAGAGTATTCATATATGAGAATGAAATCGGGCTTGGCCTCTAATATGGCTCAAAAGTTCACCTTTACTTAGCCCCTAGAATGAAACATTGGTCGTCGTTGCTTGTTATTTACTTGGAGAGATAGGCTCGGGTATTAATGTTATTGTCTGCAACTTTGTTTGAAAAATCTTCATCCATGATCATATTGCATTTTTCTTCATCAAGTCTGAGCTTTAATACATGTTATCAGCTCCGCAATCCTATGTTTTAAATCTAGCACTAACATCATAAGAAATAGTTTACAACTGGCCTTCCATGTCTGCAAGGAATGAATTGAATTAAAACCCAACTTCTGGTTCTTAAGATGCTTTCGTTGTCAAACAAGATTTCTAAATATATCCTAGCATGTTATATATTTGAGCACTGCACTAGGTTATTTGCTATCAAATTTTGTTTTATCTCTTGCCCACGGCAACCAGTTTTGAAAGACTAATCCAATTAGATGGGTGAGCATCAGCAGATTCTGTGTTATATAAAGCTATTATTGAGGGCCCAATCAAACCATTGGCCATCCACTTTCTATGTGCTAGTTCATGTTCCTCACGAAGAGACCTCTGCGCTGGCCGAGAATACTCAAAGCATTACTTTATGCTTATGCAAAGAGCGTTTCTATTAACGTGAAACGTTGGCCTTGATAATGATCTGCGAGCTCTAAAATTGGAGAAGACTCTGAGCGAAAAGAGCCACATATAGCATGCAATGCCCATTTGACCAGAAGCACATCGAGAAAGGGAAATCACTCTATTGAGACTGACCAAATCTTTTGAACCCACAGTTATGGTAATGATGATGTCACTCAGTTCGCAAGATATATGTGTCTGAGAATTGCTCGTGTATCTCATGAGAACACATCCTTCTTCCCATTGCATCTGCTCATGACCAGTTTTAGTGTCAAGGTCCATTCATTCTACAACATCTTCATAGAAAAATTTGGGCATAGGTTTTAGACCCGATGCTTTTGCCATGTAGCCACTCACTTTCTGATCATAGGCATTTGATCAAACATTTCATGTATAGCGGTGGAAGATTATTGAATTATGATGAGTAGAACAGGATTGCTACATGCTTGATACCATGTGCAGACGACATCCATTATTTTTCCTTTCTCAAATTCGTGACCTGTACATCATTGTTTCTTCTATTTGACTGGTGCTGAACTGAACATAGAATCATGAATGCTTTGTTTTGGCGAAGTCAAAGATATGAGAAAACATGAATTTGAACCCTCCTGCTTATGAAAATAATGATACCCAAATCTGCATGTCGGGGACTTAAGTCTTAATCTAAAACTTGACATCTTAAATCTACAACACAAGATTCGAACCTTGAACTTTTGACCTTCAAACTATTGTACTTCCGTTCTGAACCTGCATGTTGATCAATTTCAATGATTGAACCTTTGAACAAACTTTTAGAATAGATCATCAGACCTGCATGAGCGATTTAGACTACTTTGAACCACTTTGAACTACTTCAAACTTTAGTTCGAAGTGGTTCAAAAACTCTGCACTCAAAGTTTTAAAATGGTGACCACCTTGGGTGCTAACAGTTGCTTATAAAGGTTTCAAAGTCTAATGGATGTAAAATCTATCTTTCTAAATGGTATACTAGAAGAGGAAGTCTACATAGAACAACTAGAGAAATTTTTTGATGATAACAACAAGGATATGGTTTGCAAACTACATAAAGAACTCTATCATTTGAAGAAAGCACCTAGAGCATGGTATGAGAGACTGCACAAGTATCTTGTGAAGATTGGATTTGAGAGAATAGATGACAAAAACAATTTGAACATCAAGCTAGAAAAAGGTAAAGATATTCTAATATCTAAAATCTTTGTTGATGACATAATATTTGGAGGAAAAGATGCTCTGTGCAAATATTTTTTTGATCAAATGAAACATAAGTTTGAGATGTCAATGTTTGTAGAAATCAAATTCTTTGTTGGATTGCAAGTACATCAACTAAAGCATGATATATTTTTGACCCAATCAAAATATATCAAGGAGATACTCAAGACATTTGGCTTAGAAGATTCAAAACTAGTCAGTACACCAATGGTAACAAGACATAAGTTATCCAAGAATGATAAGTCAACTGAAGTAAATCAGACAATGTATAGATAAATGATTGGAAAGTTGCAATATGTTGTGCATAGTAGACTAGACATTAGATTAGCTATTGGAATAGTGGCAAGATTTTTTGCTAACCCAAGAGAAAATCATTTGATGGCAGTAAAAAGAATACTAAGGTACCTAAAAGGGATTGATGACTTTGGATTATATTACAAGAAGAGTGAAAAGTTTGAGTTAAAAGCTAACACTAATGCAAATTGGGGAGGTAATATTAATTGATGATAGAAAGAGCATCAGTGGAGGAGAAATTTTCTTACGTAAAAGATTGTTTACTTGGACCAACAAAAAGTAAAATTGTACCTTACAGTCTATAGTAGAAGCTAAGTAAGTTGCAGTTGCTATCAATTGCACCAATATTGTATGTATCAAACATCTATTGTAAGGTATGAAGGAAGAGATAACTGAACCTATGATACTATATTCTAATAACACAAGTGCCATCAACATATCAAAGAATCCTATGATGCATGCCAAAACAAAGAATATTGCAATTAAGTATCACTATGTAAGAGAATTGGTGGAAGATAAGCAAGGATGGAATATGTCAGCTCAAAGGAACAAATTGTTGACATCTTCACAAAAGCACTACCTAAAGATGCATTTGAGTATCTTAGAGGTAATTTAGAGGTGATAAACCTATCCAAGGCTATTTGAGCAACAACAAGATTGCCCTACTCAAATAAGTTTAATGATGAAATATTGCAAATTGATGCGAAGGATACTTACTTTAGGTTTTTTCCTAAAGTAACTAAAGTGCTGAAGTTCCAAATCAATCACAAGCAAGATGACAGAGGGAGAAATTGATGTTATACTTACATGTTAAGATGCTGAAATAATATGTCTTTGGCATTGTTTCCAAAGAGGGAGAAATAGCAAAAACGGATCAAATCTACACAATCAAATGGACAAAGGAAGAAGTAGTTGATACTAGAATAGTAGAAACTAATCAATTTATAAAGAGGGAGAAATGGCATGGAACATTTAAAGAAACAAAATGTAAGAGGGAGAAAAGAAGAATTGATCAAAGTAGTAAGCTAAAAAATAGAATTGGTGAGTCATACAAAGACTGATCAGACATGCATGTAGACGGAGAAGAAATAGCAAAAAGGAAACAACAACTAAGAAGGAGAAGCAGAAGCAAAGAAATTAGGATAGTAGATTAGAGAGGAAGATGTGAAAACTGATGGTAGCACAACTTATTTTTAGCATTTGATTTACTATTTTAACCTAGTTAATATTTTGATAACTTGGTTGATCAGTTTGGTTTTCCATCAATGCCAAAGAGGGAGATTGTTAGAAATCTGATTGAAAAGATCATATTGTTTGCAAAGAGGGAGATTGTTGATAAAGAATGTTTTCAATCATTGTTTTGTCACTGATGTCAAACCTACTATTTGTTGGAATGACAATTTCTTATAAGATCCAAGTACTATCACTTAGTTGATTAATGAAGAGGATTTAATCAACTAGATGGAACAAAGTACCTAAGGGAAAGGTTGAATTATAGTTTTGTAATGGAGTGCAAGGATTAGTTAAGACAATGATAAAATGATGTATTGATAATACACTTGAAGATACAAAGGTTGGAAACACTTAGAAACTTTAGAATTATAAGTTGTAACAAGGTTGTCTAACAAGCTTGACTAAGTTCTTTTGTGAGTGTCAAGCAAGCTAGTTCATGCTGAGCAGATTATCAGTTAGTTCCAAGCAAAAGAAAAATCTAGTGTGTGTCGAGTGATACAAAAGGAGCCAAGCAAGTAATAGGTGCTGAGTATCAAAAAAACTTAGTAGATGTTGAGTGAATCTATGGTTGGTGTCGAGCATCAATAAAATGTAGTTGGTGTTGAGTAACATAGTATGTGCTAAGCACCATAATTTCAATAGTGTTGAGCTGCTACATTATTTGAAAAATCAAAGATTTTCCAAATTTGAGCTAACAAGTTTTTTACCTTGAATTTTTTGAACTACATGGAGGATAAGGATGATGAATTTACAAGTTAAGTTGTGAGTTGTATTAGGTCAAAAGCCCTTATTGTTACACTCTAACAATTGTATCAAGTTAGGGTAAAATCCTATGGACTTAGGTTGGTTTAATAGCCATTTGTAAATCCTTTAATAGGGTGACATTCCAAGTGAATGTTCTAAAGTCCTCTAACCATGCCCACTTCTAATAGGGTGGTTAAATCTTTTAACCAGGTCACATTTAACAATGTGTTGTAGCCTTTAACAGGGCATCACTTTAGAAGAGTGAGAATTGAGTAGCATGTTGCTAGTGGTTTTTCCCAAATTGGATTTCCACATAAATCACTATGTTATGTGTTGATTCTTCATGTGTTACTCTTGCATGTTGATTTTACAGTAACTTGCTAAGTAGGAAAGTTCAAGCTTGGATGCTTGAATAGTTTAATTGGCTCACTTTACTTGATGAAAATGTTTTATTTGGACATTTGGACCTTGAATAACTAATTTACCCCCCCTTTTAGTTATTCTAAAAAAATTCTAACGTGTTAAATCAACCTTAGTCCAAAGGATTTCACCCTGCTGATACAGTTGTTAGAAAGTAATAGTAGAATGTTTGATCTAATAACTTACAACTTTGCCTTGCTGATTTTAGATCACAGTTTTGTCCATCTTGATTCTCTTGATCCATTATAGCAATCATGTATAGCTTCTCCTCTATTCTACAAACTAATTCTGAAATTCTTTCACACTTCTAAGTCACCTTGAATTCTTTCAGATCAATTCACCCCTTTTACTTCCTTTAATTCTTTGCTCACATCACTTCCTTACATACACACATACATTGAATTATGGGGCTTTGTCTCCCTTTAAAATATTTTGGTGGCTTAGGGTTAGGTATGAATCTATGACTGAGATTCATTCATTTTCCTACTTAAGTCCTTCCATTTTTCTGATTGGTTGCATGTTGATCGCATAGGAAAACCAAATAGATTTGATCTTATCTTCAAAGCTTTGAGATCTATCCATAAGTTGGCACAAAAATGGTTTACATAGTTTTTTATGCCATCACAAACAACTAGGTACATTCTGTGTTACTAATAACTTGATAATATTGATGCTTGGCACTTACTGTAATTTGTTCTTACTTGGCACTTGAACTTTCTTGGCATATGAGTGACTTGGCACTCATTACAACTTGGCATCTATACATATTATACTTGGCATTTTTTACTAGCTCAGCATGAACTTAGTAAATATCTTAAGTGTGTTGACACTCAATTATCAAAACCAATCTAAGATCAACAATCTCCCCTTTTGACATGAGTGTCAAAAACACTTAATTGTACATAAAAAATTTAATTTCCTTGAGTATGATATATACATAGTTCATCATATATATATAAGACTTCAAAATTTTCAAAACTCTGTAATAGACTCATATACCTCAAAAATTTTGCTCAGAATTTTTGTAACTCCCCCTGAGCTAATGTGATCATTCTATGTCCAAAATTTGTTCTCTTATTTGCTTCATGTTGATACTCTTTGTCTTCAAAAGTACTGATACTCTATTTTTGTTCTTTTGTTGGTTGCTCCCCCTTTGCTTGCTCTCCCCCTTTATTATCTCCCCCTTTCATATTTGTCTCCACCTTTTTATTTTGTTATTATCTCCCCCTTTTTGACATTGATGTCAAAGGATCTATACATTGATTTTGTATTTGTCCAAAAAGTTCTTATGGACTTCCATTATAATTTTCAAAGCAGCATCCCAATTGTCTAATGCAACATCTAAGGATTTTATCTAGATGGATGTTGTTGTCACTTAGGTTTGCACCCTTGTCCAAGGCCTATTCGCGAGGACAACCTAGTGAAACATGGAAACAACCTCCAAGCTGTGGGACTTGAACTACGAGGTTGAGTCTTCGGAGAAGGCCGGCTTCCTCTTACTATCAGGGCGCACCTATCTATTCTCAGAAGGGAAAGGGAGAAAGAGAGCATCAAAGAAAATCTACCTAGTCTAATCTAAGGCGGTGATGCACCAAAATAGAGTGTTCAGACTCATTCCTGCCCATGTATATACTACAAAACCAGAATAACATACAAAAGTCATACACATCTAGACTTATATCGATCAATAATCACATACAGATCAGAGAAAACCAATAGAATGACACTAGGAAAAGGAGATTTCACTTATGTATTATCGGATAGGCCAAAGATAGATACAGTATGCAGATCATTGATCTCAACAATACACCAATGGGAGGCAAAGTGATGCACATTCACACTGATGGATGAAAGAGATGATACAGGCTATTACATGGCTCAGAGATAAAGGGGTTTTACACTGCAAGTCTGCGAGCAGTAGCAGAGAAAATCAAAAAAGAATCCCCCGAGAACAGATCACAAAATTGCCTTTATAGATCAGGCATAACTGAAGATTTATGCGTTACATTCACTTCTTACCTACTGGCATTAACTTCCCATCTTGAGAATCCAATCGGGGATCTGATTGAAATCCTGGCCTGCATACCGAGAAATCTCATTTCTTTTTGAGAAGAGCTTGCAAAAAATAGAAACGGTGCCACAACATTCCCTGACATGGTAGATGGATCGACCGGATGGGTGGAGTGTCCCTATGTCCTGCATTCATTCCTGGTAGGTCTAAAATGATCGCAAAGATCAAATCGCAAGATACGTTAATCGCCTCTGCATCTTTGTTCATGAATCAAACTGGCCTATCAGTCGACTCGATTTCTTATAAGCCGACTAGGCTGCGCGGGCCAATCGTAATCCTTTGTCTGGCCACTTGGAGAGTCCCTCCACAGTTGATCTCCTACGAACTAACCGCGCCAACCTTATCATCTAACCGTTGGCCATTAGCTAATCGCCACGTCAAAAATCGAACCACGAGGACACATGTCTTCCGAGCACTAACTCGCTATTGTAAAATCTACGCAGTTCCTCCATGGCGAGATAGCGCCGACCCTAGATTTCTATAGATCTGATGGTGGAGAATCAACCCCTTAATGTGCTGGTTGTATCAAGAAATTTGGCCCGTTGAAAAATCTGTGTTTTGACTCGGTACACGGGGTTGTTTCTGATTCGTTGTGGACTCTCTTTCCCGTGACTGGGCTCCATCCGAATCGGTGCCACCTCAATGATGCATCCGGCGAGACCTGACCCCATCGACATGTGTCAATCGGGCGCGATGTCACCATGGTAAAAATCTTGCAGCTTCGCTAAGGTGACATGGCGCCTACCGTTGATCTCTTCTAATCTGACGGTCACAGAACCTGACCTCCCGTAACCCTCCATTCCTATTGATTCGCCGGGCCCGCTAACACGTGGCGTCCTCCTGTTGGTTTGTTAGTCACCCCACCTTAACTGCTTCTAATGGCATGAAATGTAGCCCCGCCAAGACACGTGGTGCATGGGCACTATGTCGTTGATGTTAAAGTCTGAGCAGTTCCCGATGGCGAGATAGCGCCAGCCGTAGATCTTTGCAGATCTGATGATTAGAGTGACATCGTACTTCACTCATCGTTCCTCCTGAAAACTATTGGGCTCGTGGTTTCCGTGTCTTGACATATACACATGGCATCATCTGATTGGTGAACCTGAGACTTGATCCATAGAATGGCCACGCGACGGAAGGGCGCTATGTCGCCATGATAATATCTGCGCATCTCCGCCATAGCGAGATGGCACCATCTGTTGATGCAATCAAATCTAATGGTGGAGATCGCAAACCTTGACTGTGCCAACCGTACTGATAAAGACTCCAGCCTGGTTACACGCGGCAGCTCCTTACTAGCCCAGCGGAACACCATCAGGCAATCTTGCGACTTGGCCTCATAGGGTGACCACGTGTCGACCAGGCGCCATGTCGCTATGGGAAAATTGAGACTAAATTCCCATAGCGCCATAGCGCCCAACCAATGACATGTCCCTATCTATGTGTGGTTCCTTTTGATTCACTGCCGTGGCACCGGGCTCCGCCAAGTAGGCAGATGAGGTACATAATGGGGCCCAATATTTTGTCTTAAGCTCTCGCTGTTTATTTTCTCCGGCCCGCCAAACTTTACCCGACCGTCACAACAATTTTTGGCAACGTAACCCGCCCGCCGACGTGAGCATCTCCGTCGGGCGCTATGTCGCCATGATAATTTTCCAGTTGGCATGCGATAGCACCATAGCGCCTGGCGCCAGAAAACTTTTCCGACCATCCTCCGTTGTAGCCCACCCGCTGGGCCCACCAAGCACATGTCAATCGGGCGTGATGTCGCTGATACTATCTCCCGTGCAACTTCTGATGATGAGATCGTGCTGACCATCGATCCATCTAAAATTTGACGAAAGAGAAACTTTGGCGAGTCGGGGCATTAAAATAATAATTTTTTAGGCTAACTGTTGAGCAAGCCGCGGATTTGAATTTAAAGCTTTTGGAGGTAAAAATAGAGGTAACACTTTTGGCGACTTGCAGGGGGCATGAGCCTGCTCAATGCAGGACCAGTGCCTAAGAATGATCCATTAGGCTATGGAGTTGGAAAGAGGACCAGGAGGCACAAAGCTGAGAGCTGCAAGAACCCTAACCCTTAAAGAGGAAATCAAAACATTAAAAACCCTTAAGGTTCTAACTCTGCTCCTATGATTGGAAACAAAAAATAGGACCTCCTCAGCAGCGTGAGACATGTCAAAAATGACTCACGAAGAGAACCATGTGCTCATGCACTTATTGCAAAATAGAAACAAGTAGGAAGCAACTGGATTAACTATGTACATGGATTCACAACCCTTCAAAAATAGGGCTTCAGATAGATCCCATTGACTAGAATGGGTAGAACTTCACCACTTGGCCTGCTTAGTTGGAATGCATTGGCCTGTTTACAACCGGAAATCAGATAAGGGCCACTCCATAATGGTTCAAATTTGGAGTGCCTTCCTAGTTTTGCTCTGTCTGAGTCCCACTTGAGAACTAAATCTCCCTCTCTGAAGATTCTGGCCCTTGCCTTCTTGTCAAAACTCTTCTTCATCTGTTGCTGGTGAATCTCTAGAGTTTTCATGGCTTTGTTTCTCTTTTCTTCCAACTCAATTAGTTCTGCTATTCTTACTGACATGGCATCATCTTCAACTAGTTCTAGCTGATGAGCCAACTCCAAGGATGGGAACTCCAATGAGATTGGGAGTCTAGCTTCCCTACCATATACTAGCACAAAAGGTGAGTTCCCAATAGATCTCTTGGGTGTTATCCTATCAGCCCACAGAGCAGTCCTTAATTTCTTGTGCCAGGTCCTATGATTGTCTTCTATTGTCCTCTTCATAATTTTGATCAGATTCTTGTTGGAAGATTCAGCCAAACCATTACCCTGAGGATAGTAGTTCGATGATGTGCTCAGGTAGATATTGTGATTCATGGCCCATGCACAAATTTGGGTTCCAACAAAAGACTTGGCATTATCTGAGATGATAGTAGAAGGAGCACCAAATCTAGATACAATTCCATCAAGGAATTCAACAACTGATGGCTCTGTGGCATCCTTCAAGGCAACTGCCTCTGTCCACCTAGTGAAATAATCAGTAGCAGCCAAGATCCATTTATGACCTGCACTAGATGGAGGATTAATGGGGCCTATAAAATCCAACCCCCACTGAGTGAAGGGCTGATCCACCTGAATAGGATGAAGGGGAAGAGCTGCAAGTCTCTGTTTGCCTGAGAAAAAAGCACATTTCTCACATTTCCTCACATACCTGTAACAATCATGGAACAGAGATGGCCAATAATATCCAGCCCTCATGATCTTCATAGCGGTTGTTCTTGTAGAGAAGTGGCCACCATCAAGGCCATCATGGAGTTCTTTAATCACCCTTTCAGCCTGATCCTCTTCAACACATCTCAACAAGGTCCCATTAAAATCCCTCCTGAATAGGATATCGTCAATCACAACATAGGGAATGGATTATAGTCTATATTGTCTTCTTTTAGCTTTGTCCAATCCCTGAGGGTATCCATTCCCTAATAAGAAATTCTTCATGTCATTTATCCAGCTCCTTGAACCGTCAGCATACCTTTCCTCCTGCTGCTCTGTTATTACCATGGCAACTTCTTCATCTGAGTTCTGATCTGATAACATTTCTTTACATAATCCTCTTCCTCTTACCAATTTGGTAATCTGAATGTCAACATCATATTCCATTACCCTAGTGATCCATCCAGCTCTCTTCTCACTGACATCTTTGTTCAATAGGAAGTCTTTTACACTTGCATGGGGTACCAACAAATGGATCTTATTATGGGATAAGAGGTGTCTGAACTTCTTCAAGGCTCTAATGACTGCAAGGGCTTGCTTCTCAACAAAGCTATACTTATCTTCATATTCCTTAAGCCCTTCACTAAAGAAGGCTATGGGCTGCTCCTCATTCTCATCATTTGTTTGGGTCAAGACAGCAGAGATGCTTGACTCACCACCTAAAGTGTAGAGGGTGAAATCTTTCTCAAATTTTGGGTTCATGAGGGTAGGGGCTGATGCTATGGCTGCCTTGATCTTTTCAAAACTCTCCTTCCCCTCCTTGGTCCATGAGAAGACCATATCTTCCTTGAGCATGGTTGTAAGGGGTTTCACCATGGTGGCAAGATTAGGAATAAACCTTCTTACAAAATTTATCCTACCAAGGAAACTTTGTAGCCCTTTCTTGTGTTTAGGGAGAGGAAGGGCAAGTATTGCTTTTGTCCTTTCTGGATCAACAGTCAATCCATCCTTAGATACAATGTGTCCCAATAGTTTTCCCTGGTTTGTAGCAAAGACACATTTGGCTGGGTTGAGAGATACCCCAAACTCTCTACATCTTAGAAATACCTGTCTCAAATGATCACGGTGATCCTCCACATTCTTGGAATACATAGTTATATCATCGAGGTATACCAAGACAAACTTGCCAATTAATCTTCTGAAAGCTACCTCCATTGCCTTTTGGAATGTGGCACCTGCATTTGTTAATCCAAATGGAATTTTGCAATAAGCATAGGTGCCCCATTTAGTAGTAAATGTTGTCTTGTATCTATCAGACTCTTTAACCAACACTTGGTTATAACTAGAAAACCCATCAAGAAAAGAGAATCTCCTTGACCCACTGACCTTGGACAGAATTTGCTCCATAGAAGGGAGAGGATGGTGATCTTTAAGGGAAGCCTGATTGAGATCCCTAATGTCCACACACAATCTGATTTCTCCATTCTTCTTCCTCACAGGGACAAGGTTGGCTACCCATGATGAGTGTTTGATGGGAAAAATTATGCTAGCCTCAATCAGTTTGGATAGTTCTTTCCTCATTAAAGGTTCAATCTTGGGATTCACTAGCCTCTGTTTTTGCCTTACTGGTTTGACCCTATCAACTAAATCTATGGTATGCTGAAACAAACTAGGGTCAAACCCTTTTAAATCATCATATGTCCAAGCAAATACATCACTAACTTCTTGACATAGATGAATGAAATCTTCTTGCTCAGCTTTAGAACATACCTTCCCCATGTTAAGAGATTTTCCATCAGCAATAGTAACTAGGGCATGGTCATCCTTTTCTGCAGCTAGATTCATCCCTTTGCCTCTTGTTTGATCATCAGGATTAAAGACGCCCTCCAAGGTAATGAGACCCTTGGGTAGCTTGTTGGAACTGAGATGAATGATCTGATCACCATATTGATCTTGTAGTCTTAGCTGATTTCTCTCTAAAAATTCTGCTTCATTCTGCAAGAAGCTCACAATTTGCTCATCAGACTCGAACACTTGCCAATGAGTATTATTATCAGGAACAACAGGCCTCACCACTACCCTTATTTTTTGTTTCTTTTCTTCCTCAAGATTCCTTGGCACATCATAAGATGCACCCACTGCTGCAAGTCTGTTAGCATGTTTATTTTCTTTCCTAGGAATGCTCTGAATGTTAAATGCATTGAAACCCTCAAGAAAATCCTAGACTCTATGTTTATAAGACTTGAGCAGGCCATTTTTGGTGATATTTTGATTTCTCACTTGGTTCACTACCAACTTGCTGACCCCATATACTTTCAAGGCTTGAATTCCCCTCTTTTGGGAAAGTAGGAGACCTTGGATCAAGGATTCATACTCGGCCACATTATTGGTACAACTGAATTGGAACCTAAAAGAGAAGTAGTATCTTATTTGTGTAGGAGAGATCAACATAACACCAACCCCTAATCCATTTCTATTCCTTGATCCATCAAAGTACATACTCCATACTCCATTTATGTCGTCATTAGTCCTAACAAGGTCAGGAACTTGAACCTCCTTCTCTATTATGCAATATGTACTAAGGCCTATCTCAAGGGTTTCTGACATAGGTTCAAACTGACATGTATTTGCCCACTCATCCAAGAAGAAGTCAGGAATCTCTGCTATGGAAGTGACAGGCTCATTTACTATGTTATTTTCGTTCACCTCTAGGATAGGGCAATTCATATTGATGAAGTTGGGAGTGTAGGGTTCAGTGTGGTGAAGGGCTTGAGGTTCTGCTCTTATTGAAGCATTGGCCCCATATCTGGTCTTAAATGACATGTAAGACCAATTAGCGGATATGAATCCACCAATTTGAGCATTGAAGTCTCTCGAAAGACAAATGGCAAAATAGGACTTAACCTCAGCAACAGATATGTCTTGAATCATAGTACAACCAGGGCATGCATGTAGGGCCATTTCCACACTTCTAAGGATGCCTACGATTTTGACAGTACTCCCATCTAGTTGTAACACATCCCTAACAATGGGCTCATATCTCATCCCTAAAGCATCAGCAACACACCTAGGTATTACTGAGCTGCTAGCCCCCGAATCTATCATGCAATTATGGACTAATTTTCCCCCTATAATTAGAGAAACATAAAATGGAGGAGGTCTAACCTTTTTATTTGCCTCCACATCTCCTGCTGGTTGTACTAAACTAGTGGCACTCTCCATGGTAGATGACTGATCCTTGGGCTCAATCCTTTCCAATTCTTGCTGCAGCATCTTCCTCTGCATTGGTATGGTAGCAACAGCATCCCACATGGAAATGTTTACATTGGTCTTCTTCATTTTCTCTACCACACTCAATGGTGCACTAGGAATTTTGGTAGAAACTTTGGGGGTTGCACTTATAAGAGGTTGAGATGGGGCAACAAAAGGATCATTTGCATCCCCATTTCTTGGACCTTGCTTTTGCTGTTGTGAAGTGTTTGTCTGCTCATTTGTTGTTTGTGTGTTAGGTATAACTCTTGAAGTTGAGGCCTGCTTAGGAGAAGGAGGAGCAACATGTTCCATAGCTCTCTTCTTGCTTCTTGTGTTATGAGCAACGGAGTCCTGGTTTACATTACAATGTTCCTCCATCTGGTGATTCATAAAAGAGCAATCACCCTACCTTTGAACACATGAGGCCTCCTTGGGATGATCTTCTCTATGTGATTGCTTTACCATGGACTCTTGGACAGTTAGGGCCAAATAAGATTCTGCTTTCTGACATAGGCAGTAGGTATAAGAATAGTTACATGAGGGACAAAAATCTTGGTCTTGGGCCAAGTTATTTTGAGGGACTATAGTTCTGTTCTGATTTGAGCTTGAAGCAGAAGCATGACTATTCTGCCTATTCTGATCAAAAGAGCTATTCCAATGATTAGGAGGCCTACCACCACTTGGAGCCTGATATTGCAATTGGGGAGGCCTTCCACCTTGGGCCTGTTGTCTTTCTAAGGCCACCACCTTGTTACTCTAGTCTCTTCCCTTGGTCCTTCAACTCCCTCCCTTACTCTTGTAATTTTTTATCCAGGGTCTTTTCTCTTTTATCTGCATTTAGTACTAGACCTTGGAGCATTTCCTTGAGTTCATCTATTCCGTTTGAGGATGTGGAAGCTTGGGGAACTGGGGTAAGGGCTTGTGATGTAGAAATTGTAGGGAGAGGGGCTACTGCTGGTTGGTGGTTGGGAACATCAGGAAAGAAAGGCATAGGAGGCCTTGGATCCAACTTTCCCCCTTGTATTAGAATGTTCTCAGCTTTTATGGCTGTCTCATAAGCATTCGGTAATGTATCTCCTCCCATAGTTTGGATTGTGGTGGCAATATCACTGTTAAAAGCTCTAAGGTAATGCAAGAAGGCATTACCAGGGGTAGGTTTCACTATAGTAGGTATTCTATCCCATGTTTTTTGGAATCTATAATTAAAATTGGTCATACATTCATGGGGGGCTCTTTTTATTGTAGTCAGCTGCTCTAATAGTGACAAATGGTTACTCTTATCCTCAAAATGTTTGCATAATCCCGCTCCTAGTCCATCCCAATCAGTTATAGAACCATGAGCTAAGCCTCTATACCACTGTAATGCTTTTCCTTTTAAAGATGAGGCTAGAAGTCTGACAGCAACATCATCTTCTGTAATACCATGAATATTGCAGACATTTGCTACCTCTTGGATATGCTCTAGGGGGGAAATAGAAGCTTCGCCAGTAAAATCAGGTATGCTTTTTAGTGCAGCTACTGGTATATCATGTCTTTGGGCTAACAATAGAGGACTTCCACCATTAAAGGTGGCAAAAGGATGAACTCTTGGCTGTGCCATATAAACAAGTGTTCTATTGATGAGTGCTGACGGCAATCTAGGCTGAGTTCGGACAGTAGGAGGAGTAGAGATAGATCTCACAAGTATATTGATTATTACTCCACCTCTAACTGGTGATAATTAAGCTCTAGCCCTCCTTCTTCTAGAACTTGAAAGTGAGAGTTCTTGATATTGAAAATTACCTCTAGAAGATGCCCTTGTTTCAGCTCTGGGCATGAATTTCTGCAAATTTGGCCTGAAACCAGATTTGTTGATGCTCAGAGTCGCCAAGTACTTGATGAATCAGCCTCTTGAAGGCTTGAATACTGAAGCCAACACTACTTCTTCAGCATTAATCTCAGAAACTCTTTCTTCTTTTGACACCAGTAGACATGAAATCTTCTGATATTTGTCCCACCGGGCATGCCAAAAATTGTTGTCAGTTAGGTTTGCACCCTTGTCCAAGGCCTATGCGCGAGGACAACCTAGTGAAACATGGAAACAACCTCCAAGCTGTGGGACTTGAACTACGAGGTTGAGTCTCCGGAGAAGGCCGGCTTCCTCTTACTGTCAGGGCGCACCTATCTATTCTCAGAAGGGAAAGGGAGAAAGAGAGCGTCAAAGCAAATCTACCTAGTCTAATCTAAGGCGGTGATGCACCAAAACAAAGTGTTTAGACTCATTCCTGCCCATGTATATACTACAAAACCAGAATAACATACAAAAGTCATACACATCCAGACTTATATCGATCAATAATCACATACAGATCAGAAAAAACCAACCGAATGACACTAGGAAAAGGAGATTTCACTTATGTATTATCCGATAGGCCAAAGATAGATACAATATGCAGATCATTGATCTCAAAAATACACCAATGGGAGGCAAAGTGATGCACATTCACACTAATGGCTGAAAGAGATGATACAGGCTATTACATGGCTTAGAGATAAAGGGGTTTTACACTGCAAGTCTGCGAGCAGTAGTAGAGAAAATTAGAAAAGAATCCCCCGAGAACAGATCACAAAATTGCCTTTATAGATTAGGCATAACTGAAGATTTCCGCGTTACATTCACTTCTTACCTACTGGCATTAACTTCCCATCTTGAGAATCCAATAGGGGATCTAATTGAAATCCTGGACTGCATACCGAGAAATCTCATTTCTTTCTAAGAAGAGCCTGCAGAAGATAGAAATGGTGCCACAACATTCCCTGACATGGTAGATGGATTGACCGGATGGGTGGAGTGTCCCTATGTCCTGCATTCATTCCTGGTAGGTCCGAAATAATCACGAAGATCAGATCGCAAGATACGTCGATCGCCTCTGCATCTTGGTTCATGAATCAAACTGGCCTATCAGTCGACCCGATTTCTTATAATTCGACTAGGTCGCGCGAGCCAATCGTAATCCTTTGTCTGGCCACCTGGAGAGTCCCTCCGCGGTTGACCACCTGCGAACTAACCGCGCCAACCTTATCATCTAACCGCTGGCCGTTAGCTAATCGCCACGTTGAAAACCGAACCACGAGGACACGTGTCTTCCGAGCGCTAACTCACTATTGTAAAATCCGCGCAGTTCCTCCATGGCGAGATAGCGCTGACCCTAGATTTATGTAGATCTGATGGTGGAGAATCCACCCCTTAATGCGCTGGTCGTATCAAGAAATCTGGCCCCTTGACAAATCTATGTTCTGACTTGGTACACAGGGTTGTTTCTGATTCATTGTGGACTCTCTTTCCCATGACTGGGCTCCATCTGAATTGGCGCCACCTCAATGATGCATCCGGCAAGACCTGACCCCACCGATACGTGTCAATCATGCGCGATGTCACCATGGTAAAAATCTTTTCACTAAGGCGACATGGTGCCTACCATTGATCTCTTCTAATCTGACGGTCACAGAACCTGACCTCCCGTAACCCTCCGTTCCTATTGATTCGCCGGGCCCGCTAACACGTGGCATCCTCCTGTTGGTTTGCTAGTCACCCCACCTTAACTGCTTTTGACAGCATGAAATGCAGCCCTGCCAGGACACGTGGTGCATGGGCGCTATGTCGTTGATGCTAAAGTCCAAGCAGTTCTTGATGGCGAGATAGCGCCAGCCATAGATCTTTGCAGATCTGACGATCAGAGCGACATCGTACTTCACTCGTCGTCCCTCCTGAAAACTACTGAGCTCGTGGTTTCCATGTCCTGACATATACACATCGCATCATCTGATTGGTGAACCTGTACTTGATCCATAGAATGGCCACGCAGCGGAAGGGCACTATGTCGCCATGATAATATTTGCGCATCTCTACCATAGCGAGATGGCGCCATTCGTTGATGTAATCGAATCTGATGGTGGAGATCGCAAACCTCGACTGTGCCAACTATATTGATAGAGACTCCAGCCTGGTTACACATGGCGGCTCCTTACTGGCCTAGCGGAACACCATCAGGCAATCTTGTGACTTGGCCTCATAGGGTGACCACGTGTCGACCAGGTGCCATGTCGCTATGGGAAAATCGAGGCTAAATTCCCATAGCGCCATAGCGCCCAACCGATGACATGTCCCTATCTGTGCGTGGTTCCTTTTGATTCGCTGCCGTGGCACCGGGCTCCGCCAACTGGGCAGATGAGGTACATAATGGGGCCCAATATTTTGTCTTAAGCTCTCGCTATTTATGTTCTCTGGCCCGCCAAACTTTACTCGAACGTCGCAACATTTTTCGGCAACGTAACGCGCCCGCCGATGTGAGCATCTCTGCCGGGCGCTATGTCGCCATGATAATTTTTTGGTTGGTGTGTGATAGCGCCATAGCGCCTGGCGCTGAAAAACTTTCCCGACTGTCCTCCATTGTAGCCCACCCGCCAGGCCCACCAAGCACGTGTCAATTGGGCACGATGTCGCTGATACTATCTCCCATGCAACTTCTGATGACGAGATCGCACCGACCGTCGATCCATCTAAAATTTGACGGAAGAGAAACTTTGGCGAGTCAAGGAATTAAAATAATAATTTTTTAGGCTAACCGTTGAATAGGCCGCGGATTTGAATTTAAATCTTTTGGCGGTAAAAACAGAGGTAACAGATGTCTCTACTACAAGATGAACTAGTCCATCCAATGTTGAAAGATTGAGATCTTTCTTTAATACTATTTTTGCATATGCTAATTCCTTTTGGAGTATTTCCATATGACGGGTAAGGGAGGCTTGTATATTAAACAACTTGGCTCTTATGTTTTCCTCTTCTGTTGTGAACACAGGTAGTTGATTTTGTGTATGAAGCACTGAATTAAAGTGCTTCTCACTTTGAGCTAGATTTTGTGGTAGTTGCATACCTGAGATTTTCAAGTTTCTTTCTAGACTCATAATTATGTGGCTCATTTCTTGTGTGAAGAGTTTGGGATCGTACAATTTTGTGTACAATGAGAATATGTTCTCAAGTACTTTCCTCACTTTCTCAATTTTGTTAGCCAATTCAACTTGTGATAGTGCTATCTCACTAGATATTTTCTCATTGACTTTCCCTTGAAATTTCTTTTCAGACCATTCCATAAGTTTGACATTAGTAACCTAGTCTTCATTAGTCACCTGTTCAAAAATTTCTAATAGTTATTCTAATATAAGTTTTGATTCATTAATTATTTGCAAGCTAAAAATATCTAAAAAGATGTCTTTGATCTCCTAAAGTGTTTGCCTCTATTTGTACTCTTTTCTGTGTATTTCTTGATTCTTCTTTATCTCCAATTCTTCTTGCATTATATTGATCTATTCTAATGTCATTGCTGCATAATCATATTTGGGTATCACTATTTCTTCATCTAAAAGTGCATCACCATAGTGAAATACCTTAGCAACCTTTGTTGAGCTAGAGGTTGGTACTAAAATCTATAATGGTATTGCATCAATGCCTAGCCTCTAAAGGACTTTAGTAGGAGTTCCAGATGTTGGTAAGTTTACCAATGTTTGTATGGCTTCTCTCTCCTCCTTGGGTATGTCCTTTTCTTCATTAGATCTACCTTGATCAATTAAAACCAATTATGGTACACCTTGTTTTTGTGCATTAGGTACAAACACATTTGTCTATCTTTCTATTTCTTTTGTATTCTCTTTTACTTCTATAGTTTGAGTTGTATCAACTACATCAACTTTTGTAGTAGTCTCAACCCTTGTAGATTTATCCTCTAGTTGTATTATTTGTTGAGCACTAGTAGGTGTAGGGATGGCATAAGGTGGTTCTTGTGTGTTCACCTTTTCCCTTGTTATATTAGCTACTACTCTTTGAAGTTCATCCACACTGACCAATATAGGATTTTCACATAACCTTGCTTGTAATGTGGATTGGTCAAGTATGTTTTCAAATCCTCTGTAGTTAATGGATTAATATTTTGAGGTGAGTTATTAGGAACATCTTTCACTATTATGGTCTCTACAAGTGTGTCTATGTCATGTGGAGGGCTCATTGCTAGCAATTGTGAGTCTTCCACACTCTGTTCTACTTGCTGCTCATTAGTTGTTGCCATTTCATCTTTCTTTTGTTGCGTCTCCTCCATAGTGGTATCTTCTTTTTCATTTTCTGTTTCTTCTTCCTTGTCATCACCTTCTTCCTCATTATTTCTTCCCTCAAAGGGATCTACTTCTCCTTCTTTAACACTTGTCAATCCATATATTAACCTCCACATTTGTGTGGATTTCTTCACAACATCCTCAATTCTATTCTGCAAAATGTTGAATGCCCTGTACTTTGGTGAAAATCTACTACCATATTTCTTATTGGCCTTAGTTATTTGTCCTTTTGAAAAATCTAGCATTACTTGTGCTAATGTTGATTGTCTTATTTCTTTTTCCATGTTTAGGCAATAGCGCTACTTATTCTCAGCAATTGTATACAATTCTTTAGGCATTGTATTATCAAATTCAAGAGGAGTGTTCTTGAATTTTTCCATCATGGCATATATTGACTCTTCAATCATGTTCTGGTCTTCTCTACCAAGTTTTCCAAATTCATTTTTTTTTCAAACTTGTCAAATCTGCATTATCCTTAACATTATCAAAAATATTTTCAAGATCAAATTTGGGAGCATGACATACCATTCTAAATTGGCGTGTGTCCTCATAATCTCTCTTCTCATCATCTATCTCTGGTTGTGCTACATATTTTTTTCTTGGTTTCTTCTACACAAGACTAGTTTGCTTAGTAGCGTTAGTTTTCTCTTTTTCTTGCTCCTTGGCTTTTTAAGTTGTTTCCCTTGTAGTGGCTCTTGTTGCTGGAGTTGTAGGCTTTCTTGCACTAGGTTTGCAGTCTTCTTTGCCTTTGGTTGAACAACAGGTTGTGTCTTGGATTTTCTTTTCTTTGGTTGTGGTTTTTCTGGTGCTTCCTCAGCATCTTCTCCCTTGACACCTTCTTCTTCCTAATCTTCACTTATGCCTTGGGTCAAAGAAAGAGGTTCTTGACCTTGTACCTCTTCTTCCTCTTCTTCCTCTTCTTCTTCTTCATCTTTTCCATCATTATCTCTTGCACCTTCCCCAAACTTAGCTTTTAGTTTTCTCACTATTTTATCTTTCTTTTTCATAGTTGAGGCTATCTTCAATTCCATCTCAACCTTTGACTTTACAACATTTTAATTACAAAAAAAATTGGTAGTCTTATCAACTTCTTCAACAAGTAGAATAGTGATAGTAGTTGAAGCTTCATCAATATTAATTTCATATCCTAGAGGCCTTAACCATCTAACTCTAGGTACAACAGCCTAGATGAGAGTACAATTATCATTGTAATGTTTCTCTACTAGGAAAATGGGAATTATTATCCTCTGTTTCATGGACTTCTTGAATTCTTCAAAATAGCTAGTCATTACTAACTCAAAATTCTCTCCCATTTTCTCAATATACTCATTGATTTGCACAGCAATAGACCTATTGGTCTTCCATCCTACTCTACCAAAAGATGGGAACTCATTTTTCACATAGAAAAATATACATATCAGTATTGAACCAAACTTACATTGAGCACTCTTTGACTTCCTTATTGCTCCTAGGTTGTCTAGTATTTGCTACAATTGGAGTTCTACAAGATCATAGGTATGATCTTTCTTGACAATCTTATAGCCTACATCAACTTCTGTATAGGAAACACTATTCAATCTACTTGATTGATAGAATTTATGTGATATGACTCTAATGGAAAATTCAAGAACTAGATCTGTGATAGTGTCAATAGTCATTCCATGCTTGTTCCACTTAGCCCCTGTATTTTGCTCAATTTCCTCTTTAGAATCGCTTCTCAATGTCTTGGGCCGATCTAGGGTTGGGTATCTAGTAACCCTATGTATAATTCTTGTTGAAATTTTGATGGGTCCACCTTCTAGCCATAGACATCCATCATGTATTCTACTCAGAACAATTTTGATCCATTCAGTTTTGAAAACTATTGGGAAATCTAGGGCATGGGTTAAGCCCTTCCTCTCTACAATTTTATATTCCTCCTTAAACACACCATTTTTGCATTTTTTTTTTATGGTTGTCTAATTTACATGTCTCCAATTCCTCCTAACTTTCAATTATAACATTTCCTCATATTTTGGACCATTACAACCTTAGGCAGAATGACAGATAACATGCCTACTGGGTCATTTTTATATGCATCTTCTGGTATGGCCTTGAAATCTAGTTGTTTAACCTAGTTGTTGACTAATTGAACTTAGAATGTTTCTTTCTCCTTTACATTCTTAGAACTTGAGGCCATTATGCAAGCTAGGGTTTTAACAAATATGAAACTGTGTAGCTCTACAGGTGAAGAATACCTTTGAAATTGATGAATTGATGCTCGACCTTCACTATGATCTATGCAAATGCTTTGTTCTCACTTGTAAATAGCTTCTTCAGTCTGATTTCTCTTGCTCTTTACTTGGCACCTATTGAAATTTTCCTCACTCAAAAGCTACTACTGACTTGGCTTCAACTAACTTTGGCTGACAGCTCGGCACATACTAGTATTTTACTCAGCAATTGAAGAGGACTTTTCACACTCGGCAATAATGTGAAAAATTGAAGATTTGACCTTGGATTTTCCTTATTATCTTGCATCTTTCTTCATGCTAATATATCCTTTTTCAATTCTAACTTCTTTTGGAGCTAATGTGTGATAAAACATTTTAAATATCAGTCTCACATACCTGCTTTTGCTTAATGTGATGAGATGTGACCACTTGAACTATTAGGTGAAGTGATCCCTTCATTTGATGTGTTGCATCCATTTTTCTTCCTCCATGTTTTGTTCATCTCTCCTCTAGTGTGTTCAACATCTACATTTCCTTTTCCTTTATTGAATTCTGATTTCGGTTCCTTTTTCCTTGTTGGGAAGTGCTTGTGGATATGACCAGTCTTCAAATAGCTAAAGCATGTAGTTTGACTCAACCATCTATTGCAGTAACCACTGAAGTGTGTTATGCAATTCTTAGGGATTTTTCCATACTCTTGATAATAATGACAACTATGTCTTTTATTGTAATCCTAGTTATAGGAGTTTTCATAGCTTCTTATCTTTTTTGGCTTGTTTGATGACCATGTGGGCTTGGATCTACATTCAAGGGTTCTGTGTCCAAATTTTTGACAATTGTAGTAGTGTCCTTCAAATTTTGGTGCATAAATGATTTTGGTTATGCATTCATGTGCCTGATGATCTTGTTTGTTCTACTTGTGAAAATGAGTCATGTTCTTAGGCTTAACATTCTAACTAGTATTCTTGCTCCTACAAATGTTGGTTGTATGTCTTTTCTTAGCACAATGATGACAAGTAGGTCTAGAATTCTTACCTTTATTTTTTCTTTCCTCAATAGCTTTGGATGATTCTCCTTCTTCAATGCTTATGTAGCCCAATCCTAATGTGTCTTTACTAGATCTAGGAGATTTTAGTAATTGTTCAAAGTACTTGATGGCTTCATTTGGCTTGTTGAAACTTTCAGCAAACTCCTTTGCTCTTTTCAAGACATTTGCAACTATTCATTTTGCATCTTTAGTGTAGTTATCACAATGTCCTTGACATTCAACTCATGATGAGCATTCATTATTTGGCTTAGGGTGTCCAATTGCATGTTTGAGATCCTGGATAGCTCTACTAAATTTATTCCAATCTATTTGCCAAAATTCTTTTGTCTTCTTCAATCATGGCCTTGTCTTCTATAGCTTTCTTCTTTTGTTTAGTTACCTCACATAGTAGTATAGCTTGTGATTCTTGTTCCAACTTGAGATTTTTTATTTCTTTAGCTTGTGATCTATTCTTTTCCATGAGATTTGTAATTGTTGCATTGAATTCATATTAGTTACCATCTACAAATAACTTTGTGGTATCAATTTCTTTGTATTGTGTGTCATTTTCTATCATAGAAATCTCTTTCCTTCTCTTCAACGAACTTCTCAAAGCATCTCTAGCTTCATTCAGTTGTTGTAGTATGAGATGTATCTCAATCTCTTGATTTTCAATGGTCTTTCCCAACTTGTAAACTTCAATTTCAAGATCTTTTCTCCAAGTTGTAAGGCTTCTCTTGATGAGAACTAGGCTCTGATACCAATCATTGGAAATATGAATGGGAAATATATACTTCTGAGAGGGGGGGTGAATCAGAAGTACTAGTATTTAACCAATAAATTTTTTTATTTAAAACAATGCATGCATTAACATATTGAAATAAAATGTAAAGTAAATGCATCCACATAAACACTTGACACCAGATATGATTACCCAGAAGCCCTCCAATGAGAAGGTAAAATTGTGGTGGGGATGACACCCATAATTCTTCACTACTGTAGCAATAAAGTGTCACCTGTTAAGGTTAGATAGTTTGACCATTTTCATGATCCACCTTGTTAAAATATTAAAAATTACTGTTAGATCCTACCCTTTTAAAGGATTTTAACACCTTGTTAGAAGTGTGCCTAGCTAAAGGACTTTAAAACACTCACTTGGAATGTTACCCTATTAAAGGATTTTGTAGTGACTATTAAATCCATCTTAGTCCAAAGGATTTTACCCTATTGATATAGTTGTTAGAAAGTAACAATAGAATGTTTGATTTGATAACTTACAACTTTTCCTTGCTAATTTTAGATCATGGTTCTATCCATCTTGATCCTCTTGATCTGTTATAACAATGTTGTATAGCTTCTCCTCTATTCTCCAAACTAATTCTACAATTCTTTCACACTTTTAAGTCACCTTGAATGCTTTCAGATCAATTCACCCCTTAAATTACTTCCTTCAATTATTTTCTCACATCACTTCCTCACATACACACACATATTGAATTATGGAGCTTTGTCTCCCTTAAAAAGACTTTGGTGGCTTAGGGTTAGGTATGAATCTATTACTAAGATTCATTCATCTTCCTACTTAATTCCTTCCATTTTTATGATTGGTTGCATGTTGGTCACATAGGAAAATAAAATAGATTCAATCTTATCTTCAAAGCTTCAAGATCTATCCATAAGTTGACATAAAAATGGTTTACATAGTTGTTTGTCCCATCACAAACAACTAGGTCCATTCTGTATTACTCGACACTTGATAATACTGATGCTCGACACTTACTATAATTTTTTCTTGCTCCACACTTAAACTTGCTTAACATATGAGTGACTTGGCACTCATTAGAACTTGACATCTATACATATTATACTCAGAATGTGTTACTAGCTCAACACATAGTTAGTAAATATCTTAAGTATGTTGACACTCAATTGTCAAAACTAATCTGAGATCGACAAATATCTCAAAAGAAAAGTTAGATGATGATGAGACAAGAAGATTGAAGTCAATTGTTGAGTTTGATTCAGCTAAGTTGAATTAAGCTCGTTTACAGCATCAAAATTTGAGAACTTCAGTCAAAAGTTGAATTAGATGTAGAAAAGTTGGTAAAAGGTATATCCAATTGTGTTTAAATGATACCCAAGTTCACTTGTAATTTGGAGCTCATCTAAACAAGCTATGAAAGATTTCAGAGTTATTGGTATTATAAAGGTTAATTATGTAGCAGAAGATGAAAAATATGTTTTTTTAGAGAATCTCATGATGCAAAGTCTTGAAGAGGTTTGTCATGATGAAAGGAGGCTATAGTAAACCGTAGGTGACACTTCAGATTAGATAGATGATCTTGAGGAGTTAATTGACTATAGAATATAATTAACAGCTTTCTCATATTTGTAAAGTATAAAATTAATGCAAGTTCAAGTTGATGGAATAAATGGACTATAGAATTGATTTTCACTTCATTGAATACACATCTGAAGCAAAGAGCACTCAGAAGTGAGTTGTTAGAGCAATTTTGAAGCGAACCCTATTTTCAAATAGAGGTATTTTATTATTTTTCCACAAATTTGTTTGGTAAAAGTTAATAATTGATAGAATCATGGATATGTCAATAGTGCACAATGTTGAGAACAAAGATAGACCTCAATTAAATATTGTTTTTGTAAAACCTGCAGAAGGAAACCTTAACTCAGTATTGTCTATCACTCTAATCAACATAGTATATCTTGAAGATGTAGGAAATTATCTAAATAGTAGGTTCGAGTCTATTGGTAGTGAATTCATGAACAAAGATATGGAATTGATTTTCAACCATGACATGACTATGAAGCATAGATTTGAACATCTAAAGGAATTAGACTTGTTTAAATATCACTTCTATCATTAGTTAGATATAGTTGAATGGACAAAGATTATATTGAGTAGGATTCATGATGGTAAATTATGGATGCAAGACAATGTAGTTGATATTTCTAGAAACTTTATTCATGAGGTAACTAGTCTTAGTACACAAGGTAGTTTACCTATAGGTGAGAAATTAGTCAAGAAGAAAGTTGAAAGTTATACTAAAGCAGTATACAACAAAAAGGCTATGGTGATCAGAACCATCAAGAAAGATGATGTAAGATTTTAAGTAGAATTATTTCCTATTCTATTTGTGCAAGTTCTAAGATTGATGAACTCTCAACATGATTCATTTATGTAGCATATAAGATATGTGTAGAGAAGGAACAAGTGAATCTTAGTAAAATACTGAGATTGCATCTCTTAGAGAACCTTGAAAGGATCAAGAGGACAAAGAATAGTGTGTTTAGATTCTAGTCATTAACAAATCACATATTATTTCATGTACTTAAAATATTTCCTTACTTATGAGTCACAAACATCATGAGTAGTGACAGACGTACAATGGAGAAGATTATAGAGGTATGCCAAAGGCATCCTACAAACAAGATATTAGACAGTGGCAACCTAATAATGAGGACATTTCAAAACGAAATGAAATAGAGATTTAGAATTGCACCTGCAATTATGGATAGATTTAAGAAAGACATATGTATTTTAATTGATATAGATCATACTTATATTCAAGCAATGGAACCTCGAGAAACATTTTGTTGATCCCTTGAGCTATGAACTAAATGATGATATGGCAGTTGGTTATATTGATTTTTTGTTAAATTTGGACAAAGATAAAGCATAATATAGATTTAGTACATATGATGAAATCACAAAGTCAGCTCATCAAGCAACCTTAGAGAAGGCATCACACAAGAAAGTTGACTCTATAATGAAGAAGGCACTATCAAAGGCCAAAAGATAGAGAGTGAATATGAGACTATAAGACAAACAATGAAGCAAGGTGTACTAAGCATTCAACCATTGTTAGTATAAGTTGTAGAGACATCTTCAGAATAGGGCATTCTATACGTAGCAAAGTTCGATGTTTAGCCTGGTGAACCTAAAAGAAAATTTGAAAGATTGGTGGAAGCAATGTCTACTATGACAAAGAGAGTCAAACAACTAGCCACCAGACTAGGAAAAGGATAGAAAACAATGTTGACAATTGATTCTAGTGATGAAGAAGATGAGGAACAAGAAACCAATCAAGCAAAAAAAGTGACTCCATCTAAGCAAGCAGTAGGAAAAGCTCGACAACCTTGGAAGCCAAAGATAGAGAAGATCAATACAATTATTATTAATGAAGAAAAAAAAATTTAGATGAACAAGTTTTATGATTTGTATAAAATTTTTGAGAAGGACCAAATTGATATATCTACTATGAGATAGATTATATCAAACAATCTAAAATTGAAGGATCTTGATCTTCATAAATTGAACGACTTAGCTTTTAAAAAAAATGACTCTATTAACCTTTTGTGAAATTGGTCACACATCAAAATATCACTTCCCCACATTCTCTAAAGTTCAAGCACTTTCAAATTGTAAGAAAGCACCGATCGTTGATCTCCAAATGATTGATGATCATGAAAAACCTTAGTTGTTATTGGACTTGCCTTTAATATTTTGGGCCCACTAAACATTCAGCCTCTAACTAATCATACACACAATTATTCCTTATCAAATCAACATAAAGCATTTGGCATACATTCCACCTTAGCATTACCTAGAAATCTTCGAAACAATTGAACCCACATGGCCACATGTCACAAAATCACTTCCCTATATTCTCTAAAACTTGAGCATCTTTATAAAGCGAGAAAGTGTCTATCATCAATCTTCTCAAGATCGACGGTTCCACAAGATTTTCTTAATTTAAGACTAGTCATCAACTATATCCAATGAAATGAAGCTATTCTTCCAACTACTCTGACACTTTTCAAACTATTCTAACACCTTTCCAAATTTGTGGCCCACAAGAGAAATGACCTTAGTAATTCCACGTTTCATCAAGTCACTTCCTCGCTTTCTTTAAAGTTTTTTCATCTCCATAATGCGGGAAAGAACTCACCATCAATCTCCTCAGGATCAGATCATGAAATTTGCTCTATCATATGGTATTTCAAAGGGAAGAATGAGACCCATAGGGACAGGTTTCACATTTTTGCTTTCTAACTTTCTCTAAAGCTTGGGCAATTTCATAATATGGAAAATCACCTATTGTTGATCTTATCTTTGATCAATAGTTGGAAAATAAACCATATCAAGGTTAAAACATTTTCAAAAAGAACATTGACACATTAACTCAAGGTAAAAACCATAGTTAAAGGAATAAAGGGCTAAGGTAAAATGAAAATTTGAGAATTTTTTTAAAAGATATACACAAAAATTTTGAAATAAAGACTTTCCAAGGGAAGAAGCTTCCCACGTATTTTTAAAATGAACCAATGCAACCCTATTTTTGAAAACCTAGGGCACAAATAATATTAAGGCTAACATGAAATTTGAGGTTTTTGTCTAGGGAAAACAAGTTTTAACACACATGACCCCTAATTTCAATGAATCAAACTAGATTTTAACTGTAAAATGCAACAAATTTTTGGATGTGAAAAACTAGGCCAACAAGTTGCATTGTCTCTTGTATCATCCTTATGTCTCTTTTGATCTTTATTGACATCCTTTTGTAGTATTTTTGCAAATGCATTGAGATAAAGTGGTACTCTATTGCATTTCAAGATCTTCCACTTCTTCTTTTTTTGTTGTACTTGCACTACATTAAAAAGTACCTTGGGGGGTTTCATGTTGACCATATTCACCATCTTCCTTTGTCAAGTGAGTGTTCCTTCCATGACATTAGCCTCATGATGTGTCGATGACAAGTGTCATTTGTTGGAAATGGAAAGGAGTAACTAAGAGGGGAGGAGTGAATCAATTCCTACAAAAAAAAAATCCAAGTCCCTTTAAGATGTCAACACAATATAAAACAAAAATTTGTTGTAACTCGGTTAACATTGAATATTCTATTGTAACTCGATTAACACTTAACATTTTGTTGTAATTCGATTAACACTGAATATATTAATTTCACTTGGTTAGCATAGAGATCTTAAGATATTAATGTGATTAGCCTTTAATTAGTTGTAGAAAGATAATGGAAATAACATGAACACAAGAGATGCCAAGATTTAATGTGGAAACCCAATTTGGGAAAACTTCCAATTGAAACTAGTTACTATTTTTCGCTCTTCTAAAGTGAGCCCTATTAGGAGCCTACCTTGTTAAAGGTTACAAAACAAACTGTTAGGTGTGATCTTGTTCAAGGATTTAATTCACCCTATTAGGAGTGACCTTGTTAGAGGTCTTCAGACACTTCAATCTAGAAATGCCACCTTGTTAGAGGATTTTTCAAATAGCTATTAGGCTAACTCTATTAAGAGATTTGATTCACTAATACAATTATTAGAGAGTAACAATAAATTAACTTGATTTCTAATGCAAGTGCCTTTGTTGATTCAAATCTTAATTCTAGCTTGATTACTCGATCCTCCTTGATTAGAATGTTCTTTGCAATTAGGTTAACTTAGATGCTCTTCCCATTATAGATATCCTTCAAATTCACTTCCTTAATTCATCTTGTTTGATTCTATATTTCAATTCTCAACTTGATCTTTCATATATATGATTCACCTTGTTAAGTTGGCTTGAATACTCTTTTAATCAATCAAATATTAACCCTTAAGTTAGCTTGTATTAACCAATAAATTTATCACACCTAATATACTAAGAGTCAGCTACAATAGAATTGATTACTTGGCCAACACTAAAAATCCCTTTATTAACCAACCCAACTCTATTAGAAAGGGAGTTCTAATGTTAACCAACCCAACTCAGTCAATACTGACTTTATGCTAACTTTCCTTTTGTAACCAAGTGAACTCGGTCAGTATAGGATCTTCTTTATTAACCAACTAAGCTTGGTCAATACTATCTCTGAACATAGTTATCACTTAATGCTTAGTATACATAGGAAAATACCTTTGATGACTAAATGTAGTTGTCACTGATTTCTCAGTAAAGGCTTGAAATTTTGTGTAATAACAAAGACAAGATACAATTGAATAATTGTTTTCAACAATCTCCCTCTTTGGAATTGATGGAAACACATCATTTCATAATATGATACTTTAGAGAAAAATAGAAGTAAGGATAATATCCTTAGTTTCATTCTAATTCTCATCCATGAGAACTCCCTCTATCAGTAAGAACTTCCTTTGACATCAATCTCTCCCTTTAGAATGATTTTCTTTGACATGAAATTTTTGATGACAACAAACTCTCCCTTTACAAAATTTCTCTGATATTTGATATGACAAAAAACTCTTCCTCTTTGACATCGCATGCCAAAGACAAAAATCAATGTATTTTCCATGTACCTAATGTACTGATTCATATGCAATATAATCTAACAATATTGCATCAACTTGACTAATATTCAAAATTCTTGGTTGATGCACCACCAAAATCTCATTAGTGAGCTTTAGATAGGGGAATGACCCCTAGCTTACCTCTTAGATACAAAATTGCATTCTTAGGTAATGGCTTGGTGAATATGTCTGTAATTTGTTCTTTTATATTGACATATTCCAATCTCACCTCTTTATCTTGCACTAATTCTCTCAAAAAAATGATACTTTATTGCAATGTTCTTTGTCTTGGTATGCATCATTGGAATTTTGGATATGTTAATTACACTAGTGTTATCACAAAAGATAACTATTGGATCCTTATTTCTTCCTTCATACCTAACAATAGTTCTTTGAACCAAATGATGTTGGAACAATTAACTACTTCTATAACATATTCTACTTTTGTTGTAGACTGAGAAATGAAATTATGTTTCTTTCTTGTCCAAGACACTAGCCTCTTTCCAAGAAAGAATGCCCCACCACTAGTGCTTTTCCTCTCATAAATGCTTCCTTCCCATTCAACATTAAAGAAGGCTTTCAATTCAAAGTTTCCTCCTTTCTTATACCACAAACCATAATCTTTAGTACTTTTTAGATGCCTCACAATTCATTTTATTTCCATCATATGATTTTCCTTTGATTAGCAGAAAATGTTGCCACCATACCAACTGCTAATGCAATATTAGGTCTTCTTTATACCACATACTGTAGTTTTCCAATCAATGGTCTATAAATAGTCTAATCTACCTCTTTGGAATCATTAGTTTTGAAAAGCTTATGTCCAGAAGACATAGGTGTTCCAACTAGTCTAGAATACTCCATTCCAAATTTCTTCAATATCTAATGTACTTTAATTGAGTAATGTAGATACCATCTTTCTTCTATTGAATTTACAAGCCAACAAAGAATTTAATCACTCCAAACATTGACATTTCAAATTCTTTTCTCATTTCCTCAAAAAAAAGATTTGCATAAGTCATCATGTCCATTAAATAATGTATCATCTACAAATATTTATACCAACACTATCTTCTTATTTGGTCCTTCCTTGATGTACAAACTATGGTTGTCAGTTGTCCTTTGAAAACCAATTTCTACCAAATGATTGTGCAGTCTTTTATATAAGGCTCTAGGGGCTTGTTTGAGACCATATAAATATTTTTGTAATCTAAAAACCATATCCCTTTTTTTAGGATCTATGAAACCTTTAGGTTTCTCAATGTAGACTTCTTCTTCTAGGATTCCATTTAAGAAAGTTGACTTTACATCCATCTATTATGTTTTGAACCCTTTATGTGTAGCATAAGAAAGTAGTGTTCTAACACCTTCTAGTCTTGCAATAGGAGAAAAAGTTTCTCCATAATCAATACCTTCTTCTTTAGCATAACCTTTTCTTGTTCCTTGAAACTTCTCCATTTTCATTCAAATTATTTCTAAATACCCATTTTGTGCCAATTACATTTTTGTCCTTGGGTTTAGGAACAAGAGTCCATGTTTTCTTCCTTTCAAATTGATTAATCTCTTCATTCATTGCCTCAATCCAGCTTTCATTGTCTAATGCATCTTTAATAGTTCTAGGTTCAAGCTCAGTAAGAAAACATGTACTTTTTAGTTTGTTCCTTGTCATTATGCCTTTTGACTAATCTCAAATGATTTTCTTAGGTGCATGATGCCTCCTGACATATCTAACAAGTACAGGTGTCTTCTCTTTGGATTTAGAACTTGTTTCACTCTATTCACCATGCTCTAAATCATGCTTGGGTTCTACTATCTATAACTCAAGTCTATCAATTTGTAATTTAGTTTGTAATGGCTAAAACTTGGGTCCTTCTGATTGAGGCTTGGGTTGCACTAGCTGTAACTCAGGTTGAACTAGAGATTTAGGGAACTCGAGTGATAGAGACTATTGATTTCCAATTGCATTTACTTGAATCTTAGGTATAGTATCAGGTTCAAAGTAGAAAAATCTTCTATAGTTTACAGGTTCTTTTTTTCTTTGTTCTTCACTCTTTTATGCAAACTCATCAATTTTTACATGTGCACTTTCTATGACCTTGTGAGTAGTAAGATTCAAACATTTATATGATTTTCTTTTGTTGGAGTATCTGAAGAATATTCATTCATCACTTTTCACATCAAATTTTCCTTCACTTGTTTCTTTCAAGATATAATATTTTCTTTAAATACTTTGAAATAATAGACATTTGGTTGATAGCCATAGCATAGTCCATAAGGAGTTTTATCTGTATACTTCTTTGGTTGAACTCAATTTAAGGTATGAACTGTTGTACTAATTGCTTCCTTCCATTATTTGATTACAACATTTTACTTTGTCATCAGTGTTCTTGCACAATCCATAATGGATCTATTTCTTCTTTATGCTATGCCATTCTACTGAGGTGTACCAGGTGTAGATGCGTGTCTTTTAATTCCTCTTTCATTGCAAAATTTATTGAATTAATTTGAGATGAATTCTCCTCCTCTATTTGACCTTATAAATTTTAGATTCTTTCCTATTTCATTCTTTTCTCTAGCCAGATACCACTTGAATTTTTGATAGAATTTGTATTTTTCTTTTAAGTACATCACTATCATCACCCTAGAATAAAAATCAACAAATAAAATGAAATATTTATCTCCATAGTAGCTTTCTACGCCAATGGGTCCATTAAGATCTACATGAACCAACTCCAAAACTTCTTGAGAGTGAGAGTTCTTGGTTTTCAGACTTGTCTTTCCCATCTTTCCAATTTGACATTTTTTGTACATGCCCATATCAAGTTTCTTTAGACTTTGAATGCCTCTCACTCTTTTTTTCTTGCTTATGTTGACCAAGTTATCAAAATTCACATGACACAACCTTTTATGCCATAACCAACTTCCTCTACTTGAGCCAAGAAACATGAAATTTTGATTAGATCTAAATAGAATAGATTACCTTTTGTTTGATTGTTAGTCCTAACTAGATTTCCTTTCCCATCTAGCACCTTAGCCTTTTCATTCATGAATTCTACCTTGAATCCAATATTGTTCAAATATGCCACACTAAGTAGATTTTTTTTAGTCCTTCAACCCAATAAGCATTGTCACATCTGAGTTCATCAGTCAATGTATTGCAACCTTTTCCTTTTACATAACAAGGTTCATCATTTCCAAATCTAACACTCCCACAATCATAGTGTTCCAAGTGCTCAAATTTTGATTTATTACCAGTCATGTGGTGAGAATAACCACTGTCAATAATCCATGTGTCATTCTTGCTAATATGAGAAATGAGGATCATCTTATCATTTTCATCATCTGATTCATGTTTAATAGAAATCTAAACCATTTCATCTTCATCACTGCTATCAGAGTCTTTAGCCATTTAACAAGATTTCTTGACTTTATCTTGTAGTCTTTGTAGTTTTTAAAAATTTTCTTGTCTTTTTACTTTTCATGCTTCTTTTGTTCCTTTCCTTCTTTTTTTGGACACCTTGTAGCAATATGACCAAATTCTTCACAAGAAAAATAAATTAGAGGTATTTTACCTTTGTACTTTCCTTTGCCTTTAGGAAATCTTCTTGCAAGAAGGGCTTTAGTGACTTCAAGGTTATCATCACAATTATCTTCATTTTCACTTTCAGGCTTTTTTCTTTTAGATATACCACCTTTCTTCTTGAGTGATATTTTAAGTTGAAATGTAGATTCAATGCTACCAGAGTTAGGAACATAGTTATCAAAGTTATCTAACTCAAAGGTTTTCCACCTTCCCTCTAGTGCATCCAAAGCTATACACTTTTTTAGGATCACATCTCATCTCTTGAATAGTTGAAACTCTAATTACATAAACATGTTTGAGTTATGAGTACCTTTTTAACCACTTTCACATCATCTATTTTCCCTCTTGAGGCTCTTATTATATTCACACTTGCTTTGATTCTTTCACCATATTGTGCAGTGTTTTCATCTTATCTCATCTTCATTTTATCAAACTGACCTCTTAGACTTTTTGCCTTGACTCTCCTCACATTTTCATCTCTTCCATAGATATATTTCAACTTCTTCCATATTTCCTAAGTAGTAGGACAATCTTTGACTTCATCAAATTTAGCATAATTGAGAGTAGAGACAATGTCAATCATCATTATGTTGTGATTCTTCTTTTCCACATTTTATCCATAGACAAATGTCTAATAGGTGCCACATACTTTTTATCTAAGTACTTTAAGTCTATGTCTCCAATGGTTACCAAATGTAGCTTCATGAGTTCCTTCCATGCTTGGAAGTTACCTCTAACTTAGGAATCTCCCTTCTATAAGCCATCTTGATCTTTATCTTAGGTCCTTGAAATCTTATCTACAACAACCAAATGCTCTAATACTTATTGTTGGAAATGGAAAGGAGTAACTGAGAGGAGAGGGGTGAATTAGGTACTACAAAAATAAATCTAAGTCCCTTTAAGATGTCAACACAATATAAAAACAAAACTTGTTGTAACTCGGTTAACACTGAATATATTATTTTCACTCGGTTAGCACAGAGATCTTAAGATATTAATGTGATTAGCCTTTATTAAATTAGTTTTAGAAACATAAATAAAATAACATGAAAACAAGAGACACCAATATTTAACATGGAAACCCAATTTGGGAAAACCACCAATTGCAACTAGTTACTATTTTTCACTCTTTTGAAGTGAGCCCTTTTAGGAGCCAACTGTGTTAAAGGTTACAAAATACATTGTTATGTGTCACCATGTTAGAGGATTTAATTCACCCTATTAGAAGTGGCCTTGGTAGAGGTCTTCAAATGCTTCAATCTAGAAATACCACCTTGTTAGACGATTTTTTGAATAGTTGTTAGACTAGCTCTATTAAGATATTTGATTCATTGCTACAATTATTAGGGAGTAATAATGGGTTGACCTTATTGCTGATGCAACTATCTTTGCTAATTTAGATATTAGTTCTAGCTTGATTACTTGATCCTCCTTGATCAAAATGTTCTTTGCAGCTTGGTCAACTCGGATGCTTTGCCCTTTACAGATATCCTTCAATTTTTCTTCCTTAATTCATCTCATTCGATTCTATATTTCAATCCTCAACTTGACCTTTCATATATATGATTCACCTTGTCAAGTTGACTTGAATACTCTTTTAATCAATCAAATATTAACCCTTAAGTTGGCTTGCATTAACCAATAAATTTATCAAACTTAATATACTAACAGTCAACTAATACAAAATTGATTACTTGATTAACACTGAGAATCCCTTTGTTAACTGACCCAAATTAGTTAGAATAGGAGTTCTAATGTTAACCAACCCAACTCGGTTAGAATAGGAGTTCTAGCCTTAACCAACCCAACTTGGTCAATATTGACTTTATGCTAACTTTCCTTTGGTAACCAAGTGAACTAAGTCAATACAAGATCTTCTTCATTAACCAACTAATCTCATTCAATATTGTCTCTAAAATTTCCTGTCATTGAACACTTTTCGTACATAGGAAACTACCTTCGATGCCTGAGTATGCTTTAATATCACTGATTTTTTGGTAAAGGCTTAACATTTTGTGTAACATCAAAGACAATATACAATTGAATAATTTTTTTCAACACCATTATAGGTGTTTGTACTTCTTTTGCACTCTTGATTTTCCTAATTCTTCGTTCTACAAGAGATATTGCATTCAATTTTAGTGTTCATGTCTTACCTCTCAGCATTATAGAGGGGTTATGTTAGTTCTTGTGCTTTCTTGGTTCCATGGACTGAGCTATGTATTCAATATTTGATCCTATGTACTAGGAAATTGCAATGGTTGGATACATATGCATTTCGGTGAGATGGATCTTTTACCTAATAGACACTTTTCTTTTTGTTCTTTCTTTCATTGCAACCTTCCATGTTTGATTGATTAGCTCTTTAGGCTTTGGTTTTTCATGTCATATGTGTCTTCAAGTTCAGTTATTTGTCTTTGTGTGCCTCCTAATTTGATGTAGGTTATAGTCTTCTCTACCTAGTCAGGTTCTATTTCATTGGAGATTCTTCACATCAGAAGTTACTTTTGATAGAGCTTTGCAGATTCTACATGCTTCAGTGGTGTTATTCATGATATCTTTTCTGCCTGTCTTCTAGAAAATTCCCTAGTTTGGAGGTTTCTTCAGTCCTTCACTAGTTTCTTTCACCATGTTTTCCATCCATTTTGGAGTAGGTTTTTTCCCATGTGGTTTTCTCTATTTCTCCTCTTTTCAGAGATTTTTTTGTGCTTGGGTACCTCATCAAGCTTTGTTGTTGGGACCTAAATTTACTTTGAGTAGTAGTTTCTAAGTTTTTAGCTACTCCCTAGATTTATCTTAAAGGGCGGTGTTAGAGTAATATTTTTTTCTTATTAATTAAATCATGTTGATTTAATTATTAAGTCACTTATTAATTCTATTTCACTTAAGCTAAACTTTATACATCTAATAATTAATTATTATGATGTAATCTAGGTTAGACCTTTTTAGGGTTTCAATCTCCTTTATAAGGAAAATCTCTCATTGTAAACATTCATTCACTTTTGATAATAGAAATATCCCTTTTTTCTCATTAGGACTATCTCATCTATGGATCTAAGAATTCCAAATTTTGTAGCTTTTTCTTCTCTCTTTCTATGATAGGTTTTTGCATGTTGGTGATTCTTGGGAGCTGTGGGGTTGATCTTTCATCAACTTCAAAATTATGATGGTATGCAACTTTGAGAAAGTTAATCATCCATTCCAAGGATCTCTATGAGGGAGAATGTCATTATAAAGAAGCATAGTGGATGGTTGTATGGATATTTTGGTCGTGATAAAAGTATTTCTCAAGTTAGTGAGAATTATTATTAACTGAAATGATAAAAAGATGTTAACGAGTTTGTATAGAGTTATAGAGTATGTTAGATGGAAAAAGGAGAAAAGCATAATAAAAACTATTATATTAGTCATTACCTACACCAAAGAATCCATGTGAGGATATTAGTATGGACTTTGGTCTTGGCTTACCAAGGACTTACTGAAGGCATGATTCAATTTTTTTGGTGGTTAACAAGTTTTCAAATATGAAATATTTTATTCCTTGTAATAAGAATGATGATTTTGTTCATGTGGAAGAATTGATTTTCAGATAAGTGGTGAGACTACATGGTCTATCAATGAGTATAATTTCATAGAGATACACCAAGGTTTTTTCATACTTTCGGTGCATTTTATAGAAGAAACTAAGGATAGACTTATCACATCATCAAAAAATTGATGGATGCAAAAAAGTGGTGAATAGATGTTTGAGAAATTAGTTAAGATGCATGGTTGGACATAAACCAAATGGATGAGGTTTAATTTTACCATGGCTAGAATTTGCATCCAATGATTTTATCAATAGGAGCATAGGTGAATCACCATTCTTGATAGTATATGGAAGTAGTCCCAAAAATGCTTATGAAATAAGGAAGTTGGAAAAACTAGAGAGAAGTGGTGTTGAAGCCAAAGATTTTGTAGAGCACTTGATGAACATTCATGAAAAGTTGAGAATCACTAAAATGAATACATAGTACAAGAGTAAGATAAATGAGAAAAGGAGGCATGAGGAATTTAAGGTTGGAGATGAAGTCATGGCTTAGTTGAGAAAGAAGTGATTTTATGTAGGAACATATAATAAGTTGAAGATAGGGAAGTTTGGACCATGCAAAATACTAAATAAGCTTGATTCAAGAAATGCTTATGAAGTAGAATTACCAAGTGAATTAAATATTTCACCAGTATTTAACATTTTAGATTTGATAGAGTGTCATAAATAAAGTGTTGAAGATGGGGTCACAAAAGCACATTGGATTGTTTTGGCAACTACTTCAACTCCAAAAGAGATGAAAGATATATTGGGCATTTTTGTTCTTAGAAGTACAAGAAACATGATATATTAAGAATATATGGTCAAATATAAAGGATGACCTATTAAAGATTCATCATGGATGACAAAGGACGAGTTTAACTATCTTAGTTTCCTTTTAACTCCTAAGACCTGATATGATCACTTCTCAAATTACCCTAGGTGTCTAATGAAAAAGAATCTTGGGTGTAAGGGAAATGTTTAATCACCCAAAAACATTTATAATTTTTCATTTCAATGAGGGCTCTTTCAGTAAAGAGTTGTTATTTATGGAAGCTTACTATTTTTATGAAATTGGTCATTCCATCTTAGAATGTTCTTATTTCTTCAGTGGAGGTTCATTTTAGAAATATTAGCCTACTAGTAAAGTTTCATTGCTATACCAAGTGTATTTGTGAAGTTATTGATAATTTTTTCTATAAATACCTTTGAACTCATTTTTCAAGGACTTAGAAGCTCTAAAATGAGGTCCAACCTCAATTGAATGGACCTTATGTGAATCAATAAATTTAGATATTCTAAGGAAATAGAACATGTGGCATCACATGTGTATTTATGAAATTTGTAATTTCATACTGTTGGGGGTAATAAGAAGCTCATTTCAATTCTTGCAATTTGTTATTATTCCTCTATTTCTCTCTCTCTCTCTCTCTCTCTCTCTCTCTCTCTCTCTCTCTCTGTGTGTGTGTGTGTGTGTGTGTGTGTGTGTGTGCGCGCGCGCGCGCGCGCACATGCACGTGCACGCGTGCGTGCGCACGTGTGTGTGTTGATAAGAGGAGTACCCTTTCTTAGTATGGTTAACCTAGGAAATACCTAGGACATGAATTATCATGAGCGCACTTTCCTCAATCCTAAAAGGTGTGTTAGAGATGAGGAAAGTCCAAACATTATATAACAAGAGAATATCAATTAAGATAATGTGAGGAGCTATGTCCAAGATCTCTAGAATCATATTAAAACCTTGGAGAAGGTTGTTATGTACACTATGACTATGGATTCCACATCAACTTTTTTGTTTCCACTATCAGTGGGTTTGCTAAAGGGATCATGCACAAAGTGATCATTAGGATTGTGATAGGTAAAAGTAAGTTAAGGAAGAACTTGAAGAAGACTTTTCAAGAGGAAGTTGAGGAATAAAAATAGGATAATAAAGAAGATAAATATTGGAAGAAGTACTTGATGCATCTCACCAAAAATGAGGAGATGATAAATAATATTTAATGATTTTTTTCTATTTCTTGAGTGACAATTGTCCCAGTGTTGTTTGGGTTTGGACTATGTTTCTTATTAAAACTATTTTGTATGATTTTTCCATTGTATAGGTATAGGGGAGTATGGCCTTTCATTCACTCATCTCTAGCTAGATAAATAATTTTATATTGGGTACAATGATAGTAGATGTGTTACTCTTAGTTCTTATTCTCTACTTAAGTTAATGATATTTTTATTGGTGGATAGTTGATCTGGCTTCAAACTATGATAACCTATTGATCTTATGTGGAAATGCAATAATATGACTCTTTGTATCTAAATTTAGAGTGTTCTCCCTCTCATTGTAATGTTCCCATCATTAAATAAATATTTAATCAAACCTTTGTTAATGGACCGATTAGTTTAGTATTATTAGACCCATTTCTATTTTGTTTCCATTGGTAGGTGTAGTTGTTAGCTATCTTTGTACACCCTTGGAAAGGTTTCCCTTATGGATATTTAAGCATGGCTTGTAGGTAGTTGTTGGTATGTGATTTAGATTATTTATTTGTACTATGAATTCTTGGTGGAGTTTTGGATTTTTCACCATTTTGGAAGTGAAAGATCTTCCCTATTTGGCTCTTGTAGTTTTGGTGGGATTCAACCCTCACCCTATTTCATCACTGTAATTCCTAGCTTAGATCTGGCAAGTCAGAGCTTCATTATTTTTTTCAAGTTACATATTTTCTAATATATATTGTGTGTCTAGGTAACTTCAATCTAGCATTATCTGTATGTTGGTTTTATCTACCTGTGGCTTCAAGATCATCATCGTACATCTCTCCACAGATAGTGTATGACCTTCTACATCAGTTTTTACTACACCACCTTCACATCTTTAGCATATTCCTTTACCATTGTCAGTCCTAATCCCTACTATATGGCCTACATTATCAATATCGTATGACCTATATTATCACTACCGTACAAGCTTTCATTATCACTACCATACGGCCTCAAGGATACTTTGTATGATTTTCACCTTGTATTCTATACCACATCATATGAATTTAACTCTAACCATACATCAGCCTCCCTCCTTTTCCATATGGACACCATCAAATACCATATGACCTTTGCAAGACCCTCTACTTCCACCGTACGACTTGTTTGCAATATTGTACGACCCTATTCACCTGTTGTTGCTCACCATACAAAACTTCCCAAGCACTGTACAACCCATAATTTCCTTCCATACAACCCTTCTACATCCCTTTCATATGGGCATTGAGTGTTTGTAATTGGATATCAAGAACACGTGATGAATGAAACATTACAATGGTATCAAAGCCTAGTTATTATACCATTCTGTGGAAGTGAATGCAAGTTTACACTAGAAAAATAAGGCAAAATAACCTTGTTGGTTGAATGGTTGATTATCAGGATCCTATGATAAAACTCATGAATCTTTTAAGAGAGCTAAGCAGAAATCAAATACAAATCAATGAAATCTAAAGGCTTATGTAGGAAACTCTACAAAAAAATTAGTTGAGGGAAAGACAACAAGAGAACAAAATGGGCATAGTGATGACTCTATTTCAAGAAGGACCAAATTTCAACGCTATCACTCTCAAACCTCAATGCCCATCTTCCTTCCAAGGATGGAAGCACCACACAAAGAAAGAGAGCCCACTTTTTAGTAAAACACAATAAAAATTTTGAGAAGATTGGAGGAACATGAATATGGAAGACGATATATCTTATAGAGACTATGTTGATCTAAGAATGAAATATTCAGGTGAGGGAAATAGAGATTATTTTAGTGATGATCATAGGAGAAAGATCATAAAGGTAAACTTATCACCATTTGATGGATTTGGAGCCATCAATGCACATGCACGGGTTCTAAAGGAAGACACCTATTTCCAACTCAACTTGATTCTCGAAGAGGAAGCAATCAAGTTTGTAGCACCCCATCTAGAAGGAGTGACATAGGAATGTGGCACCATGGATTGGTTACTCTTCACCACAACCACACAACATCTTATGTTGAGTTCACTGAGAGACTCATTGAGCATTTCAATGGGAAGGATCCTAAAATAAACTTCAAAGATCTAGCTTAGCTAAAGCAAATAGGTATGGTAGACAACTACATCACTAAGTTCTAAAGGTTGTCATTATTAGTCATAGACATCTTTGAAAGATGGCAAATCATTTTATTCATGGATGGGCTGAAAGAGCCTTTAAGAGTTGGGGTCCAAGGGTTCAATCCATGTGCACTCAACAAGGCTATTAAGAAGGTACATGACATGGCCACATCTTCATCCAAAACTCATGTAGTTATGCCAACGTCATCCCAACAGGAAGACAAAGACAAAGAGCCAATTCTAAAAAAAAATATGTTGTATGAAGATTGTCAGATGGAGCTTTGGAGGAAGAATCTATGTTTTACATGTAAGGAACCATGGGGACTAGGTCATTTCTACCTTGGGAAGGGAAAGATTCATTATATTGAGGTATTTCTTGATGACAATGAAGGACAAGTACATATAGTGACTAGTGAAGGCAGTAACCAATAGGAGAGAATAAGTTCCAAAAGGGGGTTCAAATTCTACCCTCACTACAATGGTTGGAAGTAGTATCTTCAGGGTTCATGGCACACTTCACAGGAAATGAGTCATGGTGATGATTGATAGTGGAACCACACTCAATTTCATCAATTCATCTTTGGTGACTAGTGAGGGTTGCATGTAGTAGAGCATGGAGGATTTGAGGTTAAGGTTGTCAAAGGAACCTTGTTACCCTACACTCATGTGATCCCATGACTAAACATTTCATGGGAAACTATACCTTGAAATATGATTACTTTGTCATCAATTTGGTTGATACTAATATTGTAGTGTCTTAAAATGGAAGTACTTATGTGTTAAGAGTGTTTATCCCTCTAAGTAAGTGGTATGGGGTCATGTCAAGTACCTTGAATGGGTCTTTGCATGGATCTGGTTGTTTTCCCCCTATTATGCTTCTCTTTCTCTATTTTCTAGCCTATTTCTAACAACCTACTCTATGAAACTAAAGAATTTGACTTCTAGGTCAAGTACAAGCTAGTAGGTCAAGGTCAACCTTGACCCTGACCTAGAGTAGGGTCAACCTCATCCCTAAACCCAAGTTCATTTTTCAATTTCTATAAGTTTTGGGATCTCAAGCTTTAGAATGTTTCTTTTCCTACTTCTGGGTTGGCTATTTTAGGTTTCAAAATGGTAGGCTCTTAAATTATATTTAATCTAGGTATATTCCTAGGGGTTAAGGTTAAATGGGATTTAATGCTCCTGTGTTGGCCTTCTCTAGGAGTTAGTGCCCTAGATCTCTATATAAGGAAGCCTTCTTCCCTCATTTTGACATCCACACATATCCACAAGCTATCTACCTTCTATGAACTAGGAGCTACCCTTTATGAAGTGAAGTTATACTATCTATCAAGCATTCAAGTGTTCAAGCATCCAATTCATCAAGGAGATCCATTATTAGCTATTGAAGGATTCAATCTCTATACAACCCTCGTGTTGAATATTTCTCCATCCACATTCATTCAAGCCTTCTTCTATGCAAAGATATATTCAAGATTGGTGTTGAAGATCTAATGCCATTGATTTGAGACATCCGATATACATTTCTACATACTTTTGGAGCATTTGTACTTATGGATTCAAGGATTCAAATCCTCCACAAGGATTTCAATATAAGCAAGGTGAATTATTTCATTTACTTTGTTTAAATATATTGGAATTTAAATTACATTTCAAGGTTTATTCCAAACTAGGATTTGACTAAGGCAAACCCCCCATCCAAATAAACAAACCATTTTTTTTGTAGATATAGGTGTGGAACAACGAATTGAAGAATAGATTCAGATACCCTTTTTGTCAAACTTGTGAGATCCATGAATAGAAATTTTGTTAGAATAGTATAGGTCAAGTTTGACTTTTTGGGGTACAATTGTGCCGTAGGGTAAGATTATGCCCCATTATTAGGGTCAACATCAACCTCCCTTCAAAAAGATAAAAGATTTTTGGGTTTTCTCTGTCTTGACATTTCCATTTCAAAACAAGTTGCAAAATTCCTCAAAACTACACACACACTAGAAAATTTAGCAATTCCCAGATTCAAGTTTAGTATTTTTCTTTTATCTATTTTAGGATCTAAGCACATACTCCTCAAACTAGAAAGATCATTAAACCTCCTTTCTCCCTATTCCCTATCACATGATCCATTTCAGTATTGATCATTTTCTTGTGCTTAATCAATTTGGATCATCACATTGAAAATAGGGTTAAGAAAGGAAAGCTTATTTTCTTTCTATTCAAATATCATATTGGGCATCTAGTGGATGGAGATCCTTGACCAATACACCCAAATTTTTAAGAGGTTGGAATTTTCATTTGAGATAGATGGCAAGAAGGTGTTGCTAAGAGGAATGACAAATAAAGGACCGAGGGAAGTCACAATCAAGAAGATGGAGGCTATTTTTAAACATGATGAGATCCCAGCCGCTACAAGTGAAAACATAAAAATCCATACCTTGCCCCATTCCCTAGATAATTGGTAGGCCCATCTATTGGTTGAGTACTCCAAGAACCATTTTGCATGTTAGTTGATGGATGGCTATATACATGATGAAAGAGGCATTTAAGTTATTGATGATATGATTTACTATGGTGATAAGATCTACTTGGTACCTGACTTGAAACTGAAGAAGTTGATTACTTAAGGTTTCCAAACATCAGATTTGCATTTTATTGAGGACAAGAAAATTTTGGGACAGAAGGATTATAATGTTCCAGGCATTAAATAAATATTTAATCAAACCGTTGTTAATGGGTCGATTGATTTAGTATATCTTAGACCCATTTTTATTTTGTTTCCATAGGTAGGTGTAGTCATCAGCTATCTTTGTACACCCTCAAAAAGGTTTCCCCAATGGGTATTTAAGCACAAATTGTAGGTAGTTGTTGGTATGTGAATTTGATTATTTCTTTTTACTATGAATTCTTATTGGATTTTTGGATTGTTCACCATTTTGAAAGTGAAAGATCTTCCCTATTTGGCTCTTGTAGTTTTAGTAGCATTCAACCCTCACCATATTCTGTCACTATAATTCTTGGCTTGGATCTAGCAAGTCAGAGCTTCATTATTATTTGCAAGTTATATATTTTCTAATATATATTTTGTGTTTAGGTTACTTCAATCTAGCATTATATGTATGTTGGTTTCATCTACTTCTAGCTTCAAGATCATCACTGTACATATCTCCATAGACATCGTACGAGCTTCTATATCAATCTGTACTGCATCACCTTCACATCTTTGGCATCTTTCTTAACCATCATAAATCTTAATCCCTACCATATGGCCTACATTATCACTACAATATGGCTTGCATTATCACTAGCATACGACCTTGCATTATCACTACCGTATGGCCTCAAGGATACTCTATATGGCCCTCACCTAGTTTTCCATACCACACTATATGGCTTCAGCTCTAGCCATACATCAGTCTCCCTCCTTTCTTGTATGACCACCATCAAATACCGTACGGCCTTTGCGAGGCCCTCTACTTCCATTGTGTGACCTTGTCTACAATACCGTATGACCCTGTTTGCCTACTCCTTCTCACTGTACAAACCTTCCTAGATATTGTACAACCAATACTTTCCTTATGTACAACCCTTCTATAGCCGCTTAGTTGGAATTGAGTGTTTGTAACTAGCTATTAAGTATATGTGACGAATAGAACATTACACCCATCTTTATCAAAAATATTTACATCATAGTATTAGACATCCTAAAACCCTACAAGAATCCTTCTAATTTTACCCAAGATGTAAACTCTTAAAATAAAATGGATATTTATTTTCCTACATCACAACTCTTTCAAAACTCATTATAAAATCAATCTACACAAAATATTTATTTAGTTAGTTGATAGGCTTACCCTGTGGGATAGACTTGGCTAGACTGATTAGACAATTTGACAGCCTTATGCTGACAAATAGAAAAATAGTGCCTACAAAGACAATATGGTTAGCTCAATGGAGGGTATTACAAAGGGTCTCTTAATGTTTCTTGAGAACTATAGAATGAGGTATAATCAAAGCATTCATGGCTATTTTTGAGGCACTTTTTGTAGACACCTAAATTTGATTACACTATTTTAGTAATCCTATTTAGTTATCTAAAAAGGCATTATTAATTAAATTTCTATTTAATTAATCCTTTGTCATCCCCTAGTTGATTAATTTAATTAATCATCTATAGTCCTAATTGATAAATCAAATAATCTATTATTTATCAATTAAATTCTTTTCTCCTATCTAATTCCAAAAATCCCCATTTATTAAATAAATCTATTTGATAAATGAAATCCTCAAATTCAAAAACCCCTAACCTATCTCTAATCCTCCATTTAGCCTAATCCACCCCATCCACCCATACTAACCAAGCTTAGCCACTAACTCACCCACCCTCATTAATTCCATCCACTTGTACATCTCTAACATCCCTAATCTAATCCTAAACCCAAGCCTAATCCACCCCCTAATGTTGTCACATTCCCTAAACAAGTTTAAGACTTTCCTAAACCAAATCAAAGTCTCCTCTCAAAAATCCCAACCACCAAGTCATGAGTGCTCTTACAAATCATAAAAGACTCTTACAAGCCCACTCATGACTCTTACATCCATCTTTCACACTCTTCCCTCTTCCACACTCATTCCTCTTACACCTCTCTTACATACTCAAGCTTACTCATCATGCCCTTAACCAACCCTTTACCCTACCCTCTCACACTCATCCTCCTTGTGACAAGTGTCACCTTCCCATTGGTGCTAAACAAGCACAATCCATGTGCTCTCCTTTGAGTGCATCCTAGCCCTCCTTAAGCCTTCATCCATCCTTGCATCTAAGCCCTCCATCCCTCTACCCCTTGGCCTATAAATTGAATCCCATCCCAAGCCATTTCATCAACAATCTTTGAGCTAAAGTTACCATGCTACTTTGAGAACCAAAGCCATACCCATACCCTTATAATGCCAAATTGAGAGCTCACAAAGCTACCAATTTGCTATTATCCATCTCCACCATTGAAGCAACTTTGAGCATTTGAGCATACATCCACATCAAAGGACACATCTACAAAATCAAGGAAGCATGGAGTGTTTCCTTTTTTTGGGTTTGCATTCCTTAATTGTTTCTTTTGTCTAATCTCATATGTGAATATAGTTTTAGTTTGTGAATATTTGCTTTAATGTTAATTTTCTTTGCACACTAAGATTCTTGTTCTACATTTTGGCACGCCCGGTGGGACCCCACTATGGGTCATTTAATCATCCATTTTCATCTATATGTCATTTTTTCTAACCATCTAATGTTTGTTGTTGTTTGAGTGTGTTGTAGGGTGTTTTGCTTATTTTTGCATGTTAAAGAACGCACTTAGGAAGAAGAAATACCATCTAAAAATCCAAAAATAGCAAAAAAAATTTAAAAATCTGAAAAAAATTTGCGTTTTTCAACTTTTTTCGTGCAGTGTCGTCTCTGCAGTTTTGGCGTCTGCGCCGGCAAACTGTCATCTTCGCCGGCTACTTTTTCGTCTGCGCAACCAAATCGACATCTCTGCATTTTGGCATCTCTGCCTAGTTTTTTGTTGATGGCGCTGCCACCAGACTGTCGTCTGCGCATCCTCAACCGTTGTCTCTGCAGATCCGCGTCTCTGCAACCTGTTCTGTCGTCTCTGCCGCCGCCAACCCAAATCATCATCTGCAAAAACTAGCATATGCACAAATTGATATCTCCGCTTGTCACATATTTTCTGCGCCGCAAAATTTGACCTATCGTCTCTGAATACTAGCATCTCCACATTTTAGCGTCTACGTATTTTGTAGCATTTAGTGGTTCTGTAGGATTTAGACCATTTTAAGCATTTTTACGCGTAGGAAAAACAACAAAAAAAGTTTTAAAAAATTTTGCCATAGTTAAGCTCTCATTTTTGAAGATTTTGGCTAACTAACTAAATTGCTTTTTTTTTGTCTCATTGCAGGTTGGAGCACATATGGAACCACTAACCATGTTTCTTGCAGGTTTTCATGTTGCTAAAAAATGAACTTGAATGTTTAACCATTTGTCTTTGAATGCATGTTGCTAAAAAATGAACTTGAATGGTTAAACACATTTTCCATTGAATGAATGTTGCTCAAAACACACTCTTGAATGCCATGGATTAAAATCAACTTTCCTTGGAATGCATGCTTAAAACAAAAAATCCAATCTTGAATGCCAAGGATCAATTAACCATTGCAATATCAAACACTTCATTTGGAGCTTCTAAAATTGAACAAAACAAATCTCTTTTCCACATGCAATCTAGGTAAAGTTTGATTTTTGGACATTTAAGAAACTTTGTTAAGTTAAAATACAAATTTATAAAAATCAATTTGAGTAGTTCCTTGGACTCACCTCTTTTCTAATCACCCATCAAATATTAACCATTGGTTGCAATCTCAGTGCCATTTATGAAGATGGGTCTACTTGAAAAAGGTGTTAAATGTTCCACAATCTAACTCACTCACTTTAGAGTCATCTTTGTAGAAAAGCCAACCATCTTAGGTTATCCACTTAAGCATTATTAGCTCATCCATCTCATTTAGAATCAAACCATCTAGCCAGCAATCCAAAATTTGCACATCTAAGCTTTCAAAATTGTTGTCACCTTGTTAAAAGTTTGCCATTCCTAAATCTTCCAAAATCCACCAATCTCACCAAGGTTATTCCTATAACAGAGCTTTTTCTAGGGTAATCTAGCTTTGTCACTTGTTATCCCTCATCACCTTGAGCTAAAGGTTGGGATTCACAAGTGGTCAATCTCGTGTTCTTCCTAAAGGATCATCAGTCTATCCTTAAGTTGACACAATCATCACCAAGCTTGCACATAGGAAAGCAGACCTTTTGTGCTTTGAAAACATATCTTTGAATTTAGAATCCCCAACCCAATCCTCCTTAGGTTTTTTCATATAGCTTTGCCTCAACCTAGGAAATCATTTGCATAGAAAAGCCTTCCCCCTTTTGCATCCATCAGCATTATTGCATCTCATCCCTAGGAGCATTTTTCATGCCACCCGTCACTCACTTAGCCAAGAAGAAAGAAACAATGGAGCCCTATCATTTGGATTGAATAGCCTCACCCCCCTTGAGCACTCAGCCATCCTTTAGCCAAGAGCAAGCTATGCTATCACCTACTAACATTGAAGCTTTCATGAACCAACCAGGAAATGCAGTATTGGTAAACACCATTATAGACAAAAACAAAGAGACAATCATGGCTAATTTTCAAAGGGACAATGTAGGAACCTTTGACTTTGGAAGACCCCCTCCATTATCAGATCCATCTCACCCGTTGTTTGGGCAGCTGCCACCACCCATAGGCTCTTATGATCCAAATTATCCTCAATATATTCCAAAAGAAGAGCCTCCAGCCAATCCATATGACCCAACAGACCCAAACATACCATCATCCACCCAAGTTGAAATCTCCATCCCGCAAGCCAACCCAGCCACCACCACTCCATCCTTGGTTCACACCTCTCCGCTCCAAACCCCCTTTACCCAAAACACCTCACCGTTCACCCCCTTCACTATTGCTGCTGCTCCCCAACCCAGTCTTCCAAATCCACTCATCTCCCAAATCAGTGCTAGCATCTTTGGCCAACTTCAGCAATATACAACAGGGATGCCACCCATGGGGCCAAGTAATCAATCTTTCATTACCCCCAGCTTGTTCACCACAGCCCAAAGCACAATCCCATCATTTTCATTAGGTCTTGGGAGCTCAATACCACCAGCCACAAATCCACAAGCTACTACCTTCACTCCACAAAGCTATCAAATCCCACAAGCTACTGTCAATCTTCTACCAAGCTCTCAAGTGACCCCAGCTCCCGCCACCACTCTACCAAGCTTCCAAATCTAGCCACCAAGCTATCAAACCCCATAAATTCCATTCCCAAGCTTTCAATTCCCACCACCTCCACCACCAACTAATCCATTACCTCCTATTACCAACTACTTTTCAATGCCACTTCTAGGAGGTAATCCACCACCCCAGCCAACCACCAATTATTTGCAGATACCATCCCAAATGGGGGCACAACCCACATATATTGGTCAAACCCCACAAGCCCCCCGATCCTTTCCCTAAGCCTCACAACCATCTTATACCTTACCTCCACAAAGCAATCCATTTATCCCACAGCCAGCTTATGTTCCTCAATCCCAACCTCAAATCCCATATCAACAGCAAGCCTCGCAGCACATGCAACAATATGCGCCACCTCCCCCTCAACAACCCATCATCCACCATGCAACTGCCCAAACAATGTACAATCCCTATCAGCAAATCCCTCACAGCCATCCATATTCAGTGGCCCCATCTAGCACATACCTACCTCAAGGCACTCCTACATTGGGGGCATCCCAGCCATCACCTATCAATTTAGAATGGGAGCAAATGAAGACATCTCTAAAAGCCATCCAAGAAGGGAATGATACAAAGACATTCAAGTTTGAGAATGTGTGTCCTTACCCATTTGACAGAGCCATTACCATGACACCATTTCCCGAACACTTTGAGGTACCTAAATTTGACAAATTCAGAGGAAAAGGAGACCCTGTCACACATATCAAAGAATTTTACATGCATTGCCAGGACATGGCATACAATGATGTCTTCCTCTTGCGCCTTTTTCCCAAAAGCTTGGTTGGACCAGCTCTTGAATGGTTTTATAGAATCCCCTATGGCACAATTAAAAACTTTGCTGAATTATCTAAGGCATTTGTAGCCCAATATGCCCATCTTGTTGAAACAGAGCTATCAATAGTTGATCTTGTCCACACCAAGCAAAAAGGTGGAGAAAGCCTTGCCGAATACCTACAAAGATAGCAAACCCTTACCACCCGCATATCCTGCACCTTGCTAGAACACCATGTGGTCAAAATGTTTATTGATAATGCACATCCCAACTTGGCTCACCACATGACCATGAACTGTTTGCAGACCTATAAGGATATCAAAGAGAAAGGAATGATCCTTGAGCAAGGACTCATCAAAGATGGTGTGGTCAAGATTTACAAAGAGGCCAACCAAAATCAATCACATTCCAATGACAAGTCTAGGTATTGGAACAAAAACAAGCATATTGCAACAGATGGGGTTACTGACACTAGACATGTGAATATTGTTGGTCCTTCTCAAAACCAGTCTAACCCACCATATCAAACAAACAACCAACAAGCTATCAATTACCAACAACGAAATAACCAAAGCTATCAAAACCACAATACAAGACCCAACTTTCAAGGGTCTAACAATCAAGCTAATGCCATCAATGTAGCTATAGGGAAAAAGCCCAGATTCCAACCTGCACCTAGAAACTATACACCCCTTGGTGAGCCATTGGATGTTATTTTTGAGAAATTGGCTAAGGAAAACCTCATCAAATTTCTTCCTACCCAGCAAATTGATCCAAGCCAATCCAAAGCTGCATGGTACAAGGACAATGAGCATTACAAGTTCCATAGGGTAAATGGTCACACCACCCTCAGATGCATGAAATTGAAAGACTATGTGCAGGACCTCATTGATCGGAAGGAAATCACTGTTGGTGCCCAAACCTCTCCCAATGCAGGCTTACAGATTTATCAAAATGCTTTTCCTCCACACAACAACCAAAATCCTAGAAAAGAACCTATCCAAAACAACACCAACAACCGCCAGTCAAACCAACGGCATGGGAAGAACAATGACCACACTTCATCCTATATAGACTATGGTAGCCTTATAGGTTGTATATCTGAGAAAGAGCCTTCTATAAATGTTATCAATATCCGAGGACCAGACAATGAGTGTGCAGTCACCACTCGAAGAGCACGATTTAACATTGCAGGCCCACCAGTTTCATCAGCACCATCAGCTCCATCAAAAAGCCAGTACAATATCTTGGAACACCTTGGAAACATGCCAGCCCAAATCTCCATTTTAGACCTTCTCCGCACTAGTCCTATGTACAAAGACATCCTTGACAATGCTCTCATAGAATCCCATGTCCCTTCTGATATCAATGCTACTGATTTTTGTAATCTTGTTGGACACCTTTCATCCTCATGTGCCATATCTTTCAAACCCACCGACATACCTGCGATTGAGCCAGATCACACCCTTCCGCTTTGCATAGCCATCATGGTATCCAATTTTTCCGTGAAAAGAGTAATGATAGATAATGGATCAGCCTTGAACATTTCCACATTAAAATTCATAAAACAAGCTGGGTATACTGAGGCAGATATGATCAGTGAGGTTATCACCATCAAAGCTTATGACAACTTCGAAAGGACTACAGAAGGGACTATTTTGCTACCAATCAAGGTTGGGCCGGTCATCCAAGAGACAGTTTTCCATGTTGTTGATCTAAACCTACCATTTAACATCCTCCTTGGTTGCCCATGGATTCATGCTATGAAGGCCGTTCCATCCACCTACCATCCGTGCATCAAATTTCCACATCAAGGCACTGAGGTAACCATCCATGCCGATCCAGAACCCTTTGCTTACTGCAATGTGGTTGAAGCTTCATATACAAACCATTGCCCTGGAATAGACATTGGCACAACCATCGCCAGCTCATCCCACACTTGTAATGACGTAAAAACCATCCTCGCCTCCACCCTATCTACCATAAAGATCAAAAACAAAGGTTGTGGAGAATATAGTCTATCAGATGCATTTGCTATCGGAGCAATCCCACTTGATCCACATACCCATGGATGGCCGACATATCACAAAGCTAGGGAGATTTCACCTCCTCGATACAAACAGTTTGGCCCAACCACCTTTGTGTCCTCAAAAACCCCTCTTCATGAGGAGCTCACTCCAGATATCAACAATTGGTTACATAAGGATACACCTCCAAGAAATCAAGCACGCCTTGATCACTTCAGCCAGAAGTATCCCCAACAACATAAACTCATCACTGAAAAATGGAACTATCAAGGAGGTGGACTAGGACCAGAAGAAAGGGGCATGCAATGTCCCATCAAAGCACATAATTGGGAAACGAAGTCAGGTCTTGGCTTTGACATACCAACAACTGGGGGCACCAACGAGAACGGTCATGCTTTTTCAAACATCCACCGTGACCTTGTCAAAATCAAAGACATTCCTGAGGAAGTTGAAAAGAGAGCCTACGATGATATCCCAGACCAAATCTTCCTAGGAGACTCTATTCTCCGAGAACTATCCATCCATCTCATTGACCTACCACTTGCTCATCCACAACTCATAGATTAGGACCAGCCAAGTGTCATACATATTGATGAGTTCGCATCAGAGGAAGTGCTTCTAAGATTCATGGGAGCCAAAACTCCTCATAAGAAGACAAATCTAGATTCTGCCTACATCTACAAGCTAGATCCCAAGGGGTATTTTGGAGAAAATCCCCAACCTAGTTTCGATACACCCAAAACTGGAACTAAGGTAAATTTGGGACTAGCTAAGGCAGCGAAGAGAACCCCTTAGCAAGAAAATCCAGAGCCACAAGCAAAACATGAGGATTTAGTATTGCCTCCTCAATATAATCGACCAGAGGTGTCTTCTATTCTAATAGAGGATACTAGAGAAGTCAACATTGGTTCTTCAGAGATCCCTAGAATTGTTCAGATTGCTGCATCCCTATCACAAGACCAAGCTGACCTCCTCTTTGAGGTTTTATGAGAGAACATTGGCCGATTTGCATGGTCATATCAGGACATGCCAGGACTTGATCCAAAGCTTGTAGTTCATCATCTTGCAGTCGATCCAAAGATCAAGCCCATCAGACAAAAGCTTAGAAAAATGCACCCCAAGGTGGCATTACTAGTCAAAGCTGAACTAGAAAGAATGTTAGCTGCTAAGGTTATCTGACCTATCGACTACTCAGAATGGATCTCCAACATGGTCCCTGTCACTAAGCCTTCCGGTGACATCAGAATCTGCACTGATTTTAGAGATCTTAACAAAGCTTGTCCAAAGGATGATTTTCCCTTTCCCAACATTGATATGATTGTAGATCTTACAGCTGGACATGAAATTTTGTCCCTTATGGATGGATTTTCTGGGTATAATCAGATCAAGATTGCAGAAGAGGACCAGCATAAGACAACATTCCCTACCCCTTGGGGAACCTTTTGCTACACCATGATGCCTTTTGGCCTAAAGAATGCTGGGGCTACCTATCAAAGAGCTATGACAGCCATTTTCCATGATCTTATCCATAGCATTTTGGAAGATTATGTGGATGATATCCTAGTCAAATCTCACACCTTCATGGATCATCTTGTTGACCTGGAAAAAGTCTTTGATAGGTTGGCCCAATATCATCTCATGCTAAATCCAAAGAAGTGTGTCTTTGGGGTCACATCTGGCAAGCTTCTAGGCTTCATAGTTTCTAAACGAGGTATAGAGATCGACCCCAAAAAGGTCAAGGCTATCTTAGACATGACTCCTCCCTAGACACTGTGACAACTTCACTCTCTTCAGGGAAAACTTCAATCTATCCGGCGCTTCATCTCCCAACTTGCAGATAAGTGTACACCATTTTCACACTTGCTAAAGAAGAATGAGAACTTCAAGTGGGATCTTTTATGTCAGTGCAGCTTCGATCAGCTCAAGTAGTATCTCACCAATCCCCCTATCTTGGTTCCACCAGTTCTTGGTCATCCCTTGATCTTGTATATATCAGCAACACCTACTGCTCTAGGGGCACTTCTAGCACAACATGATGATTATAGCAGAGAGAGAGCCATCTACTATATCAGTAGAACCCTAGTTGGTTATGAACTCAATTACACTCCTATGGAAAAAGCTTGTTTGGCAGTTGTTTTCTCAACTCAAAAGCTTCACCACTACATGCTAAGTCATACCATCCAACTACTCTCCAAGATTGACCCTCTCAAGTATATGCTCTCCAAAATAGCACTTACAGGCCGTTTGGCCAAATGGGTTATGCTACTAAGTGAGTTTGACATCCAGTATGTGGACAGAAAGGCAATCAAAGGGCAAGCTATAGCAGATCACCTAGCTGATGCACCTCTAGTAGATGCATATCCTTAGCTCACAGAATTTCCAGATGAGCATATCTACCTAATTGAAGAACAGCCCCCATGGAAGCTTTATTTTGATGGCTCATACACCTCTCATGGATCAGGGGCAGGAATATTATTAGTTACACCTCAAGGAGATCACATTCCAAAAGCCTTCAAGCTACAATTCCCTAGCACCAACAATATAGCAGAATATGAAGCTCTTGTAGCAGGATTAAAGATAGCTACAGAATGGAATATCACTGAGTTACAAGTCTTTGGTGATTCCCAGCTCATCATCAAACAAGTCTTAAATGAATATCAAACCAAAGATGAAAAGCTATTACCCTACAAAGAGCTAATTGATTAGATGACCCAGCATTTTACAAAGCTTTAGTTTACACAAGTGCCACGAATGCAAAATAAAGTAGCAGACGCCATGGCCACTATCGGCTCGCTCTTGGAAATTCCCCAAGAAGCTACGCAGTATGAATTTTTAGTTGAGCAGCTCCTCACACCCGCTTATGCGAATGAGGATTCAAACTATGTCTGTATCTTGGTTGGTCCCCAATCCCCTTGGTACCATGAAATTCACGCTTACCTTAAGGATCGTATCATATCCCCTCACCTCACACGCACCCAACGCCAGAACCTTATTCAAAAATCATCCTGCTATGTTATCATAGCCAATACCCTATATCATCGGGGTTATCATGATACCCTCTCTCAATGTTTGGATGAAAATGAGCCTGCGATGGCATTAAAAGAAGTACATTCTGGACTTTGCGGTGCCCACACGAGTGGTATTGTCCTAGCACAAAAAATCCTTAGAGCAGGATACTATTGGCCTACCATTGAAGAAGACTCTTGTGACTTTGTCAGAAAGTGTCTCCCATGTCAGCAGCATGCAAATCTTGTGCACGCTCCAGCACAAGATCTATAGCCTATTGCACCACCTTGGCCTTTCACTTGTTGGGGCCTTGATCTAGTTGGAACTATCACCCCTCTCTCATCTGATGGACATAAATAGATAATAATAGCTACAGACTATTTCACTAAGTGGGTGGAAGCAGTCCCCCTAGTCTCAGCTATAGGAGTTCAAGTCTCCAAGTTCATCTTGTACCACATTGTTTGCCGCTTCGGCATCCCATCCACCATCTTCACTGACCACAGAGGTAACTTTGAAAATCTCAACATGGAAGAATTATGCACTTCGCTCTGCATCCATCACCACTTGTCTAGCCCATATTTCCCACAAGGTAACGGCCAGGTAGAGGCAACTAATAAAATGCTCCTCAAAATCCTAAAGAAAGTTGTCAATGATTCTGGTCGTGATTGGCACCTTCAAATAAATCTGGCTCTATGGGCCTATCAAACTTCCTTCCATACATCCACAGGCACAACTCCATACTCCCTAGTCTATGGTGCTGAAGCGGTATTACCTATAGAAGTTGAACTTCCCTCACTACGCATATCTTTGTGAGGGCAAATCTTAGATGAAGAATATAGAGTAGCTCGACTCACCCAGCTAGATCTCTTAGACGAGAAGAGACAACAAGCCTATGACCATCTCACAGTCTACCAAACTCATCTCAAAAGGAATTTCAACAAGAAGGTGCTCCCACGACACTTTCAGCCAGGTGATATGGTCCTTAAAGAAAATATGAAAGTCCAAGAAGATCAAGAAAAGAAAGGCAAGTTTGAACCTACATGGCTTGGTCCCTATGTGGTTACTGCCTCCTTTGGCTCTGGAGCCTATCAATTATCTACACTAGAAGGAGAACTCTTGAATGATCCCACTAACATCATTCATCTCAAGAAGTTCTATGCTTGAAGATCTTTGGTATACCCAGCTTTTGAAAAATACAAAAAAATAGTAAAGAGAAATAAGCATCCAATGGTAAAAACTTGGCAATTGAAGCGCCTTGGACAGGTACCTTGGTGAAAACCTGGTAATTCAGGCACCTTGTGTACTAAAGATTAATCCATTATCTATCACTATCCTATCCCTCATCCATCCACCCACCATCCCATAAAACACCTGCTTGTTCCCTTGGTGTTCCAATCAAATATCCAAAATTTGATGGAGCTTGTAAATACCTCCTATGCAGCTTGTAAATCTTGTACCAAAGCTTGTATTATACCTTTTAAATCTTGTACCATACCTTGTATATCCAAATCTTGTCCAAAGCTTGTACCATACTCTAGCTTGTAGATAATCTTGTATCCTAGCTTGTATCCTATCACATGCACACACAGAATTCCATTTTCTGTAAGCTTTTCACAAACCATCTACCTATCCACCTATCAACTATTATAGACATCCCATCCTTCACAAACATTTCCATCTCACAAAAAACAAAACATGAACAAACTTGTACATTTGTAAGATATCTTGGTCCGTCAGCTTGTACATCCTCTTTAGCTTAGTATCATTGTATCTATCAGACTTTTGTGTTAGTTCATCCTTGGTCAACATCTTGCACACATCGCACACCTTGGTTAGCTATTCCAATACATCCTTTAGCTAGATCTCCTGTCACCAAAGTGTTATCCTTCTTAGTTCAGCTTGCCAGACGCATCACTCATCCCAATCCATTAGCTTAGGTGCTCTCAGATAGGTCCTTGCAGGATATAGCTTTCCTCATGTCTAATCTTGGTCCGTTAGTACCTCGTCCTACCCATCTCATTGGCAAACGGTTCTCTTTTGGATTTTCACTTTCTTTTGATTTGGAATCTTCCCTTTTGGGTCTTGAAGTACCTTTTCCAAGAAATCTCCTTGTTCCCTCCTCAAGGTTGCCACGATCTTCCATATCATGGTATGTTGCGAATGGGGCAATCAGAGCGTAAGGTCTTGATCAGGTCTTTTTCTTGTTTTCTTTTTCTGCTTGTGGGTTACCTAGTGTCATTTCCACGCTGCTTCCTCTAGGATTCATGTGTGATACTGGGGCAATCCTTGCGTGTTTGTTTTGATTCAAGTTCGTCAGTCCTCTGGACGGTTGGTAAAAAGGCCTTGATGTTCTTGGTAACCTTGGCAATTAACCAACAGTCCTATAGCAAATCTAGTGCTCAACTACATGGTGGTACTTCTCTTTGAAGTATCCCCCCGCTCAAAAAGCTTCAATAGATTCCCTTCATCTCCATTATCCCCCATCCATATCCTACATCTGTCGCTCCTACCCCAGCTTATGCATCAGTATCTCTTTGAATCACTCCTCATGCTTAGCTTTAGGGATCCACAATCCTAGTCTTAGGGATCCACCAATCAAATCAATCCACCAAGCCTCATCTTTCGAGATCCACAATCCTAGTCCTAGGGATCTTCGAAACCCATCTTCAGCCAATCTGACTCTTTGAAATCTTTTTGCATCAGCTTTTATCATCCCATCATCCCTCCCCTCCTCTACAGATTCCTTTTATAGTGCTCTGCTCCTCCATCTCCCCCCCTAATCTTGGAAAGTCTTAAGCTTGCTTTACTTTTGTGCCTCTGATTTCCCTTTATCATTCTCCCGTAGTGAGAGTTTGAGCTAATTCAGCCCCTTCTCTTTGCCAACCTGTGTCTTAGCTCATCTCAATTTCTTGTACTTTTCAAGAAGTCGTTGAGCCTCATTTCTCTCCCCATCGCCTTCTTGAGGGGGCATCATCTAAGTCTAGTCTCTCCTCTTCTTATCTGAGACTGGGGCAACCTTGTTGCTAAAACATCTTCCTTATGTCGTCTTCATTCAAACTTCTTTGAAATAGTGTTGTCTCAACACTATGTCAAAGAGGGGCAAAATGTAGACACCTAAATTTGATTACACTATTTTAGTAATCCTATTTAGTTATCTAAAAAGGCATTATTAATTAAATTTCTATTTAATTAATCCCTTTTCATCCCCTAGTTGATTAATTTAATTAATCATCTATAGTCCTAATTGATAAATCAAATAATCTATTATTTATCAATTAAATTCTTTTCTCCTATCTAATTCCAAAAATCCCCATTTATTAAATAAATCTATTTGATAAATGAAATCCTCAAATTCAAAAACCCCTAACCTATCTCTAATCCTCCATTTAGCCTAATCCACCCCATCCACCCATACTAACCAAGCTTAGCCACTAACTCACCCACCCTCATTAATGCCATCCACTTGTCCATCTCTAACATCCCTAATATAATCCTAAACCCAAGCCTAATCCACCCCCTAATGTTGTCACATTCCCTAAACAAGTTTAAGACTTTCCTAAACCAAATCAAAGTCTCCCCTCAAAAATCCCAACCACCAAGTCATGAGTGCTCTTACAAACCATAAAAGACTCTTACAAGCCTACTCATGACTCTTACATCCATCTTCCACACTCTTCCCTCTTCCACACTCATTCCTCTTACACCTCTCTTACATACTCAACCCCACTCATAATGCCCTTAACCAACCCTTTACCCTACCCTCTCACACTCATCCTCCTTGTGACAAGTGTCACCTTTCCATTGGTGCTAAACAAGCACAATCCATGTGCTCTCCTTTGAGTGCATCCTAGCCCTCCTTAAGCCTTCATCCATCCTTGCATCTAAGCCCTCCATCCCTCTACCCCTTGGCCTATAAATTGAATCCCATCCCAAGCCATTTCATCAACAATCTTTGAGCTAAAGTTACCATGCTATTTTGAGAACCAAAGCCATACCCATACCCTTATAATGCCAAATTGAGAGCTCACAAAGCTACCAATTTGCTATTATCCATCTCCACCATTGAAGCAACTTTGAGCATTTGAGCATACATCCACATCAAAGGACACATCTACAAAATCAAGGAAGCATGGAGTGTTTCCTTTTTTTGGGTTTGCATTCCTTAATTGTTTCTTTTGTCTAATCTCATATGTGAATATAGTTTTAGTTTGTGAATATTTGCTTTAATGTTAATGTTCTTTGCACACTAAGATTCTTGTTCTACACTTTCAACTATTTTCCAAGGGCAATGTGGGTCAATAGTGGATTCAATGGTAGTGTTGATGAACATTAGAAATCTGATGCATGTGTCCTATGTCTCTACCACTCATAGTGTTGGAATTTTGTTCAACATCTATAAGAATTATAGTGCATAAGATAAGACCAGAGATCTTGTCAAGAAAAGCATTCTGCAAAAATTGGTGGCATTGCTTCATATGGATTGCAAGCCTAATTGTAAAGAAACCATGGCCATGGAGATATTTGTAGTAACCTCTAAAAAAGGCATCACTACCTTCCTACCAATAGAGGGGATTTAGGAGAACCATCCAACCCCACCATTGAAGATGATAGAGAATCAAATTAGCTTCCTTAGCAAGAGGAGAATCTCTTTGTCAAAGAAGTCATAGCATGAGTAGAGGAGGTTGTTCAGCCAAAAGAAGATGAAAATAATAATGAGGGTTGAAGAGAAGTGGAAGTGAACAAGGAAGAGAAAGATGATGAGGGATGCATTCAAATTAAGATGGAGTTCCATTGGCTTTATAAATGACAGAAAATAATTAAATTTATCCACTTCCAATAAGCATATAAGGAAATGGTCATGCTCACATAAGCACTAGTGAAATTTTCCTCCACATTTAACTAAACTTTGAGAAAAGCCGGTCAAATTTGGGAACCACTGAATAATAATAATATTATCTTGTGGTTTAAAAGAAAAAGTGAAGTTGGATTCAATATAGCAGTATGCTTAAACAAGAGAAATTCCCCAAAATAATCATTATGAGCTAATTCTTCATATTTATTGGTCATAATTATTGGCATGGCACAATCATAAAAATATGTCAAATTATCCATACAAATTATAGTGTTGGTAGTGTGAACTTGAAGGCTAACTAATGTGTAGTTGTGGGAGCCCATATTATTGTTGTCTCATACCTATTTTTTCAGATCAACTACAAGTTTCCTTACATCATTATGAATCCTAAATAGAGTTTTATGAAGCATTAAGCAAGGAAGGTCATATGATTTAGAAGACGTTGTCACTTTTGTCATTCCTTGTCATGGATTTAACCATGTATGGTTATTTTTCCACATTGTCATGTCAAGATATAAACTGTCTATTGCTTCCTTTAATACCTGGTCATGGGAATTGACAATAAAAGAGATGATTTACCCAAATTAGTCAATTCCCCTACCTAGAAAGGCTTTCAACCTAATACCATTTGTTCCATTGAAAGCCTTGACAAACAAATTCACTTCTTTAATCATACTAAATATGCATACCAAAATAGATATGCCTTATTCTCTCTACAGATAGGTTTACTAGCTGAATCTTATGAGATTTCCCCCAAGATTCATAAAGTACATCTCTGGAAGACTCAGACCTCAAATCTCAACCTTGCATTCATCCTTCATAAAACATATATCCCCGCTCACCATAGTAATTTTAACCCCAAGTATCCTACTCATTCCTCCATTCAACCCTTCATGGTTCCTCGTCCCAAATTTTAAAAAATTGAGGAATAGATCTTGATTATCAATAATTAGGATAGTGAAGATTATTGGTAGGATTGTCAGAATGTCAATGTATTCACATTTTAGAATGAAAAAGAACAAGAAATAGTCAATCTCATTAACTAGCTAAAGGATTTTTGTAAAAATTAGGTAAGTATATCTCACCATTTTGATAGATTAGTTTACATTCATTCTAGTGATGAATATGTTAAAAAAGATTTTATCTTTGTCTCTGATTGTTACTTTAAAGGTTATGCTATTAAATTATTTGAATGGACCCCAGATTCTAAGGAAGAATTGTTAAACTTCTTCATACCAACCTAGATTTCCATTCAATCTCTCCCTCTTGAACTTATGCATGTAGAGATTCTTAGGAAAATAGGTTTTTCAATTGGTAATTTGATAGGAATAGATGCCTCTTTTAAATATTGCAAGAATATTAATTTTTTTTATCAACTTCAAGACTAATAACCCAAAATGCAAACCTATTAAGGAAATAAAAAATAGATCTATCTATAACTTAAACTTTTATAGATTTGAGGGAAAAATCTTAGAAATAATTAAATTAAATAATGAGAGAAAGATTACATTTAAAACTTATCAACCAACTTTGGATCTTAAAGCTATCAGGTTGTAATCACTGGATTGTAATAAGATCGGACTTGTTGTTTGGTGGACGTAGCCCAGGGAATGGGTGAACCACATTAAATCTTGGTGCCTTGTGTGTTCATTTCTATGTGTTCTATTATTTTTTGTTATTGGTTATATTTGCATGTAGTTTTTATTTCTATCCATGGTTTCTCCTAACAAGTGGTATCAGAGCCTAGTTTTGGCCTGGTCATGGGTTCAAATCTCCTCGGTGCCTTCCCGACCCGCGTAAGCACCTGGTATGCGTGTCGAGGGGGAGATTGTTGGGTGATGCGACGTGCTCCCCTAACCACAAGTGGTTAATTATGCGGTGTTCCATGTTCACTAACAGTCATGGCTTTTGGTGCAACAACTGCAACAACAAATACACACACACACCAGTGAATGTTAGATGGTCAACAAGGAAAATTAGACCTCCACAAAGGTTTTCTCCCTCTTTGTATTCTATTTTACTTACTAATGCTAGTGAACCTGAAATTTATGATGAAGTTGTGCAGGTGGATACTAAGATTCAGTGGGAGTCTGCAATGAAAGATGAAATGGACTCTTTGCTGAAAAATAAGACATGGGATTTGTGCAAGTTGCCTGCAGGTAAAAAGGCTTTACAGAATAAATGGGTTTACAGGTTGAAAGAAGAGGAAGGAGGTAAGAAAATATTTAAGGCCAGGTTAGTTGTAAAAGGATTTGCACAGAAAAAAGGAACTGATTTTGATGAGATATTTTCTCCTGTTGTTAAAATGACTTCTATTCGTACTGTTTTAAGTCTTGTGGCTACTGAAGATTTGCATTTAGAGTAGATGGATGTTAAAATAGCCTTTCTTCATGGTTATTTGGATGAAGAAATATATATGGCTCAGCCACAAGGTTTTGAGGTCAAAGGTAAGGAGAAATTAGTGTGCAAATTAAAGAAAAGTTTATATGGCTTGAAGCAAGCACCTCGGCAATGGTATCTGAAATTTGACAGTTTTATGCATGAGCATGGATATAATAGGTGTCATTCATATTACTGTGTTTATTTTAAGAGGTTGGATGATGATAGGTACATTATTTTATGTTTATATGTTGATGATATGCTTGTAGCTGGGTCTAACATGGATCATATTAAGGGGCTGAAATGCCAATTAGCACATGCATTTTCTATGAAGGATTTGGGGGCAGCAAAAAAAATCCTTGGTATGAAGATTTGCAGAGATAGGAAGAATAGAACATTGATGCTATCTCAAGCTGATTATGTTGAGAAGGTGTTGCAACATTTCTCTATGGAGAATGCTAAAGTTGTCAGCACACCTTTACCTGGTCATTTGAAATTGACTAAGGAGATGTGTCCCAAGACACAGGAAGAGGAGGATAAGATTTCCAAGGTACCCTATGCTTCATCTGTAGGAAGTTTGATGTATGCTATGGTATGCACTAGGCCAGATATTGCACATGCAGTGGGAGTTGTTAGCAGGTATATGATTCATCCAGGATTTGAGCATTGGAATGCTATCAAGTGGATTCTCAGATATTTGAGAGGAACATCCAATAAGTGTTTACACTTTGGGGGCTCTACTACTGATTTACAAGGCTATGTTGACTCAGATTTGGCTGGGGATATTGATACCAGGTGGAGTACTACAGGTTATGTCTTTACTGTTGGTGGGGCAGCTGTGAGCTGGGTTTCTAGGTTACAGAAGATTAATGCTCTCTCCACTACAGAGGTTCAGAGGCAGCCAAAGAGATGATATGGCTTAAGTTCTTCTTAGAAGAATTGGGACATCCTCAGAAGGATAATTATTTTTTCACAGATAGTCAGACTGCCATTCATCTTGCTAAGAATTCAGCTCTACATTCTAAGACCAAACACATACATTTACGGTACCATTTCATTCGGTCAATTTTGGAGGATGGACAGTTAAAACTGGAGAAGATACATACCAATGACAATCTAGCAGATATGTTGACAAAGGTTGTAACAAGGGAGAAGCTAAACTCCTCTTCAGCTTCGATTGGTCTTTTAGACTAAACATGAATAAAAGAACAGTAGAGTCCAGGATGGTTTGATCCAGTGGGAGCCCCATGCGGTAGTGGTATTGCTACAGGATCAGTCTCCAAGTGGGAGATTGTTGTTTAGTGTGGAGCTTGATCAGTCCCCAAGTGGGAGATTGTTAGATTGTGGTGACTGATCAAGAAAGTACTGTACATACTTTATAAAAAAAAAAAATTGGGAAGTAGCCGACATGGTAGCCGACATATTATGGCCGACATATGGTCGACATGTTATAACCCTAAAGCGGTTTAATACTTGTATAAAAAGGGCTTAGGGTTTGGTATTTTTCATAATGTTGTGATACAAAATTGGTTCTTGTAGTGGTATTGAGCTGTAAGCGATTACGGATTGTAATTAGGTTGTAATCACTGGATTGTAATAAGATCGAACTTGTTGTTTTGTGGACGTAGCCCAGGGATTGGGTGAACCACATTAAATCTTGGTGCCTTGTGTTCATTTCTGTGTGTTCTATTTTTTTTTTTATTGGTTATATTTGCATGTAGTTTTTATTTCTGTCCATGGTTTCTCCTAACAGAAACCAAAAAGAATACTAGAGGAAGTCCATAAGTGAGAAAGGTCTCTTGAAGCCTATTCATGAGACAGCAGGGAAAGTAGTTCTAGAATTGGAGGATGGTGAATTAAGAAAATAAGAAAGAAAATTTCTAACTCCAATTATAGAGATCATAAGTAGGTCTTATCCTATCTCCAAAAAAGATTAGAAGAAAGTAATAGAGATACTACAAGTTGTAAAAGAAAAACAATCTCAAAGAAAAGAAAACAAAAATTTATAAATATCAAATAATAGTAAAAAATCTATTGAATTGTTAGATATGAAAGAATGTAAAGGCACTAGCTCATAGTTGAAAATAGATCTTACCTATGAAGATCAAAGTCCCAAAGAAATCAATAGGAGAGAAGAAGAAAAAATTGAAGATAATATGTCTAACTCAAGGATGCAAAGTATAGTCATAAGCAGCCAAAGGCTAAACAAGAAACTAAAGAAAGCACAGAAAGCTAAGAACACAAAAGAAACTTGTGGGAGAGAAAAATTTTCAAAAAAGGAACCTAAGTCTCAGGACAAAAAGCTATTGGGTAATACTAATAGTATTCTTGAAGAAATAGAAAACAAACATCTTTTCTCTGATGTATCTCTAGAGAAAACTAAGGCTAAGTGTATAAATGGATACTCTACAACAATAGAAAGAATAGCCTATGAAGGAGTTCATAGATCCCAAAAAAGAGGCAATAAATTTGTTCTCAAAGTTTTGGCACACACCTACTATAATTAATGAATCACCTATTTCTAACCCTAGTAAGTACAATGCAAAGGAAAAGGATCAAAGTAAGATAAAAGGAATTTTAACACAAGAGTTTCAGGACTTCCTCAATAATGATAAGTCAAAAAATGAAGACTTGGAAATCTCAATTTTAGATGAGGTAGAGAAAGAGAAATTGGAACTATTAACTGATGAATTGATCCAAGTCTTTAACTTTGACAATATTGATAAAAGCAGTGATTTATAGAAAGAGGATCTAATGCAATGAGTTCTGAAAATAGGTGGAGATAACTACACCTTTAAAGATTCAAGAAGAGATGTGCTAATCATTAAGGATGAAGATAAGAGAAGTAAAGCTTTCTAGACAACTAAATCTAGAATAAAAATAGGACAAGGAGATGGTATGGATATGGGCAAAACATGGAGTATACCAGTTGTATCAGACAATAGACATACAGATGGCTAGACAACCCTTGTAGAACAAGTAATGAAAGAATTAAAAAATGAAGAAAAAGATGAGAAAGAAGGGAAAAAGTCTAAAAGTGCCTTAAATGCATAGGAAACATAGAGGAACTGGGCATTTTGATGAATCAAGTGTTGGAATATTCAAATGGGAAGAGTACTTCTGAGAGGGGGGGTGAATCAAAAGTACCACACTTTAACATTTTCAAATCTTTTTTTAAAAAATAACTGAAAGTAAACTGCATGCATGTAAACATATTACATAAACATAAAGCAAACACATGCATCAACACATGACACTAGAATTTTGGTAACCCAGAAACCCTCCAAGAATAAGAAGGTAAAATTGGGGTGGGGATGATACCCACAAAATCACTGCAGCAATAATTGTTTGACCACTTCTAATGGTCTGCCCTATGAAAGGCCTACCCTTTTAAGGCTTTACACTATGTCAATAGTGACCTAGTTAAAGGATTTAAAACACTTTACATGAAGTGTCAGCCTATTAAAGGATTTAGTCACCTCTTCAAAGGATCTACAAAGTAGTTGTTAAGCTAACCTGTCATCATAGGATTTTCACTATCTAATACAATTGCTAGAGAGTATTAGAAATCTTTGACCTAATTGCTTACAATATTCAATTGCTGATTTCAAGCACTTGATCTGCTCATTTTGATGTGATTTTTCTTGATCTGATATCTGTTCATAACCCTTGTTCTGTTCTAATCAACTGGATATGTAATTGTTGCTTAGTTCACTAAGTCTTTGATGCCCCTGTTGTTTGCCCTATTTTGTAATCTTTGCTATCTACTTAGCAACTTCCTTAACTTCTATTCAACAATATAAAATCATGGGGTCTAAGCCTTCTTATAAAGACTTTGTATACTTAGGGTTAGGTATGGATCTATGATCCATATTGAATCTTTAATTCTCACTCATTTCTTGCACTTTTCTCATTGGTTGCATGCCTTGTCCATTTTTCTTATTGGTTGAATGTTGGTTGTATAGGAAATATAAAAGATTCATTCTTATCCTTATTATCCTTCGAAATCCTTCTATGTCGGCTCAAAAAAATTGTTTACATCTAAGTTTGTGAAGGCAAAAACTCATATGTTGATTCTGTGTTGCTCGACACATACTAGATTACTGATGCTTGACACATGTTTGATCCTAGTTTGCTCGACACCTATTACATTCTATATTGCTCAGCACCTGCATAGTTCTAGCTCACTTGGCACATGAAGCATTCTGACTTACTTAGCATCAACTATGACTCAGCACCTATATATAACTCTGCTATATAATGCTCAACACCTATTGGAATTCTTGCTCAACACATACTATAGCTTGACATACATAGTGTACTTTACTTAAATGTAGAAAGTGGTTAAGTGTGTTGACACTCAGTTGTCAAAACCATTCTGAGACCAGCAATCTCCCCCTTTGACATGAGTGTCAAAAACACTTAACTAAACATTATTGATTTGACCTTATGAGTACCCTATCCAATCTTCTCTACATATGTACAAAATTTCAAAATTTGTTCAAAATTTCTTATAACTCCCCTTGAGCTAATTGTGTCTTGTCTATTCTTGTAACCAAAATTATGTGTTGAATGTACCTGATACTCTTTACCTTTGCCCTCTTTCTATAATCTATACCTGTGTGATGAGTTGTTCTATCTTTTATTAATCTCCTCCAAAACATTATTTCTCCCCCTTTTTGGCTATCTACAATCTTTTCCCCCTTTATTCTTTAAAAGAATGAATGAAAGAATGTAATAAAAAATTCTTAGTATTCTCCCCCTTAGTCATATCTTCCTTATTATTATTTCTCCCCCTAAACATTATATCTATCTTATCTCCCTTATTGTTATTTCTCCCCCTTTTTGACACTTATATCAAAGGGTTCTAAGGAGTAATACCATATTTTGTCAAAAATGTGTTGTTTACCTCCATTATCATCTTGAGAGATGCATCCCAATTCTCTAAGGCAATGTCTAGTAACTTATGCTAGCTGGAAATCTCTCTAGCAAGATGTACAAGTCCATCTAATGTAGAAAGATTAAGATCTTTCTTTAGAATAGTTTCAGCATAGACTTGTTCTTTATGGAGGACCTTCAAATGTGGGTTAATGGAGGATTGAATCTACATCAACTTGGCCTTTATATTGGTCTCTTCACTTGTTAGTGTAGCTAACTCTCTTTGAGTGTGAAGCGATTGGGCAAAATGCTTCTCACTTTGAGTTGGATCTTTTGGTAATTGCATGCTAGAAATCCTAAGATTTATCTCCAAGATCATTATCCTATGGCCTGTCTCTTATGTGAAATTGGAAAAATCACATAGCTTTTTGTACAATGAGCAGATATTCTCAAGTTCAATTTTGACCTTTTCAATTTGCTTGGCCAATTCTACTTGTGCAAGTGCTATGCCACTAGATATTGTCTCATTTACCTTTCCTTGAAATTTCTTTTCAGACCATTCCATAAGTTTGACATTTGTGTCCTGGTCTTCACTTGTCACCTAGTCAAATATATCTGATAATTGTTCCATTATAGGTTTTGATTCATCTACCGACTGCAAGCTGAAGGCTCCATAAAGATGTCCTTAATCTCATGTAGTGCTTGCTTATGTTTATACTCTTTTCTGAGTATTTCCTATCTTTTCTTTCTATTTAATGCATCTTGCATTTCTATAATTTTCTCCATGGTGATAGTCTTAGAGTCATAAGAAGGTATGACTATCTCTTCATCTAGCTCAGGGCCTCTATCGTGAAGTACCTTGGTCACTTTGGTTGAGCTCAAGCCTGGTGTCAATATTTGTAAAGCTATGGATTCAATGCTTGGCTTCTGAAGCATTTTTGTAGGAGTACCTATTTTTGGTAACTCTACCAATGTCTGAATAGTGGTTTGCTCCTCTTCCTTTGATGTATCCTCCTTCTCATCAGACTTCCCTTCTTCTACACTCAGCTTTTGAATGGTATCACTTGTTGCTATTGCAATTGTTGGAGATGGTAGTGGAAGCATTAAAATTTGAGTGCTAGTAGCTATATAAATGAAAGGTGGTTCTTGTGGTTTCACCTTATCTCTTTTTGGTTTTGCTACTACCTTCTGTAGCTCATCTACACTCACCAATATAGGATTTGTGAATAATTGTGCGTGTACAATGGATTGGTGAAGGATCTTTGAGAGATCTATTGTAGTTAGGGGATTGATGTTCTGAGCAAAATTGTCAGGAACATTCTTAATTTTTATAGTGTCTGTAGGTGTGATGGTTACATGAGGAGGGATAGGAGGTGGCATTTATGTGTCTTACACACTCTCTTCCTCTTGCTGCTACTACTTAGTTGTTTCCATGTCTTCTCCCTCTTGTGTTTCCTCCTCTTCCTTTTCTTTATCCTCCTCATCTTCCTTCTCTTCTTCTCTTTTCTCTTCTTGTTTCTTTATCCTCTTCCTCTTTCTTCTCTTCTTCTTGCTTCTCTTCCTCTTCTTTCTTCTCTTCTATTTTCTTTTCCTCCTCTACTACTTTGGCTGCCTTTTCCTTCTTGTTGGCTTCAGCCTTATTTTCTTCTTCATCCTTGTCATCAATTAAGTTGTAGATTGTCTTCCACAATTGTGTGGACTTATTCACTACATCCTTAATTTTATTTTGTAGGATGTTGAAGGCTCTATGTTTAGGTGCAAATTTGCCACCATGTTTCTTATTAGCCTTTATTATTTGATCTCTTGTTAGGTCAGGCATCACTTTTGCTAAGGTAGATTCTCTAATCTCCTTTTCCATTTTCAAACAATAATGCCATTTTTTAAAATTATCTCATATAATTCCCTAGGCATGGTATTGTCTAGTTCTACTAGTGTGTTTTTTAATTCAGCCATCATGGCATATACAGATTCGTCTATTTTAGTTTTCTCTCCTCTACTTAGCTTATTGAAATCATTCAAATCTAAATTCTTAATATTTTCACAAATTTTATCTATAGCATATTTGGGAGGATGGCTTACCACTCAAAATTGGTTGATATCCTCTATCTCAATCTTCTCCTCCTCATCAAAATTTGGTTGTGCTACATATTTGTTATTTGATCTCTTGTTAGGTTAGGCGTCACTTGTGCTAAGGTAGATTCTCTGATCTCCTTTTTCATTTTTAGACAATAATGCCATTTGTTTTCAATTATCTCATATAATTCCCTAGGCATGGTATTGTCTAGATCTATAGGTGTGTTTTTTAATTCAGCCATCATGGCATATACAGATTCCTCTATTTTATTTTGCTCTCCTCTACTTAGCTTATTGAAATCAAGATTTTTGAAATCATTCAAATCTACATTCTTAATATTTTCACAAATTTAATCTATAACATATTTGGGAGGATGGCTTACCACTCAGAATTGGCTAATATCCTCTATCTCAATCTTCTCCTCCTCATTAGAATTTGGTTATGCTACATATTTTCTTCTTTTCTTCTACACTTCTCTAGTCTATTTAGTGACCTTCTTTTTCTCTTTTGTTTGTTCCTTGGCCTTTTGTGAAGACACCCTTGTGCTAGCTCTTGTTGCTGGTGCTAGCTTGTCTTGAGCTATTCCTATAGCCTTCTTTGCTTTAGGCTGGGCTGGAGGCTGAGTTTTAGCCTTTCTCTTCTTTTTCTCAGCTTGTGTAGATGCTTCCTTGGCTTCTTCTTCCTTGACACCTTCCTCCTTATCTTCTCCTAAGCCTTGGCTCAACTCCATTGGGCCTTGCCCTTGTTCTTCTTCTTCACTCTTACCTTCTTCTTCTTCCTCTTCAGCACCTGCTTCTCCTTCAATATCTGCACCAAATTTCTTCTTTATCTTCTTCACTAATTTATCTTTCCTCTTAATTATAGAGGTTTTCTTCAATTCTATTTCAACTTTGGATCTCACAACATCATATGTGCCAAAATGGGGTGCCTCTTTATCAATCTCTTTTGCAAGCAATGTTGTGATTGTTGCTAAGGCTTCATCCACATCAAGTTTATAACCTAATGGCCTTATCCATCTCACCCTTGGAATTTTTGCTTGAATGTAAGTGTAACCAATTTCTACTAGGAAGCATATGTCATTGATATGTTTTTCCACTGGGAAACGGGTATTCTAACCCTTTGCTTCATGGATTTCTTAAAATCCTCAAAATAACTTGTCATTTGTGCTTCAAAGTTGTCACCCATATAATCAATGTACTCATTGATTTGAGTGATTTTAGTCTTGTTTGAACTCCAATTTACCTTTCCAATAGAAGGAAACTCTTTCATGACATAGAAAAATATGCACACAAGAACTGAACCAAACTAGCATTGAGCACCTTTTGACCTCCTTATTGCTCCTAGGTTCTCATTTATCTGCTAAAGCATCAATTCTGCTAGATCATATGTATGATCTTTCTTTACAAGCTTATAAGCTACATCAACAACTATATATGGTACACTATTCAATTTGTTGGATTGGTAAAATTTGTGAGAAATCACTCTCACTACAAAATCTAGAAGGGGATCTATTACAGTATCAATTTTCATACCCCTCGTATCCCACTTAGCCCATGTATTCCTTTCAATAACTTCTTTAGAATCACTGCACAAGGTCTTAGGCTGATCTAGGATTGGGAAACTCGTAACCCTATGTACTATCCTTTTGGTAATCTTCATTGGTCCTATTTCCAACCACAAACATCCATTGTAAATTCTGCTGAGAACAATTCATATCCATTCTATTTTAAAACTTGTAGGGTAAACTAGGGCATTTGTTAAACCATTCTCCTCAACTATCTAAATCTCATCCTTTAGAATTTTGTTATCACACAGTTTGTCATAGGCTTGAAAAATTTCAAGGTCTCCTACTACTCCTATTTTATAGTTGTAACACTTCCTTACATCTTGCACCATGATGACCTTGGATAGAATTATGGACAATGCACTAGTAGGGTCATTTTTGTAGGCTACCTCAGGAATGGGTCTGAACTCAAGTTGTTTTACTTCATTAATAACTAGCTAGACCTCATGACTTTCCTTTCCCTTGGGGTTCTTAGAACTAAAAGCCATTATACTAATCTAGGGTTTCAATATATTAAAACTTTAAAACTGCGTAGTTTGACACTTGATATATACCTTAGATCAATGGAATTTATGCTAAATCATTGTTGAAATCAATGGAAATGGCCTCAAGGTTTCTCTTTGATCGCTTCTACACTCTTCTCATATTTTCTCTATGTTCAAATGGCGTAAAAATGATCAAAATTTGACCTTATACCTTTTAAAACCTAGCATTAAATGCTTAGTGCATACAACTATAAACTTGGCACTTACTATCAACTTGGTTGCTATTAGCAACTTGGCATGCACTAGAGCTTTACTCGACATTTAAGGACAACTTGGCAGTATTTGCAAAAACTTCAAATTTTGACTTGGCATCTTTGCCTATGTTGATCTCTTCTTTGTAGTACTTCTTTGTCCTAGGACTAATGCATGATATAACTATGTATAATAGTCCCATACACCTATTCATGCTTAGTTGGATGAGATGTGACCACTTGACCTCTTGGGTGAACTGATCCCTCCATTTGATGTGCTAGCTCCATCATTTCTCTTCCATGTCTTGTTCATTTCCCCTTTGATTTATTCAACATCTACCTTCTCTTTTCCTTTGTTGACTTCTGACCTGGGTGCCTTGGACTTTGTTGGAAAATTCCTACTCATATGACTAGTCTTCAAGCAACTAAAACATGGGGTTTGACTCAACCACATGCTATAGTTCCCTCTAAAATGTGTCCATATTCCTGATAGTAGTGACAGCTATACTAGTTATTGTAATCCCAATTGTAGTGATGTGCATGGTTTTTTCTCCTTGTAGGTTGATTAGGTGTCCACATAGGCTTTGATCTGTACTCAAAAGTTCTATGTCCATACTTCTTGTAGTTGTGTGACCCTCAAATCTTGGTGTCCTCATGGTCTTAGTTATGCATTCATGTACTTGATGTCCTTACTTTTTGCACTTGTGACAAGAGCTTTCATTTTTAGGCTTATCATGCTAATGGCCACCCCTTCTCCTGCAGACATTAGAAGTATGTCTCTTTTTACCATAGAAATGACAAGTAGGTTTAGTGTTCTTACCTTTGTTACTCCTTTGTTCTACAGTCTTGGATGATTCTCCTTGTTCAATGCTGGTGTAACCAAGTCTTGAAGTATCATTACTAGTCCTTGGTGATTTTAGTAACTATTCAAAGTACTTGATAGCCTCACTAGGTTTTTTGAAGCTTTTTGCAACTTACTTTTCTCTTTTCAGGTCATTTTGTAGTTGTTCATTATGTATCTTCAGTGTAGAGATCTCAATGTCTTTCATATTCAACTCATGATGTGCATTCATCATCTGGCTTAAGGTGTCAAGATGCATGTTTGAGATTCTTAAACTCAAATGTCTTCTCCTCTAGTCTATTGGTAAGATTTCTCTTGTCATCTTCTATCATAGCCTTGTCTTCTATGGCTCTTTTCTTCTATTCAATCACCTCATAGAGCATTATGGCTTGTGATTCTTGTTCAAGCTTGAGTATTCTAATTTCTTCTGCTTGAGCTCTATTATACTCCATCAATTCAGTTATTGCTACATCAAATTCCTTGGAATCTCCATTTGAAAACACTTGTATGTTGTCAATCTCTTTGTAGTGTATTTCATTTTCAGCTATGGCTATATCCTTCCTTCTTTTCAGAGACTTTCTCAATTCCTCTCTGGCTTCCTCTAGTTTGTGTAGAGCGAAGTGCACATCAATCACCTAATTGTCTATGATCTTCCCAAGTTTGAAGACTTTCATATTCAGATCTTTTCTCTAAGCTGTTAGGCTTCTCCTTATGAGAACCTTTGCTCTGATACCAATTTTTGGAATATTCAAATGGGAAGAGTACTTCTAAGAGGGGGGGTGAATCAAAAGTACAACACTTTAACCTTTTCAAATCTTTTAAAACAAATAACTGAAAGTAAACATATTAAATAAACATAAAGTAAACACATGCATCAACACATGACACCAAAATTTTGGTAACCTAGAAACCCTCCAAGAATAAGAAGGTAAAATTGGGGTGGGGATGATACCCACAAAATCACTATAGCAATAATTGTTTGATCATTTCTGATGGTCTGCCTTGTGAAAGGCCTACCCTATTAAAGGCATTACATTGTGTCAATAGTGACCTAGTTAAAAGATTTAGAACAATTTACATAAAGTATCACCCTATTAAAAGATTTAATCACCTCTTCAAAGGATCTACAAAGTAGTTGTTAAGCTAACCTATCATAATAGGATTTTCACTATCTAATATAATTGCTAGAGAGTATTAGAAATCTTTGACCTGATTTCTTACAATCTTCAATTGCTAATTTCAGGCACTTGATCTACTCATTCTGATGTGATCCTTGCTTGATCTGATATCTATTCATAATCCTTGTTATGTTCTAATAAACTAGATATGTAATTGCTACTCAATTCACTAAGTCTTTGATGCCCCTATTGTTTGCCTTGTTTTGCAATCTTTTCTATCTACTTAGCAACTTCCTTAACTTCTATTCAACAACATAAAATCACGGGGTCTAAGCCTTCTTATAAATACTTTGTAGAGTTAGGGTTAGGTATGGATCTATGATCCATATTGAATCTTTAATTCTCACTCATTTCTTGTACTTTTCTCATTGGTTGCATGCCTTCTCCATTTTTCTTATTGGTTGTATGCTAATTGCATAGCAAATATAAAAGATTTATTCTTATCCTTATTATCCTTTAAAATCCTTCTATGTCAGCTCAAAAAAATGGTTTACATCTAAGTTTGTGAAAGCACAAACTCATATGATGATTATGTGTTACTCAACACATACTGGATTACTGATGCTTAGCACATGTTTGATCCTAGTTTGCTCAGCACCTATTACATTCTGTCTTGCTCAGCACCTACATAGTTCTGGCTCACTCAGCACATGAAGCATTCTGACTTGCTCAGCATCAACTATGACTCGGCACCTATATATCACTCGGCTCTTGTATAATGCTTGGCACCTGATGTCACTCAACACTTGTTGGAATTATGGATGGGCACATACTATAGCTAGGCATACATAGTGTACTTGGCTTCAATGTAGAAAGTGGTTAAGTGTGTTGACACTCAATTATCAAAACCATTTTGAGACCAACATCAAGAAGGGATATTTTTTCCTAAATATGGTAGATTGAAAGCTAAAAGAGGAAGGAAGTCACTTAAACAACTCAGAGAATTAGATGGGTAGGAAAGAATAGCAAAAGATCAATCAGTTACTTAATCTAGGGAAGGGGAAGAACCTTCTCAAGGCAACATGAAGATCACCACCTAGAATGATAGGGGTTTAAATGCTCCTAGAAAGAAATACTTACTAAAGAAAAACCTAAAATAATTTGATTCTAAAATTATTATGTTACAAGAAACAAAATTGAATAAGGAAGAAGGAATTAAGCTAGATAAGAAAATAGGTAGTTGGAACATTAACTTACATGAATCTAGAGGAGCCTCAGGAGGATTAGGAATGATTTGGAACCCTAGGAAAGTAACTCTAAATGCACTAAAATCAAATAATTCATGGATGAGAAACATAATTAAAAGCATAAAGACTAACCTATAACAAATTTTATTAAACATTTATGGGATGAAATTAACCTATTTATTAAAAATCATAGTAATGAATTCATTCTTATAGGTGGAGATTTTAATACCATCATGAATATAGAATGAAAAATCTAGAGGCATCCAACAAATTTCCCAAGCATCTAGGGAATTTCAAAAATGGGTAGACCTTAACAACCTAATCAATATTCTTATTAATAATGGTAAGTACACATCAAATAATAGAAAGAAAGACTTCTCTTTTATTGCTAAGAAACTAGAAAAATTCTTTCTCAAAGGAGAACTAAGTGAATTGGATTTAGATATCCAATCCTCAATTCTACCTATTGTATTATGAGACCACTATCCTGTTAGAATTGAATTTATTGAACCTTCTAAACCTATCAAAAATCCTTTTAAGTATGAAAAAATGTGGTTTTTAGACAAAAATTGTATGGAGCTTGTTAGAGAATAGTGGAACCAAGGCAATTTGAAATGCTCCAAAATGTACATATTTGTTTCTAAGATGAAAATGATTAAAGAAAATATACTTAAGTGGAATAAAGAACAATTCAATAATATATCTAAAGAAAAAATAGACATTGAAGAAAGCTTAAAAAAATTAAACATAGAAGTAATTAAAGAAGGTATGAATAATGATAACTTTTTTCTAGAAATAAAACTACACACCAAGTAGGAAAACACACTAGCAAAGGAAGAAGTTTTCTGGAGACAAAAATCAATAGAAAATTGGCTAGAAGAAGGAGACCATAATACAAAAAAAAAAAATCATAATAGTATCCTATACAATATAGCTAAAAGTAAAATTATAAAAATCAAAGACCCATTAGGTACTATTACTAAAAATCCTAACAGTATAGCAAATTTTTTTGTAGGTATTTTCAATAATTTATTAAATAGCTCAAGAAAAAATGATTGAAGCTATACCAAAAGTGGTTACTAGAGAAGATAATAAAGCATTAAATACACCCATATCTCTAGAAGAAGTCAGATTTATGTTATTCAACATGAACCCTAACAAATCTCCAAGTTCAAATGGATTCCAAGCTTTCTTCTACCAAAAATGTTGGGATATTATTGAAATTGATCTTTGGAAAGCCATTGAAGCATCAAGAAATGGTGGATCATTACTATCCAAAATCAATAATACCTTTCTTACCTTGATACGCAAAAAAGATGACCCTAAAAACCTAGGGGACTTTAGACCTGTAGCTTTTTGCAACACCATTTATTAAATTATATCCAAAATTTTAGCAAATCGAATGAAATCAATTCTCCCCAAGCTTATATCAGAAGAACAAATGGGTTTTCTACCAAGAAGATTGATTCTAGATGGGATACTCATTATACAAGAAACATTACACTTAGCCAATAAGAATAAAATGAAAAGTGTATTCATGAAACTAGATATTCAGAAAGCATATGACATGGTTGACTGGAGGTCTTTATGCAAAACCTTAGAAGCCTTTAGATTCCCACACCAATGGATTAATCTTATCTATCAATGCATCTCAACAACTAAAATTTCATTTCTTATTAATGGAACTCTCGAAGGCTTCTTTGACACATCAAGAGGTATAAGACAAGGAGATTCCCTATCTCCTTTCCTATACATTATTATGGTAGAAGCCTTTGGTAGAGCAATTACCAAAGCTCATACTAATGGGAAAATGAGTAGAATTATTGTAACCAAAAATGTCCCTAGTATAACCCAGCAACAATATGTAGATGATACCATTTTTCCAGGAGAAAGTATAATAGAAGAGGCCCTAAACCCCAATTCAATCATTCAACAGTACATGGAAGATTAGGCCAAAGAGTGAATTTTGAAAAATCAACAAAAAAATATTAACACCACACCTAAAACTAATAAAAAAATTTGTAATATTATAGGATATAAAAGAGGTACATTTTTGTGTAAATACTTAGGAATAGAGCTAAAAAAAGGTGGTAAAACTAACAAGGGATGGCATAGTATCCTTGAAAGAATGGATAAAAAGATAGGAGGATGGAAAGATAAATGGCTCACAAAGGCTAGTAAAGTTACAAAGATCAAAGCAGTCTTATATTCCCTCCCAACCTAACCCCTTTCTTGCTTACCTTTATCTAAAAGTATTAATAAGAAGCTTGAGGAAAAACTCAGAAGCTTCCTTTGGAATGACACTAATGAATAGAAAAAATTAGCTCTTATAAAATGGGAAAATTTATGTAAACTAAAGGAATTAGGAGGTCTAGGTATCAAAAAATTAAGTTGGCAAAATGAAGCTTTAGGGGCCAAATTGACTTGGTGACTATTCATAGAAAGAAACAAAAAATGGGCAAAAATTTTGTATAACAAATACCTAAATGGAATCAATCCTTACTCCTTTTTTAGAATGGGGATTCTTCCTAATGGATCCAAATGTTAGAACTTTATAGTAAAAAGAAAATCCCTGATTAGTAAATATCTTACTTGGGATGTTGGTAATGGTGATGAAGCTCTCTTTTAGGAGGACTCTTGGGATGGCCACCCCCTAGTAGATAACATGGGCATCCCAACAATTCTTAAAGATCAATTAGTCAAACTCTAGGGGTGTAAGGTCAGCAATTATAAAACTAAAAAAAAATTTGGCAGTATAAGTTGGGAATGGAAAACTTTAAATAATATTAACTTAGAACCAGCAGTAAAGAAGGTTTATGAAAACATCATTCATAAGAGGAAAATAAAACGATTAGCGAGAAATGAAAAACTCATATGAGCAACATCAAAAGATGGTAGGTATAACATTAAAAATGGATATACAGTAATCATTCATTCTCAAAGGTGGGAAGAAGTTAATACTCCCCTTAAACTTTATTGGGACTCTTCTTGCCTACCAAAGGAAAGCTTCTTTCTATGGACTACCTCTTAGAAAAGGATTCTAACTACTGACAGAATCAGAAAGATGGGCATTGAGGGTCCTTCAAGATGTGTGCTATGTAAGCATGAGAGTGAAGATACTGATCATCTCTTATATAATTTCTCATATACACAATATTGTTGGGAATGGCTCTAACATATGCTAGGTTGGACTACTCCTTTGTCAGAATCTTTGGATGATCTTCTTAGGGGATGACCAACTAATAGTAGTGGTTGTATCTATGGTAAAATCTAAAATATTTGTCCATCTATCCTTGTTTGGGAGGTATGGAAAGAAAGAAATGAAAGAATATTTCATGATCAGGATATGACTGTATGTGAGCTTGCAAATAAAATTGAGGTTTGTATTGTTGAAACCTTAAACTCTCACCTTAGGAAAATCCTAAAATACAAAGGATCATTTTCAGAGTGGGATGGTCTAATGAAAAAGAGTAGGAAAAACCTAATTAATCCCCTACTTATGTATAAGAAAAGTGAATAAAGAGGCAAGGGACAAGTGTAGATGTATTCCACCTCCTAGTGGTTGGACCAAATTAAATTTTGATGCAACCTCGAGAGGAAATCCTGGTACTACTAGAATAGGATGCATCATTAATATTAATTCTAACAACTGGATCACTAAAAGTGCCAAATCTTTATGATCAACCACTAACAACCTCGCTAAATTAGAAGCCCTTCAAGAAGGTCTCCAAATTTTTCTAAATCAAAGTATCTCAAAACTTATTACTAAAGGAGATTCACAGATTGTACTGAATGCCATTAGGAAAAGGGAGACACCAAACTAGGTGTTCAATGCTAAACTAGAAGAAGTTAAATCTCCTAGACCTCTTCAAAGATTTTAAGATTCTACATATTTTTTAGGAAGGTAATAAAGTGACAGATTAGTTAGCAAATAAGGGTGCTGAAGGTGAAAATATCTTAATCTATAATTATATGTAACTTAATCAAAAATTGAACAGTCTTCTAATCTGAAACTGGATAATGTAACTCTTTGATGAAACCAAAACCCAAATTTAAAAAAAAAAAATTGATCTCTTTGAGAAAACCAAAATCCAACACATATTTAGAGTAGAAAATCGAAAAGTTGATCATTTAATAAACAAAGGGGCTAATGGAGAAAAAAATATTAGCTATAAATAAAGACTTTAAAATTTTATAAATTTAAATTTAAAAATAATGACACTAACATTAAAAATTGATAAATCAACTGGTATTTTACCAATTTATAATAATCTACATAGAGCTAAGAAGAAAAGTGTTAAAATTTATTATAGAAAAGGTTCTTTTAGATCCCTTCATTCTCTTTTTTGGACTAATACTACTAACTCCTTGTGGAAAGAAAGGTCTTCTTTGAAATGCAGGTTAGTATAGAAGTACTATTTCAGGAGGTATATTCCGTCTAAATTTGGAAGACAAGTTGAATACTGCAAGAAAAGTTATTCCTGTCAATATAAGATCTAATAAATGGACATTGTAAGATTTCATTAATTTTGAATATAAATGCCCCTTTTAAAGTCTATATAATATAGGACTTTAGTCCTAGGAAAGACTAGAGGTTTTCTTGCTTTGTTCTTTCCTACCATTGCCCATTTGAATGGAGAACAATGTATCTTTCTTTTTAACGTTTACTTATAATATAAAAGCTTTGGTCATTTATCAATAAATAAATAAAAACATATAAGGAAATGAACAGTTCTTAAGATATATATTTTAGAATTTAAATAGTTTTCAAATAATTAGTTTTTACATTTTAGAATTGAAAGTATATTAATAATATGATTGTTTTGAGTTTAGTGAGGCTAATGTTTTTTATAAATATGTGGATTTAAAATTAAAAGGATGGGCTTTATCATAGATGACTCACAATTTTAAAATTTTGATATTTTTCTCATAATATTTCCTTGATTTTAAATGCCATGCAAAATGCATTTTAACAGTCAATTTGCACAAGATGAAAGTCTAAATATAAAGGACACTTTAAATTTGCATTTCTCAAAGTCAGCACTCACCAACTAATATTATCCCAAGGTATTGTAATGCATGGCTTCATGGTGTTTATCTTAAGTTTTTCTTGAGTGTGCCTATTTTGTGCACAAATTAGCATAGGTAAGAGAAATAACAAAATCAACACAACTGAGAGAAATAAGGAATCTTCATTTTGTATTTCAAATTTGACAATTCCTTTCTTTGTGAGAAGGGTTCTTCACTTTCATGTTCTTATAGTCATAATGATTTTATGTTTCTTTTTTCTATCTATCTATTTAATAGTCAAAATGACATCTATTTAGGTTCATTAACTTTAAGAATGTTATATAAGATTTGAAAAGTAATTATCATTATTATTAGTAATATGTGCTTTATGGTGTTTTTTATATACAAATGCATTGTTCTTCTAGATGAGAAGTTGTTACTTCGGGAATTTTTCATCTTGTATGTACTATTTTATCTATTTAAATATCATATTTTCTCATAGCCAAATATTTAATAATAGTTGTATACATTGATCATTAATGAGTGTTATATAGTTTTTTTTTTTTTAGGCAAAAGTGGCAAGCCACTGTAATATTTTATTAATCTGATTCAATGAGGTCAACTAGGAAAGAATCATTGAAGAAAACCCAGCATCGTCCCTAATGTATACATAGTTTTAGATATTTTTGAACAAATAATTACAAAGGGTGAATCAAGTACCACCCATTAGTATATCTAGAATTGAATATCACCTTCCTTCAAACTGGTATACATGAGCATGATCCAACAAACTTATCTTCTTGAATTAATTTTTTGAGGGCAGCATGTTTCTCAATTATGGATAAAGGGTGAAGTGATGAAATAAACAACCCATCACAACCCAAATTCAAAAGAAAATCCACAACATGGTTTTCTTCCCTATAGGTGTGTGAAATACAAACATCCAAGCACTCATCTAGGAGCCTCCAAATTTGAATAAGAATATATTTTAACTTCCGAGAGAAGATAGTCCTATGAATACAGGCATTAATAATGACAGAGGAGTCCCCTTCAATATATAGCAACCAAAAATTACCTTGTTTTGCTAAAATAAGACTAGCTAACAGAGCTTTTGCCTCTGCCATGTTATTTGTATTAATAGGCAAAGGGGATACTGTAATTGCCACAACATCTCCATCTGAATTTTTGATACATGCACCAAAACCAGAAGGGCCAGGATTACCTCTTGATGTGCAATCAAAATTCAATTTCCAATATCCCTCATCTGGTGGCCTCCATCCTGTTTGCTTACGGGATAATGAAGAAGTGGAAGAATTACCAATTTTCCAACCATTTAGAATGAATAAATGTTTCCATCTTTGAATAATTTGAGAGTCCCAAGAAGTAACAATAGGATTAAATTTTGTCTTTTGCAAACTTGAATTTGTCACCTCTAAGATAGATCTTTCAATTCCCTCAAAAAAAATTTCTAAGGAATGGCTCTCTTTTCTAAAAATGCATTTGTTACGTTCCCACCAAATAGCCCAAACAACCAATGCCGAGATACATTTCCAAAGGTTTGCAAATGATGATTTGGGATAAAGGACTGGCCAAGCTTGAAAAAGATCCCACAAATTATTTTGGAGAGGAGTACTATAGTGTAGCTTATTCAAGACAAAACTCCAGCATTGATAAGCAAATGAGCATGAGACAAAAAGATGATCCATTGATTTTTCAAACTCATCACAAAAAATGCAGTTAAAAGAGGAGGCAATGTGCAATCTAGCCAATCTGTCACTGGTCAAAATCCTATGTTTTAGTGGATGCCAAGTGAAACAACCTGCCTTTGGAAGTACAATATGATTCCAAAAAAAATGAAAATGCCCTACAGGTAACTTTATGTGAAACATTTTTCTGCAAAATTGTATAACCCTCTTTTATTGAATAATTGCCATCCTTAGCTAGAGCCCATAAAATCCTATCTTGAGATCCAGAAAAGAAGACTTGCTTGGAAGACAAAATATCTTTGAATTGTCTAATTTCCTAAGATGAAAGTGGTAAAACCGTTGGATCCTTCCAAAACACTTTTCCTAAAAGTTCACAAACATATGCCACATACTGATAAAGTTGAGTACCCCACTATAGTTCTGACACTTCAATAATATTCAGAGAAATCAAATTATTGGAAAGTGGAATTTGACCATTCCAAGAATATCTCCAAAAGTTAACTTTAGTACTATCATTAACTTCCCAAGAAACATAATTAACCACAATATTACGAGAAGCTCTCATGAAATCCCATATAACTGAACCTTTAGGAGGATCCAAAATAGAGAGAATTCTAGAAGATTAATTATTATCAAGATACTTTTGTTGCATAATTTTGCACCAAGTGGATTGAGGTTTAGTGTACATTTGACAAACCAATTTCCCACCAAATGCTTCATTTATTTTAGTAAGGTCATGCACGCCTGCCCCTCCTACTACTAGAATCTGTGACATGCCCTATAATGAAATAAGTGGGATCTTACGAGAATCATCCATATTACCTGTCCATAAGAAGCCCTTAATCATTTTCTGAATTTGAACTAGAATTTTGGGGGAGCTTTAAGAATAGCAAAAAAGTAATTTGGAATTGCAGCTAATACTGATTTAATCAGCAAGACTTTCCTAGCCAAGGATAACCATCTAAATTTCCAACTAGTGATTCTACTCTGAATACGTTGAATGATAGAGTCCCAGTATGAAGATTTATTTGAACCCATAAAGAAAGGGATGCCCAAATAGATAGAAGGTAATAAATCTTCTGAGAAACCCAATATTTGTTTAATTTTATCAAAAATCACTTTGTTTGTGTTAAAAAAATAGATTTTTGATTTATGAGCATTAATGGCTTGACCTGACACTACTAAATATAGATTGAGAACATGAAGAATATTCCTAGCTTCCTGAACATTTGACAATCCAAATAAAAGTGTATCATCTGCAAATAGAGAATGTGTTATAGCAATATTTGTACCCAAATAAGCGCGCCATGCCAATTACTGAGCTTATGTTGATGTGAAATGGTCTTGCTAAAGGCTTCAACCATAATGATGAAAAGAACTAGGGATAGGGGGTCTCCTTGCCTAATCTCTTGAGTAGAAGAGAAGAAGCCCGTCAGTTTACCATTTATTAATACTAAAAACCAAGCACCCGAAATACATGCCTTAATCCATTTGCACCAATTCTTTGAAAACCCCATTTTGGAAAGCACTTGCAGCAAAAATTTCCAACAAACCCTATCATAAGCTTTCATCATATCAAGTTTTATTACAAAATTTGAGGAATGATTTGAATTTATAGAATGTAGAACCTCATGTGCCACTATAGCCCCTTCCATAGTTTCCCTTCTTGGAACAAATCCACCTTGTTTAGGAGAAATAATGCAAGGGATAATATGTTACATTTGAAGATATATGGCTTTAGTTATAATCTTGTATGATAGATTACATAGCGCAATTGGCCTAAAATTTGCAAATTTTTTAGGATCCTTGATCTTTGGAATAATTGAGATATTTGTGGTATTAAAATATTTAATCATGGTTTTGCACCTTCTTGATTCTTCAACAGCTGCCAATAAATCCCATCCAATGATATCCCAAAAACTTTGATAAAACATAGTAGTGAAACCATCCGGGCCTGGGGCTTTATCTGGAGGAAAAGAAAAAATGACCTTGTGAATTTCTTGAATAGTGAAAGGTTCCATCAACATGTCATTATATTGAGATGAAATCGTATTTGGAATTGAATCAAGAAGTCCATTCATTTGTGAGTTAGAAGTAGAAGGCATGCTATTAGGTACAAGGAGATACTTAAAAAACTTCACCCCTTCATTCTGAATAAGATTTTCATTAGTAATAAGATCACCTGAAATAACATCTTTGATCTGAAATATTGAATTGTTAACTCTCTTTTGTTTAGCTGAAACATGAAAAGAATTTGTATTTCTATCTCCATCTTGAAGCCATAGCTCTCTAGACTTTTGTCTCCAATAAGTTTCCTCTCTTGCACATAACTCATCCCAATCTCACTGAAGATTCTTTCGAGAAACATATGTATCTTCATTCATACCATTTTGAATGATATGATTATATACATCTTCTAGTTGTTGTTTGACTGCTGATTTTTGAGAAAACACATTTTTAAATACATGCTAATTCCAAATTCTGATTTGAGACTTGATATATTTCAACTTCATAGAAAATTGATGCATTTTAAATCCATCCACATGAGGAGCCTCATTCCACCAATGCTAAACATTCTTCAAAAAAGTTGGATGACGAAGCCACATATTTTCAAATTTGAAGGATGAATGGAATCGATTTTCACTGCTTTTGTCTTTGTAATTGAGAGTTAAAGATATAGGGAAATGATTAGATCCTGGTGATGAGAGAATATCTGAAGAAATATCTGAGCAACTCAATTTCCAATCAAGTGATAAAAGAAATCTATCAAGACGAGTAGCGATATGTGCAAATCCAGCCCTTTTATTTGTCCACATAAAAGATCCATTCCTTGGGTGAATATCCATGAGATTGTTATTATCCACAAAAAAATTAAAATCTTGTAGAGTTTTTGAAGGAGGAATGATACCTCCTTTTTTATCTAGCTAAGATAATAAAGCATTAAAATCACCTCCTATAACTACTTGTTGTAGCTCTTGAATCTGAATAGAATGAGTGATAGTTTCCCACAAACATGCTTTATCCTGAGATGAAGAAGGTCCATAGACATTAATCAAAATAAATGATATGTCAAATGCAGATATATGCAGCATCTACCAATTATTATCTTGTTGGATGAGTTGTGCATTAACTGTGAGAGGATTCCAAAGTGTAGTAAGACCCCCAGAAGCTCCTATTCCATGAGCATGAAAAGATTTCCATTTTTGCCATTTTGCTACTGTTTTGTCAAAATTATCTTGAGATAACTTGGTTTCCTGAAGCAAAATAATACCTGCTTGCATAGAATCAACCACTTGTTTAATTCTATGCCTTTTGTCAGAGGCAGTGATACCCCTGACATTCCATGAGTTGATTTTCATTGTGGACAAGAAGAACATCATGTTCTCCTTTTTGATCTTTTAGAAACAATAAAACTACTATCCAATGTTGTTTGGATACCAGCAGCAATCTCAGTCTTAGTCTTAGAAGCCTTTGGCCTGCCTCTAGACTTAGGAGTTTTTATATTGGAAACCACTTTGGATGGAGTCTATAAAATTGATAAGGGCTGAATCTTGAAATTTTCTTGACCTTCAATAATAGTAGCATCATCTTGCAAGGGTTGCACTTGCTCATGTTGATAATAGGGATCTTGAGAAATCAAATTAGTAGATTTTTGTACTTGCTAATAGATAATCGTTTCTAGCCCCATAGAGTCTTTTAGAGATACTAATTCACCTGCAGCACCATTAAACTGGGATACTTGGAAAAACTTTCTTTTTCTATTAGGGATCTGACTCGGAACCACTTTATTCCAAAATTGAAATCCTCTAAGCAATTTATCAATCACAGGCGAGATATATTCCTCATCATGAATACCTTCTTCTCTTGCAATACCAAAAATGATTGAATTGGCAATTTTAGTAATAATTTGATCACAAATAATGTCAATATTACAGGAGAAGGTTGAATAGATAAGTGCTAAATAGGCCATGTTAATAAGGAGAAACTCTTATTTTGGAAGGTAATCGATTGCAATGAATTTGGAACCAATAAATGATGAAATTCAGGCAAAATGGATAACCTTGGGGTCACATCAATAGGAGAATCCAAATCATCAGCCGGAGCATCCAACAAAAATAACTTAGATCTATAAAAAGCCCGTTGGAAGAAAACCATGATCCAAAACATTTGTTGAAAGTAAATCATATTCATATGGTTGAATGCAAATGGGATTTGCATACCTAGCCCATTGTGCAAATAATTTTGTTCACCTGGCATTAATTGATGATAGTTAGGCAGAAATTCTGACATACATTGAACATCCTGATTGTAAACTTTTCAACAATAGTTGTTTGCATCAGAGCAATGATCTGAACATACTGCTAAGACATCCACATGCCATGTTTGGCACATATTGTTGAAATGACCAAGATTATCTTGAAATTTATTGACTAGACTTGCATCCTGGATCTTAATTGACTGTGACCAATTTCCCCATTTAGATATGAGAGATATAGAAGAGGGAAAATATTTATACATATCAATCAGCAGACAAACTCTAGCTTCCAAATGTGGGCATTCAAAAGGAATAAGGTCATGTTTTAAGAAAATACCCAACTTATTATCTATAATTTCAATGATCTCTAGGTCACGATATTCCAGTGGAAAGTGGGGAAAAGAAATCCAATGAGGAAAAAATTGAATAGATATATCACGAGGATTAAAATTTGGAACCCAAAACATAGTATATAATCCAACTCCATGACAAAACCAACCTTTTTGCTTATGAACAACATCTCTCTCTATTTTGCTACTAAAAATGGCAATAAAACATTTGGATTATGGATCAATGTAGAAAATATCCTTGAGACCAGACCAAGAATCAAATGCCCATTTCTTAATATCCAAAACCAACAAGGAAGAAGAATAAAACTTACCAATGAGAGCTGATTGACGAAGCATATCAATTGAATGTTGTAACATGTGACAAGGGAAACTGACATGTAATTGATTGAGATCATGTTTAGGATTCTATGGAACTTGATCGACATTACTCTGACATTGATCAACATTACTCAAAACTTTCTTCTACCAAACCTGTTTTGGAATCAAGGGGGCTCGTGTGTTGACATTCAGAAACATCTTAGAGTTTGTACCCATCTTGTTTTGATTCAAACTATCTTACAAGTGATTTGAAGAATCAAAAGGAGCTCCTTTACAGATATCAAATATGGATTGCTTATTAATAAGCTTTTGATTAAGTTTTCTGTGTGTCATGGATGGATGATATCTTTTGGATTGAAACCTCTTAACTTTCTCAAAAGTGGATGGTTTTGTCCAAAGCTTGGAAGTTACATTACTTGGAGCTTGAGATTTTGACCCAAACTATTGATCATGAAAATGCAGGTTAAGAAAGAAAGATTTGGCTGGTTGAACAATTGCCTTCCCCTTGAAAATTGATTTATCTCTGACAATCTACATTCCTCCAGAATTTATATTTCTAAAAGAGCATTTTTGGAATGGAAGAGGAACTTGGGCAGATTTGATTGGCTAAACCACTGAGGTTGAAGAAAAGATCCGGGTAAAATCATGGTCCCATGCTGGCTGAACTATTGGTGTTTTGGAAAAAATAGAAGAAATGTCAGGGAGATCTAAGTCATTTGCAGGTAGCGTTCCTTTATTCTGCCATTGGGAAGGAACCCTATCCAAGGTTGAAGTTTGATAGCCCTTGCCATTGCCCAAAACATCTTGCCACTTTGTTGGATGGTAAAACCCTAAACCTAGATTTACACCTCTTGGTTTTATACCACCATCCCCACTATCTAAGCACCTTCCTCTCTACTCTGGCATTGCTACTCCTTTCATGTCTAGTAGTATGACATAGATCTGATTTTATTGTTCTTAATAGCAGCCTACTTGCTCATTTTTTTTTAAAAAAAATTTGAGAGCTTTTGCATGAGTTTTGACATCTCTTTCATTCGGCTTACCCTCCCTCCATCTTGGATTTCCCTAGGATCAATCTCCTGCCTCGATGAACTTCAGGCTATCTAGCACAGGCTATTGATTTTTGTATTCGATCATGAAGATCTTGTTGTTATTGATGGTGATCGTGGCATGCTGTGTGGATGCATTGAGCAGCTCTGAAAAGAAAAAAAAAATTCAGAAGCGGAGGACCCTGCAACTCTTGTATGAGTGGTATATAGTTATTCTATTTTTATTAGTTTAAATAAATTTCAATCATTATATTAAGTGTGGTTTAAATACACGATAAAAAATAAATTTTCAAATATATAGAAGATATAAAATATGAATTACTGTTGGGAAAATATTTTATTGTTCATGTTAATTCCAATTCATATTTATTTCAGCTTGACAAGGAAAAAAATCAAATAGCACAATGAAATGGATACTAAGCAATCACACAACAAATTATATGATAAGCAATTGCAGTCTAGTAGATGCAAAACTAGCTAGAAAATAGCAGAGTGATGTAAGGAGCAAATAGATCTGCTATTGTTAGAGGGTGATGAAAATTATGGTGATAGATCAACTACTATTCTCTCTCTTAATTGTATCAACCTCATCATTATTCACCCCTTATGAAGCAACATGTTTTTAGAATTTCTTAAGTGCTTACGAAGTCTTTAGTTCATTTCCTACGATAAAACATTAAATTATTAAGAGATATCCTCAGTTAGCATACTCATAATATGCATTTGTATTATATTCCCAAAGTAGGAAATCTCTAAGAATTCCTCAATTCTTGTTGCATGCATGTGTTTATTTGTGGCCTCCTAACTTGATTTTCATTTTTAATTACATATTTGATTCTTTGGAGATGTTCCCTAGATTGCTATAATTCATTATGTCCTATTTATACATGACCTTTTGATTTGATACTAAATATAGATTTTCAAAATATTATATAATATCTACATATATTTGATCATTTAAAGCATATTTCACAATTAATATGAGATTTCGAGTGTGGATGATGTGAGGTTTAATGTTTATAACAACAGTGTGATGATGGATGTGAAGCATGATTTAAATATGCATTCAATATAGATAATTCACTTTTTTCTTAAGGGCACCAAAAACTCTTTTAAAAAGGCCACAAAACAAGATAAAAGTAGTTGTTAATAAATATTTCACCACCATTTATTTGGATAGGAAATAGGTTATATCCATTAAATGTGACCAGTAAAAGCTAATTCAGAACTATTCCAAAAAAAGAATTAAGAAAATATCATATAACATTTTTACATATGATAAAATTATATAATTAAATCTAAATCTAACTATAAAATTCAAAATGCTTATAAATTATTAATAGTAAAATTTACCATACAAAACTAATAAAACACTTACTTGTAATCATCATAAGCACGAATATATTCTTGTCATGCAAACAATAACACCATAAGAAGTTGATGTCTTAAAATTGTTATAATAATTTATATTATTCTTAATATATTAAAATAATAATAATTAGTCTAACTTATATATTAAAAGGGTTTGTTTATAAAGCTAATGGTCTAGAAAAATGGTAACATTTAGTACTCTCCTTACAAGAACATAACAAGATTATGTATCTTAGAACAAATATACTATCCCTATTCATTATTCATGAATTTAATTTTATAGTTGTGAAGGACTAAAAAGTATTAACACTTGTACAAAGTCATTTTAATGGAAAACCAACATCTTTGAGTTCATTTGTTTTAATTTATCTAACCCTCGTGACATGTAAAAAGTAATGTGCAATAATGTGCAATAAGTCTTCTCTTTACATACAATTTAAGATACAAAAAGTTTGATCAAGTATATAACTAGTGGATTTTTAAAAATTTGATCAAGTATTCAATTAATATAATAGAAAATAAAGATTAAGGTGTTCTAGGTGAGGGTGCAATAGATGAAAATAAGGAAGTCCCAGTGCTTCACCCCTGTGAGCATCACCTAGATCCAATGAGTGCTAAGTGTTCCATTTATTCTCATGAAAGATAGATTCATGTTGAATCACCACTCATGAAACATGGGTCAATGATTTTGACTCAAAAATCACACAGTTAAATCCTGATAGCAATATCACAACTTTCTATCTTAGCAATAAATAATGTATGTATTTTCGATATTTGTTTCCCAAATGGAATTCAAAAATCTATGAATAATATACATTTTTACCAAAAGAATTTGGCATCATATTATGGTCATATTATAGTAGTATTTCCCATAAATCTTATTAGTTCTTTATTTGTATTTTGCAACCATAGAAACTTTGATTTTTATTTATAGTCAAGAAAAAGGAGGATTTGTGGTGCATTAGTTTCATCAACCTTTCGATTTTTTTAATATATTTATTTGATGGTGATATTGATATTTTTTTTATGGAGGTCATCTACAAACAAGTTTCAGGTGCTCAATATAGGCCCACATGTGCCTGAAACTTCTTTAGCTAAGAGCCAAAGACTGAGGACCATCCACGCTACCAAATTCACTTGGGGGCATGATCTCCACCTCATCCCTTATGATGTCTTTGAGCCTTGCACTCAGTAAGACTTGATCCTGGTGGGCTCTTGATTTTGATTATTTTAGATTTAAATTTTATTTCATTTTTGTATTTTGAACAGATTTTTCAAAATAGAGATATGTTAATTATTAAGCATCATGATATAAAAATAAAAGAAAAAATTGTGAACTCATGTTGATTGAAAAGTAAAATAGATATTTTAAAATGGTAAAAAATTGTTCTCACAAATGAATCGTAAAAATTATTTTAGTGTAGGTATGCAATTGAACCAAGTGAATGTTCAAGTTATATAGAAATAATACTCAAAGGAATAGATTTATTTTGTCAATGTATTTATACATATTTAAATTTGAGATTACAAAAAAATTAGAAATTTTCATGTTCAATCAGATAATCAATTGTATTATTGTCTTTTTAGAAGAATGATACATGTTTTCTATTATAAGGGTAAGTGCACCAAGTTGTGGTGCCAAAAGCAGGGTATAAGTGGACAACTTTTTTCTGAAATCAACAATTTCTAAACTTCAACAAGAATTTGAAGATAGTTATGCTCAAAATTTTAAGATATGACAAAATCAAAAGTAGTAGTCCTTTCAATCTACTTTCTAAACTACTAATTTTTTTTCAAAATGGTTTACTTTTAGGTCCTAAAAAAAGGGGACCACAGAAAGTGGGACTATTTATTCAGAAAAAACATAACACAGTACAAAGTGTCCGCCCCCCCCCCCCCCCCCCCCCCCCCCCCCCCAAATTTTAACTTAAAAAAAAAAAAAAATCTCTAATCACTCTAGTCAAAAGTTACCTAACACTGTATAGTTTATCCCTGATTTTTCAGGTAATTTATAATGTTTATTTTTTTAATGGATTTTTTATTGGAAACATCCCAAAAATGTGAAATATCTGTGTGCTTCCCTTAGAAATGATTGAAAACTAATCTAAAATCAAACTTCTTTTTTCAAGTGTGTAGAATGAAGTCTAGTTTCTTAAAAACTAAGTTGTTGTGAAATTCGATGAACAAGCTAAAATCTACAGCCCCAATTAGTACATGTTGGTTTTTCACAAAAATGGACATACATTCAAAAGAAATTATAGTTGAAAGGCTTAAAATAGTTCAAATAAAAAATAAATTAATATGGTTATATAGCTAACACAAAGACCTGCAATGTCATGTAACCTAATTTTATCGATGCTTAACCACAAGGAAACTTGAAGGAGAGTACACAAGAAAAATCAATCATTTTTTGTATGTTTGTAGCAAAACATGTCTCAGACCAGTTTAGAGACTCCAAATCTGTAGCTTGGATTGCCAAGGCAAAACCAAGCCTTAGGCTTGGTAGAATGAAAAGCTTTAAATAGCACGTGTGCACTATAGCGCGCACATGCTATTTAAAAGTTTTTAAATTTTGGTCTTAATAGCATGTGCATGCTTTAGTGTGTACACACTTTAGTGCACACGCACTATTATGACCTAAATTTGAAAGGAGAGAGGTAGAGAGAAAGAGAGGAGAGGGGGGATGGGAGTGCATGTGTGTGTGTGTGAGAGAGAGAGAGAGAGTAGGGGATGGGAGTGCATTTGTGTGTGTGTGTGTGTGTGTGAGAGAGAGAGAGAGTAGGGGATGGGAGAGGGGAGAGAGTAGAAGATGGGAGAGAGAGGAAGTGTGGGAAAAAGAGTAGGGGGTGGCAAAGAGAGAGTAGGGGATGGGGGAGAGAGAGAGAGTAGAGGATGGGAGAGAGAGAGTGAGAGAGTGAGAGTAGGCGGTGGGAGAGGGAGTGGGAGAGAGAGAGAGTATGGGATGGGAGAGGAGAGAGAGAGGGGGGATGGGAGTGAGTGTGTATGAAAGAGAGAGAGAGAGTCAGGGATGAGAGAGAGAGTAGCCCAAGAGAGAGAGAGTGTGAGAGAGAGTAGGTGGTGGGAGAGGGAGTGGGGGAGAGAGAGGGGGGGGATGGGAGTGTGTGTAAGAGAGAGAGTAGGGGATGGGAGAGAGTTTGAGAGTGTGAGAGAGAGTAGGGGGTTGGCAAAGAGAGAGTATGGGATGGAGAGAGAGAGACTGAGAGTAGGGGATGGGAGAGAGAGAGAGAGGAGGAGGAGGATGGGAGTATGTGTGTGAGAGAGAGAGAGAGGGGGGATGGGAGTGTGAGTGTGTGTGAAAGAGAGAGTAGGGGATGGGAGAGAGAGAGAGAGAGAGAGAGAGAGAGAGAGAGAGAGAGAGAGAGAGAGAGAGAGAGAGAGAGAGAGAGAGAGTAGGCAGTGGGAGAGAGAGTGGGAGAGGGAGAGAGAGGGAGGGATGGGAGTGTGTATAAGAGAGGGTAGGGGATGGGAGAGAGTGTGAGAGTGTGAGAGAGAGTAGGGGTGGTAGTGAGAGTAGGGGATGGGAGAGAGAGAGAGAGACAGAGTAGAGAGGGAGAGATAGAATGAGAGGGAGAGAGAGTAGGTAGTGTGAGAGGGGGAGAGAGGGGGGATGGAGTGTGTGTGAGAGATCTAGAGAGTAGGGGATGGGAGAGAGAGAGAGAGAGAGAGCGAGTGAGAGAGAGAGAGTAGGTAGTAGGAGAGGGAGTGGGAGTGATCCAGGGGATACTTTTGTCAAAATTGAAGTATCTCCAAAACTCCAACAATCAGCATCAGATTAAACTCCTTGAAATTCTGGACCCAACGCAATTTGAACAGGCGAGAAAGGAGTCCGTACACAAAAGTTACGACCAGTCAAAGGTTGGTCAAATTTAGGTACAAAGGCTATTAAAAAGGAAAAAAATCAAACTCTACAAATTTGGTCAAAGTCGGCATCAAATTGAAGGTCTCATGAAGAGCTCTCTGATGATGTTCGTTTTGTCAAAAACGGAGATCATATGTGAAAATGGCGCCCGATTGAAGTCCGAGGAGGCATGGCATTAATATATATATATATATATATTTAAAATTAAAAAATTAAAAATTAAAAAAAAGTGCCATTGATAGGCGGCGGGGTCGAACCGCTGACCACCCGGCTCTAAAACTCGGTGGTTGGCCATTGGACCATTGCTTTATTTCAAAACTTATGCGGTGCATTTTGAATATAACCATTTCCCGTCGGAAATTGGAAGGAAAGCATGCCGCCGCCGGGGTTGGAACCCCCGACCGGCGGCTCTTCTAAAAACTTTAACAGCCAATGCACTATTTGAGCGATTTTTTATATAATTAGCACAGTTTAAAATCATACTTTAAAACCGACGGCCTAACCTTAGTAAATTAAGGTTAATTATTAATTTTTAACCCCAAATTTGACATGAGCCAAATCTTTCAAAAATGGCTAAAGGTTAATTCGAAGAGGGAAATTAATTGAAGGGTTATTTTTGTAAATTGTTGTTATAGCCTTATTTTGGCTAATTTCATGTATAAAAAGGGGGTTTAGGAGACTCTTGGGGCATTCAAAAAAAGGAGAGAATGTCGAAGTGCTGAGAGTAAGGGAGATTTGTTGAAGCATTTATTCCTGTACTTTGAAACAGCGTGATGTTGTTGTACTTCAAAGGAATGACTTTGTAAACATTTGTACATGATTTTTGGAGATAATTGGATCGATCCCCCTATTGGAGCTGGACCCAGAGATGTAGTCCATACGGATGAACTCCGAGATCAAATTGTTTGCGTCTTCTTTCTCTCATTGTCTCTTTTATCAGCTTAATCTTGTTGTTCTCTTATTTCATTTATGTTAATTTGATTCGTTAAAAGTTTTAAATTAATTCTATGTAATAAATTAGCATTCCTCTGTAATAGTCCTAGATCCTAATCAGATCAAATTTGGTATCAGAGCCTTTGTTGGATTAGTATTGCAGATTTGAATGTTAACAAGATCCAGGATTGAGAAAGGCGAAGGAAAGCTTGAGGAATACAATCCTGAGATTGGAAAATGAAGGACTAAACCATCATCACAAATGGCAGGCAAAGGTGGACAAGCTTCTCAAGATAAGAGTATTCAGAAGACTCTTCAGAATTTGTAAACAATGGTAGAGGTTTTGGTACGAGAAAGAGAAGAGAAGATGCAAAGACGTGCAGCTCGAAAGGACAAAGGGAAAAAGAAAGGAGTTGATCGTGATCCACCAAAGACACCTCCTTCTTCTCCTTCTTCTCCCTCTTCTCCTTCTTCCCCCTCTTCTCCTTCTTCTACCCATTCTGAGTCTTCTAATATTTTCAAAGGAGGACATAAGCCTCGAATTAAGTTGGATGTAAAGTTTGACTTACTAAAATATTGTGGGGAGTTAAATGTTGAGAAACTAGATGACTGGATTCAGCAAGTAGAAGTCTACTGTAGAGTTCAAAACCTTGTAGATGATGTTGATAGAATTCAGTTAGCCACTCTTCGTTTAGGTGGTGTAGCCCTAACTTGGTGGGAGAGTAGGTCTCGGGATGAAACTTCACAACATGGTAAGTTTAGTTTGTCTTGGTTAGAATTTGTTACTGCTTTAAAAAAAAAATTCTACCCCCTAGGCCATATGCAACAGTTAATGATGAACTGGCAACATTTTAGGCAAGGGAAAGGTCAGTCTGTCTAGGATTACACCCATGAATTTCGCAAAAAGGATATTTAATTAAATGTCCCATTGTATACCCAGGACACCTTACTCAAGTATATAGGTGGTCTTCATTCTTACCTAAGGCATTCTATTCTCGTCCTGAATCCTTGTAATTTGGATGAAGTATGTGTCCAGGAAACACATTTAGAATCAAGGGGTAAGGGTACTTTCATTGATAAGTCTGATAAAAAGCCATCTAAGTCTGAGGAAAAGTCCAAAGGAAAAGGAAAGGGTAAAAAGACAGCAACACTAAAGAAAGAGGGTGAGAAACCCACATGATCACATTGCAAGAAAGAAGGGCATGATGATTCTAAGTGCTGGAAGTTACATCCTAAAAAGAGGCCAAAGCGATATGGTGGAAACAAAGGTAAACAAAAAAATGTTGCTGTAATTCAACAAGATCTTGGATCTGACTCTAGAGATGAGACAAATATTGTTGCTACCGAGATTCAAGGTAAAGGAAAAGGTATATCTCTTTCATCAGCTCCAAGTTCTTCTAGCATAAGTGCAAGTACAAGTAAAGAATCTTCTCCTAAGAATGATAAGAAAAGGAATGCATTATTTTGCATTCGAGTTGTTATCAAGCATAATAAGGTTGATACATTATTCGATATGGGTTCCCAAGTTAATTTGATATCTGAGGAAGTTGTTAAAAAGCTTAACTTGACTAAAACACCTCATCCAAAACCATACCCTCTTGGATGGGTTTGCGATGATGCATAGTTACAGGTAACTAAACAATGCAAGTTAAGATTTGCTATCACTGCAAACTTTGTAGATGAGGTAGAAGCTGATGTAGTCCCTTTAGATATATGTGGTCTTGTACTTGGGAGTCCCTATTTGTTTGATCGTCAAGCTATCTTTTATAGGGGGGAAAATAAATATCATTTGTTTAAAGACAAGATTGAATACATTATATGGGCACATAGGGTTAAGACTAATCTGGCATTAGTCAATGTTGGTCAAATGAAAAGGTTAGTCAACTCTAGTAAGAATTTTGTGTTGATTCTTGTAAAATCCAAAGAAGATGAAACATCTGAGGCATTTAAGGGATGTGATCCAAAACATAAGGCTGAAATAGTCAAAGTTGTTTCCGCTTATGATGACTTGTTTCAGGAACTGAAAGGATTGCCTCCTAAGAGAGAGATACAACATGAGATCCAATTGCAGAAAGATACAACATGAGATCCAATTGCACCACTTCCTAATATTGGCATGTACCACTTATCAGTGTTGCAGAATGAAGAAATCAAGAAGCAAGTTCAAGAGTTGGTCAAAAAAAGAGTTATCTATCCTAGTACTTCTCCTTGTGGTTCTCCTATTGTGTTGGTTCCAAAGAAAGATGGGACTTGGAGAATGTGCATTGACTACAGGGCTTTGAACAAGATAATGGTAAAGAACAGGTACCCTCTTCCTAGAATTGATGATTTACTTGATCAGTTGAAACATGCAATTTATTTCACTAAGCTAGACTTACGTAGTGGATATCATCAAATAAGAATTGCAGAAAGTGATCTTTGGAAAATTGCTTTTAAGACACAACAGGGACTTTTTGAGTGGTTCGTCATGCCATTTGGGCTTTGTAATGCACCAGCTACATTTATGAGAGTCATGAATGATGTCTTCTGTCCCTTTATAGATGATTTTGTCATAATCTATTTAGATGATATTCTTGTATTTAGTAAGTCTTGGGATGATCATGTAATTCATGTAAAGAAAGTATTTGAAATATTGAGAAAAGAAAAACTATATGTAAAGATGTCAAAATGTGAATTTGCAAAGACATCTTTAGTGTACTTAGGCTATGTTGTAGGGAATGGTCAATTGAAAGTAGACCCTACAAAGGTCGAATGTATTGTAAAATGGCCTAAGCCAAGTACAGTTACTGAAGTCAGGAGTTTCTTAGGTGCAGTTCAATACTGGAGGAAGTTCATTGCAAACTTCTCTTACCTTGCATCACCATTACATGCATTAACCAGTACTAAGGAAAATTTTTAGTGGGGAGGTCCGCAACAGAAGGCTTTCGACACTTTAAAAGAAAAGTTGAGCACTGCACCAGTTTTGGCTTTACCAGATTTACATCAACCATTTGAGATCGAGACAGATGAGAGTGGGTTTGCCATGGGAGATGTACTCATGCAAGGAGGTAAACCAGTCTGCTACCACTCTGAAACTTTTTCAGGAGCAGTAAGTAACTATCCTACGTATGATAAAGAACTTTATGCTTTAGTTCAGAGTGTTAAAAAATGGAAACATTACTTAGTGGGAAAAGAAACTGTAATCCACACTGATCACCAGCCACTGCAATATTTGCACTCACAATCTAAGTTGCAACAAAGTAGGCACTTTAGGTGGATGGGTTTTCTACAACAGTTTCATTTGGTGATTAAGTATAAGAAGGGTTCCCATAATAAAGTAGAAGATATGATCTCTAGGCCTCCTATTAAGAATGCTTTGATAATCCTTCAGAATAGTTCTATGGTTCATGAAAGTTTTCAGGAACAATATGCTAATGATGAGAACTTTAAGGATATCTATGTAGCTTTAATCCAGGGTAAACATGTAGAAGAGAAAGATTACTATGTGCAAGATAATTTGTTGTACCACTTGGGAAAATTATGTATTCCTAGAAACGAACAAGCACATGTAATTCGTGAAGCACACACCTCATTGATTGCAGGACATTTTGGGGTAAGTAAGACATTAACTCAATTGCAAAAATATTGTTATTGGCCTCGTATGCAGGAAACTGTCACCAAGTACATAAAAGGATGTGTAATGTGTACGACCAGCAAACCAAGTAATAGGAAATTGGGTTTGTACACACCATTACCTATACCATCCCGTCCATGGGAAAGTGTATCTATGGACTTTATGGGAGGTTTACCTATGTCTAGGAAGGGTCATGATTATTTGTATGTAGTAGTTGATCGGTTCAGCAAAATATGTATTTTAATGTCTTGTAAAAAGCAAGTTACTGTTGAACTGACTGCTCATTTGTACTTTCAAAATGTATGGGTTCATTTTGGGTTACCCACTTCTATTGTATCAGATCGAGATTCTCGATTCTTAGGGTAATTTTGGTCATCTTTATGGGGACTCATGGACACCAAGCTGAAGAAGAGTACAACCTTCCATCCGCTGACCGACGGATAGACAAAGGTAGTGAATAGGACAATTGTGCATCTACTTAGATGCTACTGCAGCAAACATCCTAAGTTGTGGGATGAAAGTCTTCATTATGTGCAACATGCTTACAACCATGCGGCACACTCTTCTACAAAGAGGTCTCCTTTTGAGACTTGCTTTGGTTACTTGCCTAAGACACCAATGGATTTTTTTTTTGGGAAGGACGATGTTGTAGATGGATGTCATGATGCAGAAAAGGCTTTAAAGTTCATCTAGAAGGTCCAAGCAATCCATCAGGCAGTAGAAGCACAATTAGAGCAGAGCCAAGAAAAATACAAGGCTCGCCATGATAAGCATCACATTGATCACCAATTCCAAGTTGGTGACAGAGTTTGGTTACATATCAGCAAGGAAAGAATGCAAGGTGAAGGAAGGAAGCTCAAAGCTATCAGGTAAGGTCCTTTTGAGATCTTGGAAAAGATCGATACTAATGCTTTTCGCCTTAATCTTCCTCCATACATGCAAATTTACTCAGTTGTCAATGTTGAGAATCTGAAGTTGTATGAGCCTCCAATGATCTTGGATGAAGACATCAGTGTTCAGGTTCCATCAGTTGATGATCTTTCACCAGAGTATATGTCAGAATTGCCAGAAGATGTTATCCTAGACAGGAATATCAGAACTTCACGAAGAGGACCAGTTGAATACCTCTGAGTGGGATTGAAGGGGATGCATCCAAGCAAGGCAAGATGGATGGAGATTGGTAAAGTGAGGGAACTATACCCTCACCTTCTTTCTGAGTAATCCAAACTTTCGGTGGTCTGAAAGCTCCTCAGTGGGGAGGCTTGATCTGGGGGATACTTTCGTCAAAATTGAAGTATCTCCAAAACTCCAACAATCAGCATCAGATTAAACTCCTTGAAATTCTGGACCCAACACAATTTGAACGGGCGAGAAAGGAGTCCGTACACAAAAGTTACAACCAGTTAAAGGTTGGTCAAATTTAGGTACAAAGGCTGTTAAAAAGGAAAAAAATCAAACTCTACAAATTTGGTCAAAGTCGGCATCAAATTGAAGGTCTCATGAAGAGCTCTTTGATGACGTTTGTTTCGTCAAAAACGGAGATCATATGTGAAAATGGCGCCCGATTGAAGTCCGAGGAGGCATGGCATTAATATATATATATATATATTTTTTAAATAAAAAAAAATGCCATTGATAGGCGGCGGGGTCGAACCACTGACCACTCGGCTCTAAAACTTGGTGGTTGGCCGTTGGACCATTGCTTTATTTCAAAACTTATGCGGCGCATTTTGAATATAACCATTTCTTGCCAAAAATTGGAAGGAAAGCATGCCGTCGGCGGGGTTGGAACCCCCGACCGGCGGCTCTTCTAAAAACTTTAACAGCCAATGCGCTATTTGAGCGATTTGTTATATAATTAGCACAGTTTAGAATCATACTTTAAAACCGACAGCCTAACCTTTGTAAATTAAGGTTAATTATTAATTTTTAACCCCAAATTTGACATGAGCCAAATCTTTCAAAAATGGCTAAAGGTTAATTCGAAGAGGGAAATTAATTGAAGGGTTATTTTTGTAAATTGTTTTTATAGCCTTATTTTGGCTAATTTCATGTATAAAAAGGGGGTTTAGGAGACTCTTGGAGCATTCAGAAAAAGGAGAGAACGTCGAAGTGCTGAGAGTAAGGGAGATTTGTTGAAGCATTTATTCCTGTACTTTGAAACAACGTGATGTTGTTTTACTTCAAAGGAATGACTTTGTAAACATTTGTACATAATTTTTGGAGATAATCGGATCGGTCCCCCTATTGGAGCTGGACCCGGAGATGTAGTCCATACGGATGAACTCCGAGATCAAATTGTTTGCGTCTTCTTTCTCTCATTATCTCTTTTATCAGCTTAATCTTGTTGTTCTCTTATTTCATTTATGTTAATTTGATTCGTTAAAAGTTTTAAATTAATTCTATGTAATAAATTAGCATTCCTCTGTAATAGTCCTAGATCCTAATCAGATCAGGGAGAGGGAGAGATAGGGGGCATGGGAGTGTGTGTGAGAGATCTAGAGAGTAGGGGATGAGAGAGGAGAGAGAGAGGGGGGATGTTTCTATGAAAAAGAGAGAGTAGGGTATGGGAGAGAGGAGAGAGAGAGAGAGAGAGAGTAGGGGATGGGAGAGAGAGAGAGAGAGAGTGTGAGAGTGAGAGTAGGTGGTGGGAGAGGGAGTGGGAGAGGGGGGGATGGGAGTGTGTGTAAGAGAGAGAATAGGGGATGGGAGAGAGTGTGAGGCTATGAGAGAGAGTATGGGATGGGAGAGAGTGTGAGAGTGTGAGAGAGAGTAGGGGGTGGAAAAGAGAGAGTACGGGATGGGAGAGAGAGTGACAGTAGGGGGATGGGGGAGAGAGTAGAGAGGGAGAGAAAGAGTGTGTGTGTGTGTGAGAGAGAGAGAGAGAGAGGGAGAGAGTAAGGGATGGGAGAGAAAGAGTGAGAGAGAGAGAGAGTGGGTAGTAGGAGAGGAAGTGGGAGAGGGAGAGTGAGCGAGTGAGAGTAGGTAGTGAGAGAGGGAGTGGGAAAGGGAGAGCAAGAGAGAGAGAGTAGGGGATGGGAGAGAAAGAGTGAGAGAGAAAGTGGGTGGTGGGAGAGGGAGTGGGAGAGGGAGATAGATAGAGAGAGAGTAGCAGTGGGAGAGGGAGTGGGAGAGCGAGAGTGAGAGAGAGGGGGGGATGGGAGTGTGTGTAAGAAAGAGAGAGAGTAGGGGATGGGGGAGAGATATAGAGAGTGAGAGAATAGGTGGTGGGAGAGGGAGTGGGAGAGGGAGAGTGAGAGAGAGGGGGATGGGAGTGTATGTGTGTGAGAGAGAGAGAGAGAGAGTAGGAGATGGGAGAGAGAGAGAGAGAGAGAGAGAGAGAGAGTAGGTGGTGGGAGAGGGAGTGGGAGAAGGAGAGCAAGAGAAAGAGAGTAGGTGATGGGAGAGGGAGTGGGATAGAGAGAGAGTAGCAGTGGGAGAGAGAGTGGGAGAGGGAGAGTGAGAGAGAGAGGGAGAGTAGGGGATGGGAGAGGAGAGAGAGAGAGAGAGAGTAGGGGATGGGAGAGGAGAGAGAGTGAGAGAGAGAGAGTAGGGGATGGGAGAGAGAGTAGGTGATGGGAGAGGGAGTGGGAGAGGGAGATAGATAGAGAGAGTAGTAGTGGGAGAGGGAGTGTGAGAGAGAGAGAGCAAGAGAGAGGGGGGATGGGAGTGTGTGTAAGAGAGAGAGTAGGGGATGGGAAAGAGAGCGAGAGCGAGAGAGAGTAGGGGATGGGAGAGAGATAGTGAGAGTGAGAGAGAGAATGAGAGTAGGTGGTGAGAGAGGGAGATAGATAGATAGATAGAGAGAGTAGCCTGAGAGAGAGAATAGGGGATGGGAGAGGAGAGAAAGTGAGAGAGTGTGAGAGAGAGAGTAGGGGATGGGAGAGAGTAAGTGAGAGAGTAGGTGGTGGGAGAGTGAGATAGATAGAGAGGGAGAGAGTAGGGGATGAGAGAGGAGGGAGAGAGAGAGAGAGAGAGAGAGAGAGAGAGAGAGAGAGAGAGAGAGAGAGAACAAGATAGAGTAGGGGATGGGAGAGGAGAGAGAGAGAGTGAGAGAGAGTAGGGGATGAGAGAGGAGAGAGAGTGAGAGAGTAGGGGATGGGAGAGAGAGAATGGGAGAGAGAGTAGGTAGTGGGAGAGGGAGATAAAGAAAGAGAGTAGGGGATGGGAGAGGAGAGAGAGAGTGAGAGAGAGTAAGAGATGGGAGAGGAGAGAGAGAGTGAGAGAGAGTAGAGGATGGGAGAGGATTAAGAGAGTGAGAGAGAGTAGGGAGATAGAGAGAGAGAGTCGGGGATGGGGGATGGTGGGATAGGGAGAGATTATTCTTCACATAGTGCATATGCACTATATGAGAACACCAAAAAATGGTCATAACGCAAGTTTGGGTCCCTGTTGATCCATATTCTATTTTTTATCTATTGTGCATTATGTAATTCTGACAGAAAACATGAGTTTCAAGCTGTTAGAAGTTAGCAAATACTATTTGAAGAATTTTTGAATATTCTTTCAATATATTTGAAACTAGAAAACACCAAATTCAATCATTGGATACACTATTTGAAGGCTTTTTGAATATTCTTTCTATAGAAAAGGTTAGTGTAGTCCTTTTTAAATATTATTTTGTTGTTATATAGAGACAATTTTTTTTATAATTTGACATGTTGTTTAATATATAGTGAATTCATTGAAATTTGTATGTTTGAATGAATTGTTATTTGGAAATAGTTAGAAATTTGACAAGTTGTTTAATATATATTGTGTATTCATTGAAATAATTGTAATTTTTATATGTATTTGAATGATTTGTATTTTATAAATTGTAAGTAATTCAGATTTTTGAATAATTTGATATATAGAAATCATCATCATGCCAAGGAAGAAACCAACAACTCAAACAATGGAAGAGAGTGAAAGAGATTTGACAATTAAAAGAGATAAAATGAAACTACTAAGTGAACAAAGAAAATTGCAAAGAAATAATGAAGAATTGAATTTCAAAGAGGAATAAGAACCACCGATACAAAGAAACAAAGAGGAAGAATTGGAAAGACAAAGAGAACGAATGAAACGGTTACACTCAAGAAGACAATTGAATTATGAAGCTACACCATCTTCCAATGTTGGAGTCATATCATCATCTCATGTTGAAGAGAAACTAATTTGTAGATCCAATGATGTACACACTCCATCATGTCATGTTGAAGGCACAACATCAACATATCAAGTAGGTGATATTCCATCTTTTGCATCTTATTGCCAAGGCACATCATCTTTGGTTCAAGGTACACAAAGCACTCAACCTTATGTTGATGTTCAAAATGTTGAGGGAATGGAAGAGATTATAACACCTTCTAGAATTTATTTTAGAAGACCAAAATATTTGATTGATATTGATACTAACATTTTGAAATCAATGCCTGACAAGATTAGCAAATGTACTTGTCAGAGAAAAGTTAATTGTATGTGGAAATTATTCTTTGAAGAATTAAATATTATAGGTCAATGCCAATTATTTTTTGAAATGATGAGAAATTTGAAATTTAGGCCTATCATGAAGATTCTTGGGCTAAGAACGATGGATGATTCAAATGAAAAAAGAATTCTAAAGAATCTAATGAGTGCTTATGAAAAAGTGAGTTCTAAATCACACACCAAAGATAGTAATATCACAAGATGAGTACTTACATTGACAATAGTAAGTACCCAAATGAAGAAAGCTTGACTCATGAGAAAGACAAGCAAAATATTGAAAATCGGTAGAGGTACTCTAACGAGAGCCATGCCAAGGCATGAGAGATTGAAAGATCCAACAAAAAATGAGTTATGGACATTTAGCAGTAGACTACTATGAAAGGATAAAGAAATAAGTGAATTTTTGAAATCATTGATCGAACATTTTTGGACAAATAACACACATATTTCCCCTAATCAAAGATATGTTGTAAGGAGGATTGGTAGCCAAAATCACAACCCACATGTGAAACATTTTTTGGACTCAACTCAAACACAATTTTTTGAAAAATTTATTGGTATGTATCCTCAAATTTGAATAAGTCAAAAAAATTTTGAGATGGGTAAACTTTTTTATGTGAAGATAAATCACGCACACACAACTTGTTGTTGTAGGATACACATTAAATTTTCTAAGTATTTTGATGTTTGTAGTCATATATGTGTGTTTTTGTATCCTAAGCTTGTTTTACAGGATTGTGACATGAATGAGCCACCTAGATCTTCAAAGAATTTATATCCAACATTTTATGTGAAATAGGGGATGACCAATAATTTTACAAGACATCATGCTTGGATGGTACATGCTTATTTTTTAGTTCCTTGCAACTTTTATCAACTTGTGAACATATGGATAGTACACATGCAATTGGAAATGAAATAGTAGATTACGAAAAATATAAAACAATGACATATGCTCTAAAAGGCCAGAAATAGGATAAAAGATGTGATTTAATCATTGAAAAGATTCCAGTGTATGAGTTCATGAATATTTTTTGTGAAAAAATTATTTACGAGTATGCAAGGCATACACATAGAGCTTGATGGTTGGATTTGCAATTCAAGTTGTGCAAGAATTTGTTTCCACTAGATACCATTGTTTTAGTTGTAGACTTTGTAAAGAACTACACACTACAACCACAAAATAAGGTGCAAGGAAAGTATTATACTTCTCAAAAAGTTTCCATATTTGTTCACTTAACATTGATGCATTCACTTAAAAGTACAGAGGATGACAGGAAGACTTTGAGGGAGTACCATGTTTACATCAGCAATGATCGATCATATTCTATGGAGTTTATACATGGTTATTTTCAACTATTTTATGGAGATTTGGTTAATAAGGGCATACCATATTGGAAACACATTATTTGGTTAGACAATTGCGCATCTCAATTCAAGAATGCACAAATGTTCTATTGGTTGAGCAGGATGCATAGGTTGTCTAGAATTCAATATATGTGGAATTCATAGAGGCTGGTCATGGAAAGGGACAGCACAATGGTGTAGGCACATGCATCAAAAGAGCCTTAGCTTGTGAAGAACTAAAGTACAAAGATGGAAGAATATTGACATATGCAAAATCTATCGTCCAGTGGTGTAACACTACAATGGGTCCAAGTAAGGAAGGTGGGTAAAATGGTTTGTAAATTTTTTTGGTTGATAGATAATACTAACGTTGCACCATATGAGGATTGTTGCACACTAACAGGATCAAGTGAGTTGCACTCTTTTAGAAGCTTTGATGCAGGTTCATGGAGTATCCAAACATAAAAAATGCATCCTATTGTCCATCATGTGTAGAGTAAAATTGGGATGATTGTGATTCGACTAAATGTGTGGACAAATGGGATATATAGGTTTTGGATCCAATTGACACCTATCATCCCCCACAAGCACTGGAAATGGTAGAGGTGGAATTGTCCATTGATTTTGTCCACTTGTATGATCTAGTGCAACCTGGTAATATATATTTATATATCTTTGTAATTTCAATATGTAACTTTATAACTTTTACCTAAGTATTTTCTAAATTAATGACTACATTTTGTACATTTATCACTACAGGGAATGTTTTTGTTGTTATTGCACCTAAAGACAATGAAGAAGGGACAAATTATTATTTGTGTCATTGTGTCAAAGAAAAACAAAAATTGGATCATTTGGTTATAGATGGTGAAGGTTTAGAGTACCATATCAGTACTATGGTTGTAACCGGCACATGGCTTAGATGATATTCTATGAAGAACCCTAACTTGGGGTTATTTGAGGATTAGCAAATAGAGAGGAAGATTCTTCATTATTTGAACCTTGTTGTCACATAAAATATCCACTTGATAAAACATGGTGGAAAACCACATAACAAGACTCTTTGGAAACTTTGTGATTTAGACCATGAGGCAATACTTGGGACATTAAAATGTAGAGCAGATCTAGTTGGTTTATTAGATTGAATGGGGGAGGGGAGAGAGAGAGAGAGAGAGAGAGAGAGAGAGAGAGAGAGAGAGAGAGAGAGGTACAAATTGGTACAGACATTAGGACATGTGTCAGTGACCCCAGGAGTTAGAGGGGTGAGTTACCTTTAATTGGCATTTGGTTTCATGTTTTGATCTTTTTTAGTTTGCAAGTTATTCAAGTTTTGTTGAAGGTGCCTAGAAATCAGCATTAAACCAAAGGTTTCACCTAGGGCCTTGTTGTTTTGTCACTTTCCACCATGGGAATTTGATTCCCCTTAATAGAATGCAAGCTCTATCAATGTACTTCATGATTTTGTAGGTTTTATATATGGCCAAGTAAAGAATGAATTTTGCCACCATACGCTAGGTGTATGGCTCCATACATGCACCATTGACCATTTCACCATAGTTACTATAACTTTGCTCCAGATTTATCCAAGTTATATAACTTTGGATTTGGACTTGTTTCACAAGGCCCTAGATGTTCCAATAATTTCTTTGTAGATTGGCATTTATGAAAGGGTACTTGTAGTGTAACTGTAGCCTAATTGGGCCTATCAACACTTTCCAAATGTTGTTACAGTAGTGACTTCTAGTCTCTTCTAGTTTTTGAGGTTTACATATGTTTTATATGTCATAAAAGGGTGTTTGAGTCTTAGCTTTCTTTTACTTCTGATCTCATCATTCTACGTGTTTTCTAACTCAAGTTATTGCATTTTTAGTGAAATTAGGTTTTTAGGACAACATTTTGGTGCACATAGCAAAAATGGGCCTCTAACTGCAATTTCCTTGGTTGAAATTTCATGGCCACTTGGTAAATGGTAGTTAGTAGGATTATTTTGAACATTATAGGGTTTCAAAACTAGAAGATATGTTTTGTGATTTTCCCAATCAAGCCCTAGGTCAAGTACCATGAAGGATTTGACCTCTTGTAGCATGTTGATTTGTCAATGGGAGGAGTTTGTGAATTGGTGAAGGAATGAGCATTTGGAAATAAGATATTTTAGTGTTGTTGAACCTTTCTAAGAATTGATTTCATTTTCACAACCCTATTTCCTACTAGTTGCTTTGTAAACCAAGCCTAACTTGATCACTTAGGTCTATGTTGCTTTGTGAAGGAAAGGGAATGCTGGAGTGATTAGGTTCCTTGCTTTGTTTGGGTTGTTATAACCTATGATAAGTTCATTATTGATGCTTTTGATAAGTTTCCCAACACTAAACCCTATTTTTGGGAAATTTGAAGGTTTCCAACCTTGTCTAATTGCCTAGTGGCTTGCCTTTTAGAAGCTTCCACCATGCACTGTTGCATCACAACCTATCCTAAGTGAACTATCTAGGATCCTTCGGTGCCTTCTTTGATGAGTCTAGAATGGGTTCTCCTACACAAGTAATCTACTTGATTAGGACATGTTTGGGAACTGACAATCTCCATTTAAAGGTGGAAATGAGCTTTTTGTTGTTCTATTAAGATCATTAATATATTTCAATGAGAACTTTGAGGGATCATGCCAAACTTGAGTATCCTAGATTCCCAAGTCCTATAAATTCAAGGTCATTGATGAAGAGGAATTTCTAATTGAATGAAGTGTGTGACCAAATTCTTTGCCTACTAATGAGCCAATTTGAGGCTTCATTTCACATTGCTACGTGGACAATTCTATAGCACGTTTTACTTCTCTATCTAAAAAATTTGTAGCTAGTAGCCAATTTCTTATTCATTTCCTTTTCATATTCATGGGAAACTAAGGTATTTGGTTACCTAATAGGTCCTAGGAATCTTAACTAGGGTCCTAGAATAGTCCTAGATGGACCCATTTGACCTAAATATGTAAAGAGCGAAAATTGTTCAAAAGTTGCAATGTTGCTCAAAATGTTTCTTGAGAAACTTTTGGAATAAGTTTGGGAATTTTTAACTATCCAAACTTTGGTATATGAGTATAGGAAACATTTTTTCAAAGGTTACAAGGTTTCCAATCAGATTTGCATTTTTAAGCAACTTTTACAACTTTTGCAATTTTGCACAAAAACTGCAACTTTTGCAAAATTCACTAGATTTCACTTCTAGGACTTGAAAAAGGTTTCAAACTATTAAAAAATAAATAAAAACACCTAATCCTGGGCTATCTTGACCAAAAACTTAAAAAGACCCAATTTTTCCTAATTAGCAACTTTTGCTCATATCTTGCAAAAAGTGGCCTAGGCATACATATCTTGCTCATGTCTCTCTCATCCTTCATCATGGAATCAAACTATCTCTTCCATTACCTCTGAATGGCTAGGTAAACCCTATCCCCAAGCTCATCCCATCCCATTGAGTGCTAAAAAATTCTCAGGCATGCCAAACTGAAACATCCCTAAGAGTCACTAAATGCCATAGGGCAGAAATCTTTGATGGGGCATATCTAGAAGCTTGTATGAGGTATGGATGTGATTCCAACTTCTATAGGACCATGTTGCAAAGATCTAAAATAACCTCTCTCTCTTTTTGTAGATCTTACTCTATTTTGATTTTGCGGTACCATCTCGGGTGATGTTGAAACTTGTAGTGTTGGCTAGTACAAAGTTGCCAACTACAAAATCTCCCTCACCATTCATCATGGGATTGAACTGTCTATTCCATTAGCTCAAGGTGGCTAGGAAAACCCTAGCCCTAAGCTCATCCCATCTCATTGAGAACTTGAATTTTCTCAGGCAAGTTGAACCGATACGTCCTTAAGAGTTACTAAATGCCATAGGGCAGTGATCTTTGATGGGGCATATCTCAGAGCCCGTGCGAGGTATGGATACAATTTTTGCTACTATAGGACCATGTTGTAGAGACCTACAATAACCTCTCTCACTTTTTGGAGATCTTACTCTATTTTGATTTTTTGGTGCCATCTTAGGTGATGTTGAAACTCGTAGTGTTGGCCAATACAAAGTTGCCAACTATCAAATCTCCCTCACCGTTCATCATGGGATCAAATTGTCTATTCCCTTAGCTTTGAATGTCTAGGTAAACCTTAGCTCCAAGCTCATCCCATTCCATTGAGCATTTGAACATTCTCGGGCACACTGACCTGAAATGTCCGTAAGAGTCACTAAATGCCATAGGGCAACAATCTTTGATGGGCCATATCTCAGAGCTCATGTGAGATATGGATATGATTTCTAGGTCCTATAGGACCATGTTGCAAATACCTACAATAACCTCTCTCTCTTTTTAGATATCTTAATCTATTTTGATTTTGTGATGCTGAAACTTGTAGTGTTGGCTAGTACAAAGTTGTCAACTACCAAATCTCCCTCACCATTTGTCGTGGGATCAAATTGTCTATTTTGTTAGCTCCAAGCAGCTAGCTAAACCCTAGCCCCAAGCTCATCCCATCTTGTTGAGTGCTCAAACATTCTCGAGCACACCGAATCAAAACGTCCCTAAGAGTCACTAAATGCCATAGGGTAGTGATCTTTGATGAGGCATATATTTGAGCTTGTGCTAGGTATGGATATGATTCTAGGTGCTATAGGACCATGTTATGGAGACCTAAAATAACCTCTCTCACTTTTTGGATATTTCACTCTATTTTAATTTTGTGACACCATATCGAGTAATGTTGAAACTTGTAGTGTTGGCCAATACAAAGTTGCCAACTACCAAATCTCTCTCACCATTCATCATGGGATCAAACTATTTATTCCATTAGCTTTAGGTGGACAGTTAAACCATATCCCCAAGCTCATCCTATCTTTTTGAGTGCTTGAACATTCTCGGGCATGTTGAACCAAAACGTCTCTAAGAGTCACTAAATGCCATAGGGTAGCAATCTTTGACGTGGCATATCTTGGAGCTTATGTAAGGTATGGATCTGATTCTAGGTGTTATCGGACTGTGTTGTAAAAACCTATAATAACCTCTCTTATCTTTTGAAAATATTACTCCATTTTGATTTAGCGACACCATCTCAGGTGATGTTGAAACTTGTAATGGTGGCTAGTACAAAGTTGCCAACTACCAAATCTCCCTCACCATTCATCATGGGATCAAACTATCTATTCTATTAGCTCTAAGTAGCCAGGTAAATCCTACCCCCAATTTTGTGCCATCCTATTGAGCACTCAAACATTCTCGTGCATGCCAAACCAAAACATCCTTGAGAGCCACTAAATGCCATAGGGCAAAAATCTTTGACAGGGCATATCTTAGAGCTCATGCAAGGTATGGATATGATTCTAGCGACTATAGGACTGTGTTGCAGAGACCTACAATAAGATCTCTCACTTTTTGGATATCATACTCCAATTTGATTTTGTGGCGCCATCTTGGGTGATGTTGAAAATTGTAGTGTTGGCTAGTACAAAGTTGCCAACTGTCAAATCTCCCTCAATGCTCATCATGGGATCAAACTACCTATTCCCTTAACTTTGGGTGGTCAAGTAAACCCTAGCCCCAAGCTCATCCCATCCTGTTGAGCACTCAAACATTCTCAGACATATTGAACCAAAATATCCATAAGAGTTACTAAATGCCATAGGGCAGTGTATTGGATACAATTGTTCAATTGTGTGTTGTCTTTGATGTCACACAAATGTCATATCAATTATCAGATAGTGTCTACCAAGCTCAGAAGGTTATCAAGGCAAAGAATAGTGTCTACCAAGCTTAGAAGGTTAGCAAGACAAAGGATAGTGTCTACTAAGCTCAGAAGGTCAGCCAAGAAAAGATGCAATTCTTACTAAGTTCACTCGGTCATCAAAGGAAAATTGGAAGATATAGTTCTTACTGATCTTTCAAGGTAATCAAAGAAATTTAGTTCTTACTGAGCTTTCAAGGTAATCAAATAAATTTAGTTATTACAGAACTCACTCAATCATCAAAGGGAATTTGGCAGAAGCAGTTATTATTGAGTAAAACTCGATAGACAAAGGATTTTAAGGATATTGCAATGTTAACCGAGTCAAGATAGTTAACTAAGGAAATTCCTGAAAGTAGTACTTACCGAGCAAGGTCGGCCAATAAAGTATTTCATTATTTTATGAAATAACGTTTAAGAGTAATATCTGTAGCTAACTAATGAATGGTTTGTTGGTAAATGTAACATGTAAATGGGCCGACTTGACAATCTGAATGGTATAAGTAAGAGGTCAAGTTGAAAATTCAAAAGAAGTATGTGGTGGTATGAGAAGTTAATATGATATGAAGACTAATTTTTGTGGAAGCGAATTTGAAGGATGATCAGAGATCATTAAGGAGTAGCAGAGCCATATTTGATCAAGGAGGATCTAATAATGCTGAACAGAGACCTGTATCCAGCAAATTCAGTTGCATCTTGTTCAGGTCAATTCATTGTTGCTTTCTAACCATTGTAGCAGTGATTTCAAACCTCTTAATAGAGTTGGTTTAACAACCATTTTGTAAATCCTCTAACAAGGTGACAATTTAGTTGAATTGTTCTAAAGACCTCTAGCAAGGCCACTACTAACAGGGTGATTAAATCCTCTAATAGGGTCACACCTAACAGTGTGTATTGTAACCTTTAATAGGGTTGGCTCCTAACAAGGCTCACTTCAGAAGAGTGAAAAATTGGTGACTAGTTACTTGGTGGTTTTTTCCATATTGGGTTTTCACGTTCAATCTAGTGTCTCTTGTGTTCATTTATTTTAACCTTTGCATGCATATTAATAACTATGAAAGCTAACTAGTTAATCTACTGAGTTACAATATTCCTGCATTGTTTACTGAGTTTCAACAGTAAATAAGCATTATAGACATCTAAGGGATTTGTGAATTGCTTTTGGGATAACTGATTCACCCCACCCCCTGTCTCAGTTACTTCATATATAATTTCAACAATTGGTATCAGAGCTCTTGGTGCTTGCAGGAGAAGATTTCAAGGATCTAAGCCAAAGGTCAAGATGTCTTATAAGAGGAAATTTCCAAGACTTAACAGGGACAACTTCTCAGCATGGCAAGGGTTGATCAGACTTCATCTAGCTTCCATTGGAGATATAGGACTGAAGTACCTTGATGAAAAATATGTAGAACCTGCTGGTAAATTATCTATCAATGATATTGCTGAAAAGAAGACTCACAACAACATGATGATAGATATAGCATCTGCTCTAAGTTATGAAGAATTTGATGACATCAAAGATTGCAAAATTGCTTTTGAAATGTGGAAAAAGCTGAAACAAATCTATGGAGGAGATGATAATGTAAGAAGAGCCAAAGCAGAAAGTCTGAGAGGACAATTTGATCAAATGAGGATGAGAGAGGATGAAAACATTGCAAAATATGTTGAAAGATTCAAAGCATGTGTTAGTGCAATCAAAGCATCTAGAGGAGATATCAAGGAAGAGATAGTTATAAGTAAAGTTCTTAGAACTCTACTTCCCGTTTATGCAATCAGAGTTTCTGCAATTCAAGAAAGAAGATGTGAAGCAAATCATAAGATAAATCTAGAAGCCATAGTTGGAAGATTGACTACATTTGAGCTAGACAACTTTGACAATTATGTGCCAGCTGCCAAAAATGTTGAATCAGCATTTGAAGCCAAGCTTTCACTCAAAGAAAAAGGGAAAAAGTTGAAGGATCTACAATTAGGCAATGATGAAGAATTAGAAAAGAGTTCAAATAGTGATCTTGAAGTGGTTGAAGCTCTTCTAGCAAGGAAATATTCTAGAGGCAAAGGAAAATAAAAAGGTAAGGTTCCTCTAATCTATTTTTCTTGTAAAGAAATTGGACATATTGCTGCTATATGCCCAAATAAGCAAAACAAGGATAAGAAGAAAGGTCACAAGTACAATGGCAAAAGAAACTTCAAATCATTCAAGGATAAAGGTAAGAAAACATTTTTTATAGCTAAAGATTATAATGATTCTGATGATGAAGAAGAAGATGAAATTGTTTACATTTCTGTGAAAGATGAGTCTGATAATGATGAGGAAATGGCACTTATTTATCATATGAGTAGAAATGATACATTGATTATAGATAGTGGTTGTTCTCATCACATGACTGGTGATAAAACTAAGTTTGAACACTTTGAAGACTATGATGGTGGCAGTGTAAGATTTGGTAACAATGAACCTTGTTGTCTAAGAGTAAAAGGAAGAATCTCACTAACCAAGGAACTTGTATGTGATAATGCATACTAGGTAGAAGGACTAAAGAACAATTTGTTGAGTGTGGCACAAGTGCTCAATAATGGATTCAAAGTAGAATTTATGCATGGAAAAGAAAGATTTTTGGATGGAAAAGGAAAACTGATTGGATCAGGCACTTAAACAAAAGGTAACTTATTTTATCTTGAACTTAGTGAATGTTCATGTTTTATTGCTCAAATTGAAGAAAGTTGGTTATGGAATAGGAGGTTGTGTCATGTAAACTTTGACAACTTAATAAAGATCAGTAAATTCACAAAAATAAGAGGTATTCCTGACATAAAGAAACCTAAGGTTGGTCTATGCAAGAATTGTCAAATTGGTAAAATGGGAAAGACCAGCTTTAAAAGCAAGAACTATCAAACTGAAGAAGTTCTAAAAATTGTGCATACTAATTTTTGTGGACCCATTGGCATTGAAAGTTATACTGGTGAAAAATTATTCATTCTATTTGTTGATGACTATTCAAAAATGATGATTGTCATGTACCTAAGAGAGAAATCAAAAGCATTTGAAAAGTTCAAATGGTATTTGGCCAGAGTAGAAAAGGAAATAGGCAAAAGATTAAAATGCTTAAGGTTAGACAGAGGTGGTGAATTCATTTCACACGAGTTCAATAACTTTTGTATTGAAAGGGGAATCAAAAGATAGGTTTCAACACCTGGAACTCCTGAACAAAATGGAATAGTAGAAAGAAGGAACAAATCTATCATGGATTGTGCAATAACCTTAATGATTGAGAAAGGCATTGCTATCAAATACTAGAAGCAAGCCATCAGCACTGCAGTTCATACCTTGAACCGAGTACAGCTAAAGAAGGACTCATTCAAAACTCCCTATGATTTGTGGTATGGCTACAAACCCAATGTAAGTTATCTAAAAGTATTTGGAAGTAAATGTTACATTTTGAAAGAATCTAGAAAAGGAAAATTTGATGTAAAAAGTGATGTAGGAATATTTTTGGGGTACTCTTGCAAAAGAAAAGCATATAGATGTTTGAACTTATCAACTTACAAAGTCATAGAAAGTGCACATGTGAAAGTTGATGAGTTTGCTGAAAGAATAGAAAAAGAAAGAAAAAAGGAACTTGAAGACTATAGAAGATTTGTTTACATTGAACTAGATACAATGCCAAGTATACCTATTAATCAGGAATCCTCAACTCTAGAGTCATCATTAATTGAGTCACAAGAAGTTCAAATAGAGTCAGCATCTATTGAGCTACAAGAACACGAGCTGAAAGAACCTGAGTTGCAAACTGAAGCTACTAAGTTAGCATCTACTGAGCCCAAGCAACCATATCTAAGATAGGAAGTTGAGATGCAAAATGATAACTCAAAAGGCAAAGAGCCTATGCTAGCCAAGTATGTCAGAAAGCATCATGCACCAGATTAGATCATTGGAGATAAATCAAAAGGAACAATGACAAGAAGTAAGTTGAAAGGCACTTGTTTACATGCTGATTTTGAATCTAGAAATTTCAAAGATGCACTAGACAATAAAAGTTGGATTGAAGTTATGAATGAGGAGATAGAACAGATAGAGAAAAATAAAACATGGACTCTTGTACCTAGACCCAAAGACAAGAATGTGATTGGAACAAAGTGGGTATTCAAAACCAAACTAAATGAAGATGGTAAGGTATCAAGCAACAAAGCTAGACTAGTATGCAAAGGATACTCTCAAGAAGAAGGTGTAGACTATGGAGAAACTTTTGCTCCTATTTCAAGATTGGAAGGTGTCAAAACCTTACTTGAATATGTTGCATTCAAAGGATACAAATTCTATCAGATGGATGTCAAGTCAGCATTTCTCAATAGCATATTGGATGAAATTTTTTATATTGAACAACCTGAAGGATTTATTGATCTAAACAAGAAAAATATGGTCTGCAAACTGCATAAAACATTATATGGTCTAAAATAAGCCCCTAGAGCATGGTATGAAAGATTGCATAACTATCTTATTTAGATTGGTTTTCAAAGGACTAATGATAATAGTAGTTTGTACATAAAAGGACTAGATAATAAGATTGTTTTGGCAGAAATATTTGTAGATGATACTTTGTTCATAGGAAATGATGATCTTTGTAAAGAATTTTTAAAACAAATGAACAAGGAATTTGAAATGTCAATGTTTGGTGAGATCAAATTCTTTTTTGGTCTTCAAATTCAACAAAGTAAGAATGGCATCTACATCACTCAATTTAAATACATCAAGGAGATACTGAAAAAGTTTGGTATGGAAGACTGCAAACCAATTGGGACTCCCATGTGTACTAGATTAAAACTTACCAAGGATGATGAAGCAAAAGAAGTAGATTAGACATTGTATAGATCTATAATTGGAAAGTTGCAATATGTAGTGCACACAAGACCAGACATTGCCCTTGTAGTAGGAATTGTAGCAAGATTCTCAACAAAACTAAAATAAAATCACATGATGGCAATCAAAAGGATCATGAGATACTTAAAAGGAACTGAAGATTATGGATTATGGTATAAACTTGGAGGAAAACTAGATTTAAAGGTGTTCACTGATGCAGATTGGGTAGAAAATATTGATGACATAATGAGCACAAGTGGAGGAGCTTTCTTTCTTGGAAAAAAGTTAGTTTCTTAGACAAGTAAAAATTAGAATTGTACATCTCAATCCATAGCAGAGGCTAAATATGTTGCAGCAACAGTAAATTGCTCAAATATTGAATGGTTTAAACAATCATTGGAAGGTATGAAGCAAGAAATCAAAGAAATTGTTGTTATGTTTTGTGATAACACAAGTGCAATTAACATTTCCAAGAATCTAGTGATGCATTCAAAAACAAAGCATATTGCCATAAAGTATCACTTTGTTAGAGAATTGGTGCAAGAAAAGGAAATAAGATTGGAATATGTGCATACAAAAGAAAAAATTGCTGATATATTCACAAAACCTTTACCTAAGGATGCATTCTTGTATCTAAGAGGTAAGTTAGGGGTCATTCCCCTATCAAAAGCTCACTAAAATACAGTTTTAGTGATGCATCAATAGGAACAAAATTGGAAATCTATTAGTTGATGCAACAAATCAATGAAGACATTGCATATGAATCAGTACATCAGGTACACTACTATTCAGTTATTTTGGGTTATCTTTGGCATGTGTTGTCAAAGAGGGAGAATATACTGTCATATCTTTCTGAAATTTGCAAAAAGATTATTATGAAAGAGGGAGCATTGTATTCTTTCATTAAAAAAACTTGTTTTCAAATTTCATCCTACTATGACATGTTGTGTTGCCATCAATGCCAAAGAGGGATATTGTTGGATACAATTGTTCAATTGTGTATTTTCTTTGATGTCACACAAATGTCATATCAGTTATCAGACAGTGTCTACCAAGCTTAGAAGGTCAGCAAGGCAAAGAACAGTGTCTACCAAGCTCAGAGGGTCAGCAAGACAAAGGACAGTGTCTACCAAGCTCAGAAGGTCAGCCAAGCAAAGATGAAATTCTTACCGAGTTCACTCGGTCATCAAAGGAAAATTGGAAGATACAGTTCTTATCGAGCTTTCAAGGTAATCAAAGAAATTTAGTTCTTACCGAGCTTTCCAGGTTATCAAAGAAATTTAGTTCTTACCGAGCTCACTTGGTCATCAAATGAAATTTGGCAGAAGTAGTTCTTACCGAGTAAAACTCGACAGACAAAGGATTTTAAGGATATTACAATGTTAACCAAGTCAAGATGGTTAACTTGGGAAATTCTTGAAAGCAGTATTTATCGAGTAGGGTCGGCCAGTAAAGTATTTCATTATTTCATGAAACAACATTTAAGAGTAATATTTGTAGCTGACTGATGAATGGTTTGTTGGTAAATGTAACATGTAAATGGGCCGACTTGACAATCTAAATGGTATAAGTAAGAGGTCAAGTTGCAAATTCAAAAGAAGTATGTGGTGGTATGAGAAGTTAATATGATATGAAGATTGATTGCTATGGAAGCAAATTTTAAGGATGATAAGAGATCATTAAGGAGCAGCAAAGCCATATTTGATCATGGAGGATCTAATAATGTTGAACAGAGACCTGTATCTAGCAAATTCGGTTGCATCTTGTTCAAGTCAATTCATTGTTGCTTTCTAACCATTGTAGCAGTGATTTCAAACCTCTTAACAGAGTTGGTTTAATAGCCATTTTGTAAATCCTCTAACAAGGTGAAATTTTAGTTGAATTGTTCTAAAGACCTCTAGCAAGGCCACTCCTAACATGGTGATTAAATCCTCTAACAGGGTCACACCTAATAGTGTGTATTGTAACCTTTAACAGGGTTGACTCCTAACAGGGCTCACTTCAAAAGAGTGAAAAATTGGTGACTAGTTACTTGGTGGTTTTTTTCATATTGGGTTTCCACGTTAAATCTAGTGTCTCTTGTGTTCATTTATTTTAACCTTTGCATGCATATTAATAACTATGAAAGCTAACTAGTTAATCTACCAAGTTACAATATTCTTGCATTGTTTATCGAGTTTCAGCAGTAAATAAGCATTATAGAAATCTAAGAAATTTGTGAATTTTTTTTGGGATAACTGATTCACCTCCCCCCCCCCCTCCCCCCCTCTTAGTTACTTTATCTATAATTTCAACACAGTGATCTTTGACAAGGCATATCTTAGAGCTCGCGCGAGGTATGGATGCAAGTCTGTGCTATAGGACCATTTTTTGGAGACCTACAATAACTTCTCTCACTTTTTGGAGATTCGATTTTGTTTTGATTTCGGGTTGCCATCTCGGGTGATGCTGAAACTTGCAATGTTGGCCAGTACAAAATTGTCAACAACCAAATCTCTCTCACCTTTCATCATGGGATCAAACTATCTATTATGTTAGCTCCAGGTGGCTAGTTAAACCCTTGCCTCAAGCTCATCCCATCCCATTAAGTGCTCAAACATTCTCGGGCACATCGAATTGAGACATCCCTAAGAGTCACTAAATGCCATAGGACAATGATCTTTGACGAGGCATATCTTAAAGCTCATGTGAGGTATGGATGCAATTTTGGGTGCTATAGGACTGTGTTATGGAGACCTACAATAACCTCTCTCACTTTTTGGAGATCTTATTCCCTTTTGATTTTGTGATGCCATCTGGGGTAATGTTGAAACTTGTAGTGTTGGCCAATACAAAATTGCCAACTACCAAATCTCTCTCACCTTTCATCTTGGGATCAAACTGTCTATTCCACTAGCTTTGAGTAGCTAGGTAAACCCTAGCCCAAAGCTCTTCCCATCTCGTTGAGCACTCAAACGTTCTTGACCATGCCAAACTAAAACATCCCTAAGAGTCATTAAATGCCATAGGGCAATGATCTTTGACAGGGCATATCTTGGAGCTTGTGTGAGCTATGGATGCAATTCCAATTTCTATAGGACCATGTTGCAAAAACTTACAATAACCTCTCTCACTTTTTGGAGATATTATTCTATTTTGATTTTGCGATGCCATCTCGTGTGATGCTAAAACTTGTAGTGTTGGTTAGTACAAAATTGCCAACTGCCAAATCTTTCTCACCTTTTGTCATGGGATTGAACTGTCTATTTCATTAGCTCTAGGTAGTTGGGTAAACACTGGCCCCAAAGATCATCCTATCCCATGGAGCACTCAAACGTTATCAGGTACGCTGAACCAAAATGTCCCTAAGAGTCAATAAATGCCATAGGGCAGTGATCTTTGATGAGGCATATCTCAGAGCTCGTGCGAGGTATGGATACAATTCCAAGTGCTATAGGAAAATTTGGAGAGACCTACAATAACCTATCTCTCTTTTTAGAGATCTTATTCCATTTTATTTTGCAATGCCATCTCGAGTAATCCTAAAACTTGTAGTGTTGGCTAGTACAAAATTGCCAACTACCAAATCTCTCTCACCTTTTGTCGTGGGATGGAACTATCTATTCTGTTAGTTTTGAGTGGCTGGGTAAACACTAGCCCCAAGCTCCTTCCATCCCATTGAGTGCTCAAACATTCTTGGGCACGCTGAACTAAATCATCCCTAAGAGTCACTCAATGCCATAGGGTAGCGATCTTTGACTGTGGCAGCTAGATATGTCATCTTATCCAATGATGGAGACTTGTGATAGAAGGTAAAGGGGTGATCATACACATCATTTTGAACATGTTTTTTTTTTATGGTAATAAGTTAATCCTTTTTTGTAAGGTCAAGGAATATGAGGTCACCTATAAACCCAAGTTGCCTTAATCTTAACGATTTTTCTTTTTTTGTTGTTTTTGTTAATAAGTTAACTCAATAAGTGTTTTGAGAGTCATTACACCTTATATAGCTGCATGTTATCACTGAATGGAATTAGTGGAAGATGTTAAGGATCTTCTTGGTTGTCTTAATAGTCAATTCATGGGTTTGAAACATAATCACTTCCCTTTGTGAAGAGCTGTCCAAAAATTAGCAAATTACATGTTGTTGCAAAGAAAATACAGTCATAGGATGTTGGAAGATTGTTTTCACTCATAGGATGTTGAAGAATCTCTTAGAAGGATGGAATAGATGATAGATTAAAGTTTGTAAGATTGTTATTATGTGTTCCTTGAATTGTCTAAGATGTTAGTTTGAAGCAAGAAGTTGATTATGATCTATTGCTCAAATTTGCTCATTTTTCCCTTATTGCTTCCCAAGTCTTGAATTGGGAAAGTAATCAAGTAGTGTTGTGAAGTTGGGTAAAATTTTGTTCAATGTTGTAACCAAGTTGGAAAGAGTCTTTGAAGACACTTTCGAAGGTGGGAAAGGTAGTTTGCCTTAAAAGTGTTCTTGCTAGGAATTCACTAGCTTTTGGTGTAAGCACTTTGCATCATTTTGGATGCAATTTACATTAAAATAAAATACATGAAATGTACTTAAATCGTAAACAATAAAAATAAGATGTATATTATGATAACCTATAATGTCATACATGAACAAACATATCTTATATTAACCAATAATGTCATAAGTCTAATAATGTAATGCATCAAATATATGTCATACATCAAATATGAAATGTCATATATACATCAAATTTATATTGAATATGTCCACTAACATAAAATCCAACATATATGTCCACTAATGCCTATACATGTGTGTCTATCAACTATATCTTCTCCTTCCCACAAGGGGCAAGAAACAAATCCGTAGAGGTCTTTGGTCATTGTGTGGAGGGAGATAATGGGGATGATGGGGTCTTCCTCACATGCTCACTCGTGCTCTTGTTTAGACTCTTCTCTAACTCAAGCTGATACAAAAAGGTAGATATGAATCAATAATTATTATACATTGAAATCAATTATATGTAGACACAAAATTAATTATTTTCTTACCACAATCAAATAATCACTCTGTACATCCATCTCAAAGGCTCATGGACGATCGAGTGTAACAAGGCCCTACAACAATTCAATCAATATAATCACTTATGAATAACATTAGAAATTTTGATACTAACTATTATAAACAACAACTAAAACCAAGAAAATCCTTTCATACCTCAGTCAATGGCTCTAAACTAGCCATTGTTGTAGCAACTCCACAATCGATGGACTGACGAAGATGAGGAGTCTCAGATGTCAATAGTTGCATATCATATAATACGATTTATATGTAACATGAAACATGAAACAAATGTACCTCTACGAAGCTCATATCATGCCTAGGCTCAAAGTCCCTTGTGAATGTCGATGGTCTAGTAGAGAACTGATGCACATGCATAAATTTTTCTTATCAATCCTCCATATGATTACTTAATAAATATATGTATTAATTTAAATGATAAAATTGAAACATACCTCTTGACTCATCGACGGGACAAAAAATGGGGTCGAGGGATCTGTACTAGGGCTAGCAACACTCTTACCCTGAATTTTGAACAATGTCAATACATGTTAATTAATTAGTCATTCGCTATACATAGGAAATGTGATCAAATTAGTTTATTATAATTGTAATTTACCTTTGTGTCAATGCCAAATGTCTGAATCAGGAACTGATCAGTGACTAGCCCATCATCCATACTATCTCCAACATGACTACCAAATGTGCATAAGGATCCACATGATGTACACATGTGACCACGACACACAGAATGCTCCTCCTCAACTAAGGGACTCATGTAATGAATGAAGGTCTGTATCAAAGAATTAATAGTCCTTAGAGTGCTAGTCTCTACATGTTCCTTCACAACTGAAGGAATAATCACATGCTTACCATGTGGCTTGACAATAGGTGCCCTAACTACATTAGGGTCACGATGTGCCCCTAGCCTCTCAAATGATGACCCCCCACCTCTACCCTAAGATTCTAATATATCAAAATAATTGGAGATCTCCCCAAGGACAAATTCACAATATAATTTCTTTAAGAAATACATTGGAACCTCGTGATTATTGCACAGAGGGGCATCAAAGACCATCCACCATCTATCCCAAAAGTTATTTCTAATACCATTATGTATGCACCAATGGATGGGGATGTCATGTCCCCTTTTCAAATAATAAAAAAATAATAATCTTTGCTAAGACAGGCAGGCCCAAGAAAGTGAAGTTTCGGAAAAAGGGGGGTTAATCTTTGGAAACCGTTGGACTAATAAATGAAATTATTATTAAAATATGTTTCATTAACATCTCTTGGACGTGAGTTACGGTTATGGCCTCTTTTAAGGGGTTTGGAGGCATTTTGGGCTGGGAGGAGAACTTGATTTTTGCTCATTCTTTGTTATTCTTCAAAGGCTGCCAAACTTGTGGAGAAGGAGACCCAAGAATGGGAGTTTGCAGGTTTCCAGGGAGACCCAAGAATGGGAGTTTGTAGGTTTTCAGGAAGGCTAAGGACAAGAGTTTGAAGCCATTCCATGTGCATGCTCATACAGAGTTTGCCTTTGTGCTGAACAGTGTAGATTTGTGGGTTTTTGGGTGTGTTTTTTGCATGAGTTTGGTGTTTTCAGTTGAGCATTTCATATCAGTTTTGGTTGCTGCTGTATTTCAGACTTTAAGCTATTAAAATAGAGCTGAATATATGTATTGAGACATGATTAAACTTCTGAGATAGTTTATTAGTGTTTTTGTGGTGTTTCCGGGCATTTTTGTGTTAATTTCGGGAGCCCGATGAGCATAGTTTTTGTCTTACATTTGTGAGCTGTTGTGTAAAGGCTATATAGATCTGGAAATGTCATTTTTTAGGCTGTTATGCTGCTGAAAAATCTATAAAAATGGCCATTTTCAGATTTATTAATAATAGGTGAAGCTGTGAAGCTTTTGGCACCATTTCTGGCATACCCGATTTGGGGTTTCTTGAGAAATTTGGAGGATCTTTGTGATATTAGTTGTTTGATCTTAAAGATCTGATTAAAGATTGGAAATATCATACAAAATCAGAAAAGGGACATTTCAGTGGTATCAGAGCCATGATCTTGCCAGCCTGAGGGTTTGTAGAAGTTCCAGGTCAGTTTTGACAACTACCTAGATCTTGCATGTCAGTTTTGACAACTACCCAGATTTTGCATGTCATAATTTATGGTTGCATGTTTCTTCTAATCAGCTGCATGTTAAAATTTATGGTTACATTCTACTTCTAATCATTTTCATGTTAGTTCTTGGTGAATTTGGTGGTTGTAGAAGTTTGCATGTCAGTTTTGACAACTACCCAGGTCTTGCATTTCAGCTTTGACAACTACCCAGATCTTGCATGTTAGTTTTGACAACTACCTAGATCTTGCATGTCAGTTTTGATAACTACCCAAATCTTGCATGTCAAAATTTATGTTTGCATTCTACTTCTAATCATATGCATGTTAGTTCTTGGTGAATTTGGTGGTTGCATGTTGCTTCTAATCAGCTACATGTCAAAATTTATGGTTGCATGCAACTAAGTGAAAGAGAAAAAAGATATTTGCAGCGAGAAAAGAATAAAGAAATTTTGATCAAACTTCCAGTTGAAAGTAAAAGTACAAAATCCAAGGAAGGGAAAAGTATGGCTGATCCAAATGAGATGGCAAAGAAATTCTTCCAAGACATCCAAAATACTCAGAAGCAAACAGTGGATAGTTTGGCAGAAACTAGAGAGGCTTTGCGAATATTGACAAAAAAACTACAAGGAGTTGCATCTATTAATGAGAAAGGGAGCACTTCAGAGGAGCCAAGAAATCTGATATCCACACTATCTAAATCAACCAAAACTATTTTCTTGCCTACAGATGAGCCACCAGTACCAAATCCAGCCATTAATCCTATGGAAGAGGTTACAGGTAACTTGATTACATTAAGAGCTACTTATAATGGCTTAGATGATGACTTTCGTAGTTCAGTTCCTTTTAGAGAATATGTGGATATGATGAACACTTTGATGCCCAAGAAAGAGTACAGAAGGGAGCATGACATAAGTGGAAGAGAGCTCAAAAATAAAATAAGCAAGTTTATAGCACCTACTTTTGATGGAACAAATAAAATTTCAGCTAGAGCATGGCTACAAAAATTACAGACCTTCTTCACACTTAACCCCATGAAGGAGAGTGATGTTGTTCAAATTGCAAGTCTACACTTGGAAGATGCAGCCTATGATTGGTGGTATCATGGAATGATTACTCAAGGTCATGATCAGGTAACTACATTTGATGATTTTAGTCAAAGAGTGATAGATAGATTTGACCTCAAGGATGATGATTATGAGGATGTTGTTGTGCATGATGGTGAGATACCTGGTGTAGATGAGCAGACATTGAGCATTCATGACTTTTCTGAGAGAGAGTACCAAGCACAGTTAGATGCTTCGTCACATGAGGTTGAGGCTAGTAGTACTTCACATGATTTATCCTGCCAGCTGAAGGTGTGTGAAGATAGTATTGTCACTATATTATCTCATCATGACAGGTATGTGGAGTTAGTTGGTATTGGTCATATTACTCAAGTCAGGATTTTGCTTGAGTTACCAGCTAATTCTAGTTTACAGATATGGACTCAAGATTCTTATATTGGCATTTGGGGTTTAGTTGACTGTAAATCATTAACACTTTTTTGTAGCAGTGATTGTTTGGGTGCTACCATGGATTTGATTAGCAGATTGCACGGTGTTGTCTTTTCTTGTGCCAGGAGCTTATCCGATGTTTGTATTAGTTTTTATACACTGGTGTTGGGTTTTGTTCATATATCTAGTCGACCATACTTGCTAGAATGTGTTGATGATATTTCATATTTGGAAGTGTGTACAGATGAGTCCCAAGATCATATTGGCATTGATGACATCCAGGAGGATGTAGTGGGAAGTTTTGAAGACTTAGTTTCCTTGGGTACAGAGGAGTTGGACAGCAGTGCTAATGTTTTTGATACTCCGTATGTTGATATGAGCTTTAGATTTAATTCACAGGGTATGGATTGTAATACTCTAGAGACTAGTGACTTTGAGGATACTCTTTTAGACAGTGCATCAGAGGAGGTTTGTAGGAGACAGTCAAGCCAATGCCATCATGTGCCTAATCAGTTAAGAGTTAGTGACCAAGACATTGCTATCGCTTGCCAGCATTTTGATGCTGCTCGTCAGTTGTTAGTAGTTTATGGATGGGGTTCTCCTACTAGTGATGAGCAGGAAGGCAGTTATCTTTCCTTGACAGATATCCACTCTTTATGGGCGGCTATTCAGATTTTGAGACAGAATTATATGCAGTTGGTAGCTGACAGAGATTATCTTATGGAGTGGGGCAGTACAACATATCATGCATTGTTGGCCAAGGAAGATGAGGTGAGTGAGCTTACTGAGCAACTTGAGGTGACTTCTGAGATTCTTGAGAGTACACAGTTGGCTTTCAAGGAGTCACAGTTTCATTTGGCTAAGGCGACCATGGAGTTAGAGTGGCTATAGTCTTTACCTGATTCTATACAGTCACAAGCTATGGTGTTTGGTGATCCGAGGATGTCCATGGCCGAGATTTTCAGAGACAGTGGAGATGGGGATGCATCCATCCTTGATACTAACATTGGCATATCAAGTTCATTCCCACTAGAGTCAGGTTCAGTTGAGTTGGGTTTTGTAGTAGATTGTTGTATGCCTGATATGGTGGTGGCCTCTAGTACTGATGGCACAGAGACTAGAGATGTATCAAAGAGCATGTGTGATGTTGGTGAGTCAACAGTTGGCATGCTTCCTACTAGTAATACTACTCCCTTGGTGATATCTTTAGAGATAGTAGTCAATTCCAACATGGTTAATGATCAATTGCAGTTAGTTTCATATGGATTACAGTCTGAGCCACTGACTGAGATTGGTGCATTCTATTGGCATTACACTGTGAGGTACGCTCATCAATTTACCTTTGATGACCATGTTAATGAGATTATGATACAGAGATGTACTTTGGTTCCTAGTGCTTATCATTAGTTATGGAATAGTTTGATGCCTCGGGATGAGAGTTGTGATGGGCACGACATGGTGATAGGTCCTGCAGTTGATAGCTTGATAATACATGACTTAGAGTAGGAGTTTTGGAGTGATGCTTCAGCAGGGTATGTACATCAGTTAGAAATTGATCCTTGTGTTGAGGAGTTGATGGTAGGAAAATTTGGTTTGGGTTCCATTTCTTGTTGTTCATCTTGTGATGGCTTTTCACCATCAGGGGTGCATGGGAGTTATGGTTATGAGACAGTGGCCGATGATCTACAGAGTTGTGTTGATTGCAGGAGTTGTACAGTGTGTGGATTCTCCATACTTGGTATAGTTTCATATGAGAGCATTCACCATTGTTGCAGAGTTGGATTGTACATTTCGTATAGGCCAGTGGGATGCATTGATGGTATTTATTGTGTTGGCAGTTTGATTTGTCCACTTTACTTGGGTTCTGATGTTCTAAGAGTTTGTGTCTCATGGGTTTTTGACTATGGTGGTGGTGATTTTGGAGTTTGGTTGAGCTATAATTGTCAGTTTGATTATGGATTCCTCTTGGTCATATTGCAGAGGATATTGCAGGAGCATGTGTTAATTGGTAGTAGTATAGTTCATGACTACATTTGGGATCCAGGTGGATTGATTGGTTTATTGTTCAGTCATTGCTTGAGGACAAGCAATGTTTGGGGAAGGGAGGACTTGTCATGTCCCCTTTTCAAATAATAAAAAAATAATAATCTTTGCTAAGACAGGCAGGCCCAAGAAAGTGAAGTTTCGGAAAAAGGGGGGTTAATCTTTGGAAACCGTTGGACTAATAAATGAAATTATTATTAAAATATGTTTCATTAACATCTCTTGGACGTGAGTTATGGTTATGGCCTCTTTTAAGGGGTTTGGAGGCATTTTGGGCAGGGAGGAGAACTTGATTTTTGCTCATTCTTTGTTATTCTTCAGAGGCTGCCAAACCTGTGGAGAAGGAGACCCAAGAACGAGAGTTTGCAGGTTTCCAGGGAGACCCAAGAACGGGATTTTGTAGGTTTCCAGGAAGGCTAAGGACGGGATTTTGAAGCCATTCCATGTGCATGCTCATACAGAGTTTGCCTTTGTGCTGAACAGTGTAGATTTGTGGGTTTTTGGGTGTGTTTTTTGCATGAGTTTGGTGTTTTCAGTTGAGCATTTCATATCAGTTTTGGTTGCTGCTGTATTTCAGACTTTAAGCTATTAAAATAGAGCTGAATATATGTATTGGGATATGATTAAACTTCTGAGATAGTTTATTAGTGTTTTTGTGGTGTTTCCGGGCATTTTTGTGTTAATTTCGGGAGCTCGATGAGCATAGTTTTTGTCCTACATTTGTGAGCTGTTGTGTAAAGGCTATATAGATCTGGAAATGTCATTTTTTAGGCTGTTATGCTGCTGAAAAATCTTTAAAAATGGCCATTTTCAGATTTATTAATAATAGGTAAAGCTGTGAAGCTTTTGGCACCATTTCTGGCATACCCGATTTGGGGTTTCTTGAGAAATTTGGAGGATCTTTGTGATATTAGTTGTTTGATCTTAAAGATCTGATTAAAGATTGGAAATATCATACAAAATCAAAAAAGGGACATTTCAGGGGAACCTTTTAGTTGTAGGTATAACAGTATTTTGTTCACCAAGCTTTTTAAACAATGCACAAATGCTACCTTTTGGTTTTTTTTTTTTTGTACATCTTGATATGATAATTGTTTGCATAATATCTTCTTTATTCATCCCTCTTAACATGTCAAATATCCAATTGACCACTAACATAAGCTACATGGGTCATAATGGACTCAAGGGAGGATGCAAATTGTGCTCTCATCGGATTGGTTTGTCCACAAGCTTTCAAGCCACCAATGAGTTCTTCTAATTCATTTTTCCCTCTTTCTATTTCATTCATAATGTTGTCTTGGGTGCCAGGAGGAGGTCTTCCAGTCGGTGCAAGTTGTAGAATTTCTTGCTCTTGTTGTGGAGGGTTTTGATTTTCATCTTGTGGAGGGTTTTGATTAGGATCATTTGGAGGTTTTGTTTTTTTTTTTTGTTGATCCGACTGGGGATTTGGTGGTTGATTATTTACATTTCTTGATAAACAAATTTAAAGAAAAATTGAAAAAACCTACAAACCAATGTAAAAACTTACAAAACAATGCAAAAAAAAGACTAGAAAGCATACTATGCGATCTCAATTTTGAAGGCGATGAGGAGGCATTTTGAGGAGGTGTGTGACAAAATTCTTCAACTTCTTCAATCCATGTGCATGTTGTTTGGGAGAAATGCAAAAGCCAAATGAAATGATAAAATGGGCCATGGGTTTGCAGCTCATTTATTTTAAAAAAATGATTTTTCAAAGCATGTGCACACTACAACGCGTACATGCTTTGTAAAATTAAAATTAAAACATTAGGTGTCATCTTTTTGGCACCACAACTTGGTGCACATACCCATAATGGATATTAAACCAATGTCACAGACAACAATAAAGATCAAATCATCATAGTAGATAAGAGCCTACAACACAAGATAAATTGTAAGTCTCTTTTGTCTTGGGTTTGAGCATCACCTAGATCTAGTGAGTGCACTCAAGCTAGAGTAGTACTGGGATGAGTGACCTGTCAGGATATCCCTGTGCTTCACCTCTATGAGTATCACCTAGATCCAATGAGTGCTAAGTGTTCCATATATTCTCATGAGAGACGAATTCATGTGAATCACTACTTATGAAATATGGATCAATGAGTTTGACTCAAAAACTACATAGTTAGCAATATAAATTTGACTTGCGGTGGAAAATGTTAATAATTAATCTTGGCTTTGGCTATACAAATCAAATTATACTATCAAATATTGTATGCAAAAAATATTATAAAAAATCTATGTACATCATATCAATATAGTGATATTATTTAACATATATAATACTATCGACGTAACCCTTGCACTATTAAAAGATTCAAGTGCTAGTTTTAGAGAATCACATTTCATGTTTGCAAGTTATTCAAAAGAAATGATATGGTTTGTATAATTAGATGGACATAGGTTGGAATTGTAACAATTGAGTGTTGAGGATTGTGGTGGTTGTTACTTTAAAATTTGGTGATTGTATACTTATGTTTAATTCTTACTTTATAAATATAATTAAATAAAAATATCATAAAGTGAAAGTAGTGATTTATTAGAATTATTCATTTATATATTTTATTCATTTATGTTTCTTTTCAAAATTAGTTTTATTATAATATTTGAAAAATGATTTGAAATTGTCACAAAATAATTGATTGACAAATAAAATAGACCATTAAATTTATATTGGACACAATTTATTTTTAAATTGATTGTAATTGTATTATTATTATAGATTTATTATTTAATTTTAAATTAATCTCATAAATAGATAAATAGTTTTTTTTAAGTCAAGACTCATAACATAATATTTTTTTAAAATGGGCAAATAGGTGAACCTACAAACATATAATAGTTTTTAGTATTTAAACCATTTCAAAAAATTATTTTTTTGTAGAATAATTTTAAGAATAATGTAAGATTAGATAAAAATTGAGTCTATTATTTAGGAGGTCTTGGATGAATCTACTAAACTTGACAAAAAATAATAAATAATAAAAATTAATCTTAACTAAAGTGTATTACTAATAAATATAATAAGAAAATAAAAACTATAAATAAATAATTTTCTAAATTTAAACTTTATAAAATTTAAGATTTTTTAAAAATCATAAAATCTACACCAAATACAATAAAATTCAAACAATGATAATTAAAATACAATGTAGAACTTTTTATTGTAAATAATTAAATATTTTAGTAACTCTTTCACATTTTCTTTTTAAAATAAATACATTAAAATACAATTATTAACAAGGTGAGAATATATGTTGACCATTATATCACCTAAAAGTATGAATAGCTTAAACATCACACACTACACTAATATTCAAAATTGACTTAATTTTTCAACCTTGAATTTTTCATCAGTATGTGATATTTAAAGATAGCCACAATATGCCTAATTTACTTCACTCCCTACAACTTATATTTTATTCAATAAAAACGTTTTGAAAATAGAAAAACAAGATTATCTTCTTCGCTAGAAATGGAGTGAATAAGTGAAAATGTCTAGAACGTTCTTACCCAAAATTTAGAAAAAGCAATGTAAAGGAAGTGCATTTTCGTGGCTGTATAGCCACGGGCAATTTACAATGGCTGGTCAAACGAATATTCACATCCACAATAGTACTTGGCTCGTCTTTTTCAGTTATCTATTCAACTTACAAAACAAAAAGCAAAGATTTTATAAACAATTAAACGGCTGCTGTCTTCAACATTCACGCCAGTCAATGTCAACAATGCTGCCCACCAGTGTTGAATACGACTTTTATTATATGACGTTGAATACACATCCAATTTCCTGTCTATAGATTTCTTCTTTCCATCCTTCTTTTCCAGTTTCTCATCCTTCTCAGATTTCTTCTTTAAAAATCCAAACACATTGTCCTTAATTGTGCATTGTGAACATTAAAGAGGCGATAAATGTCTGAGCCAATGTCGAAACGTTCTTCAGCAGATGGTAATGTCGACGAGGAGGCTCAGCAGTTCATCCGCAGCTTTCGCCAAAATCTGCAGCTTGAAAGACTCAATTCACTCTCACTCGCTGCAGCAACAATGGTTTCTTCTCCTCCTCCTCCTGATAATGCCACAAAACTGAAAAAGATCGAAAATTGTAATCTCAATTTCAATTTGATAGCCACCAGAGAAAAAGACGTCGATCAGTCGGCGGAGATTTTCATAACCAAATTTCGCCAGAATCTGAAGATGCAGAGAGAGGAGTCCCTCAAACGTTACAAACAAATGATTGAAATTGGGCATTCCATCCAATGAAAAAAATGGGAGATTGAGATTTGTTCAGGATGTAATTACACTTAGATGATAAAAAAAAACACTTTGAATTCAGAAATAAATTAGCTCAATAGATTGTGGAAATCTGGTACTGTTAATTGTAACAATTTGTTGACAACATTTTTTATTAATTTAAACGATTTTTTTATATTATGTATATGTGATTTGTAACTCGGTTTTACATAATGTTTGCAATTCTTTCTTTCTTTTTTTTGGCAAATGTGGTCGGAGCCACAAACTATATATTAAAATAGCTAGTTTGATAACTCTATGGGGGAAAGAACTAGAAAGAAAACCCAATTTCCTTGTTGAAATACAAAAGCAATAAGCAGAAGAAAAGGGGCCAGCTTTAAACATCACACACTAAGGAAGAAATTAATCCTGGAAAAGTAAGTCAAACTTTGACTATTTAACACTTTTGCACTAGGAATCAAGCCTTAGTGTGTGATGTTTAAGCCATTCGGAAGAGAAGGCCAGCCTTAATCATCACACACTAAGGAAGAAATTAAGCCTGGAAAAGTAAGTCAAACTTTGACTATTTAAGCAGCCCACAAAAGATTTTCCCTACGACAACACAGACTATAAAGGGCTGCAATTGGAGACATTAATTTGAATCCTTGATAAAAAGTTCTGCTAGAACACGAAAGTCAGACAAAATAATTGGATGAGAATTAAGATTAGGATGTGAAGCTGTGGCAACAAACTCTACATGTTGATCATCACATCCCATATTTGCAATTCTTAAAAGAACTCATTTCTTTTCTATGATTGAATCGGAATAGATAGGAACAAATTTTAGAATATTTTAATTTTGATTATGCTTGCAATTCTTATAAGAACTCATCTGTTTTCTATGATTGAATGGAGAATAGGTGAGAATAAATTTTAAAATATTATAATTTTTAGTTTGATGTGTTAAATTAGAATTGAAATATGAGTTTCAAATTCGAAATAAAGATCTGTTAATCTCATTTCAAAAGTAGATTTGGAATTAGAATTTAATATAGTTTTCATTTTCATTTTGTCTGTTGAACAAAATCAGTATTTGACAAATTCTGAATTAACAAATCTAACATTACGACTATAAGAAAAATACAACATTTTCTAATACCACCAGCCAAATAAAATCTTAAAAGAGAATTATGTAGAAAAAGACAATACGTTATAAAATATTCAATTTTAAATATAAAATATAAAATATAAAATAAAGGATATTTAAGATATTTAATAATATATGAATATACTTTGTTAGAGAAAACACGCCTTACTACACAATAAACGTTCGATGCACATTTGATGTTTTGACGTTGCAGCAGGTGGATTCCACGCTTTGGTTATTTCTCTCGTTTACAATTTGCATTCAATATAAACGGTTTTCTAGAAATCTTCAATTGCAGTATTAAACAATTAGAATTCACATAATAATCATCTTACACACTCTTTCTTTCTGTGTACGTCAATATAATATATGAAAGTGGGGAGGACTATAGGTAATGGCTTTTTTTTCAAATTTTGTAGTGATTTGTTCTTATTTGAAATTAGTAGTTGTGCATAAATATTAATATTTATTAAGAAAACATAAAATAAAATAGAATAGATTTAATTAAATGAATTTTTTCAATTATCTAACATTTAGTCAAAAAAAATATTGAGAGCTTTTCTTAGTAAGTTGATTAAAGTTTTGAGTGATATTTGAAGTCAATTTTTCTAACATTCTATTAGAGTGATCAAATTAATTGACCCTAATAAATCTAAAGACTGATAAAACTAAAGACTAAATAAAAGTTGTGTGAGAGTTTGAACATTAATAAGTAGAGGTGACAATCATAAGCATAAATAAATCTTCAAAAATTACATATTGAATAGCGCATTAAAAATTTCTTAATGGGACATCTTTAATGACAAAATAAAGGATGTCCTCACTTTTCTATCAAGTTTTTTCCTAAAATACTTGACAGAAACAATTTCTTAGAAAACTATTTGAAATCATCACATTTAAAAATCAATTCATATAATTAATAAAATGTAATAAGTATATAATATATAAAATATCACCTAAATAACATCTAAAAAGCCTCTACAATATTAGTAAATTGAAGAATTAACAATTTTATATTCAAAACAAAATATATGTTTTATGGATTCAATCATGTAATCAGGATCTAAAATTATAACTAGTACAAGAGATTTGGCATGTAAGGATTCATGTGTGGCAAAATCAGGGGGTGTGTTGTGCTCCCTGCTATTGAAAAGATAGGCGACGCTTTGCTAGGGTTAGAGCTCAAGCTCATATCAACAAAGAATAAATTGACAAAACAAAGAAGAGAATGTTCAGTGAAAATTCAAAGGAAGGCAAATTAAATTTCTCGTGACTTGAAATTTATTGACATTGGCAGTGACATGGGTAGTTACACCACAATTAACACTTGTCAGTAGATTGAACACTTATGGACTTTGGAGATCCCCCTCAAAGAAGGGCTCTTCTTAGAATGAGGGCACTGCATGACTTGATCTTTAAGCTCTTGTATACTAGTTGCTATTTATTTTCTGACAGTTTAAACATCACATATTAAGACTTTATTTTTATGTTAGAAGTGTTAAAAAATCAAAATTTACTGTTTTATTAACTAATGTACATCATATCTTACGATCTCTTTTTTGTTTTTAGTAAAGTTATAAACAGTAAAAGTAAGTGTATTCTAGGGATAAAATGGTTTATTTTTACCATTTGGCCTTGCATTTAAATTATTATTTAATGAAAAAAATTATAATAAAAATTAAAAATATATATGTTTAATGTAACTTGTGATTTATCTAACGTGTATTATCCCTTAAAATTACAAACTTAGCTTGAGGAAATTACATCTTCTTCAATTCCTCTCCCTAAAATGATTGATGGTGGGATATGCACTCTTAATTACCATACGGTCTCAAAATGGACACACTTCATTTTGAGACCTTTTAGCCCTCCTTACTATGGTTTTCGACTCTCATTTTCTTACTCTAATCCATCTCACACTTCTAGACCATCTCCTTCCTTCCAATACGGTCCTTTAAGTGTTGTATTACCACATTTTTTTCATGTCTTTTGGGCCCATTATTTCCAAGCTCTATATGCACTTCCTCTAATACTTCTGAGGGCCCCTCCTCTTCCCTTTTTTTTCAAAAATAGATCGACCCAAGTCAACCAATTTAAGAAGAGGTCAACCTCATCCTCAGGTTTACCTATTTTTTGACCTCTTCCCTAGTGATTGTGAAGCACGAGGCCCAAAATGCCTCAGGGTTTCAAATATTAATTTCACACTTTCCAATTGGCTTGTATTATTTTCCCATCCAAAAACTAGTATATATAGAGGCTTGGGGGCTTCATTTTCACATCCACACTCTTTATGATCAAGAATTTAAGGTATTCAAGAGCTCAAGGCATTCAAGGAAGAAAGAAAATGTTCTCAAGCATCTTCAAGTCCAATCATTTTCCTCTTTATATCAAGCTTCTTCCTTAAAAGTGGTATTGAGGTTTGTCTTCAAAGGAGGAGACTATCATTCCTAATCCTTTGATTTCTTCTATCATCCATTATGGCATGTCACATACATTCCTATTCATGAGATTTTGGCTTCTTTGATTTCCTTTTGGTTTCTTTAAGTCAAAGCTATTACATTTACATACTTCATCACATATCAAATTTAATTGCATCTATAAAGGTAATTATATATTTCACTTGGTGTATTAGATCCTACTTGATATTAGCATTTAATTTACCATTATATTTATATTTCATTTCAATGTTGATTCCTCAATCTAGGGCTTGACCAAGGAAAATCCTCATCCACCCAAAAAAAAAAATTAAAATTAAAATCAAATTTGTTGTGTCTAGGAGCAGGATAGTGAATTTGTGGTTGCAAATCTGGAATGACAAGTAGAAAGTATGGTTTCATTGGTGAGGTTTGTGGAAAGTTTCCTTTGGATAATGGATTTCCTAAACATACATATGGGTTAGGATGTATTCTTTATAAGAAAGTTTCATTGTTTTCTTTGAGTATTAATCACATTTATAGTGGACCTTTAAAACTCATTAACAAGATCTTGTGCATTTTGACTAAAGAATTGAAATGGATCCTTTTTCCAATGATGGTGTTCTAGTTGATTTCTGGGGTTGTATGATAATCTTCATTCTTTCCATCAGAAGAAGAGACAACCATATTGTTTAAATATTGATGGTTACTTTGGGGAACATATGGGTCTTGACATCACACATGATGATATTTTACTAAATGAAAATTTCATACTTTTATAATTATGGAGATAATTGATATTTAAATGGATGTTAATGATCTTGAAAAAGTGATTAGAATTGGAAAAATTTTGACTCGGGAAGAACATGATCAATTTAGCTCTCTTGGATGCATTTAAAGATATATATTTGCATGGATTTGAATATTCCTAGTATTGATCCTAATATTGTGATACATAACATTATTCTTGCACCAAATGCTAAACCTATTAGACAAAAGTCCCATAAGATGAATCTATGTATTTCCCTTTTGGTTAAAGCTAAAATAGAAAAACATCTAGACATCGGATTTACTCGCTCCTTTGATTATTCTCCATGGGTAAAAAAATCTTTTTATTATTTCTAAGGGTTATAATAAGAGAAGGATGTGCATTAATTTCTTAGATTTAAATAAACCATCTTTGAAAGATGATTTCCCTTGCTAAACATTGGCATGATAATGGATTGTACCATTGGACATGCTTTATTATCTTTCATGGATGGTTTTTCCAGTTACAATCAAATATGTATTCTCTTGAGGATCAATATAAAACTATATTTATAATGCCTTGGAGAACCTTTTTTGGGGTTATGATGCCTTTTGTATTAAAGAATGTGTATGCAACTTATCAACATATTATGAATCCATCTTTCATGATTACATCCATAAAATTCTTGAAGATTATGTTTTTGATATTCTTTCTATATATATTCAACATGGAGAACATACTCCCAACCTTCAAATAGTCTTTGAACAGATACAGAGTTATAATAAGTGCTTGAATCCTTAGAAGTGTGTCTTTGGGCTAGAAAGTCAAAAAGTACTTGAATTTTTAAATCTCTAACCATGGTATTGAAGCAGATATTGAAAAAAATAGGGACCATTATTAATATGCCTCCTCCCAAAAATTTATTTCAACTCATGTGATTATAAGGAAAGATACAAGTTATTAGAATGCTTGTCTCAAGTTTGGTTGATAGAAATACGATAGACAAATGTAGCTAAATAATGTAGCTAAATTATGAAATACGATAGACAAATGTAGCTAAATAATGTCTTGCTTTAGTTTTTACATGTTAAAAACTTAAACAAATAACTATCTCCTTAATGTGGAATCAATTTTTGCTGTTAAATTTTATCCTTTAAAGTACTTTTTCTCCCGAAAGCTTACTTATCAGGACGTCTTGCAAAATGGGCGTTTCTCTTGACAGGATTTTATTTTAAAATTATTTCCCAAAATTAATCAAAGGGATAGCCTTAAGTAATTACTTAGTTGAGGCTCATTCTTCACATATAGCTACTCCTCATATCGAATTTCCTAATGTATAAATGTTATTTGTAAGTAAGAATAATGTTTGGGAACTTTATTTTGATGGATCTACACATAAAATTATTGTTGGTGTAGGTGTGATACTAGTTTCTCCTAAGAAAATACTCCCTCTTTCTTATAAGTTGACTTTTCAATGCACTCATAATATTGTGGAATATGAAGCTTGTATTATTGGTTTGCAATCATCATTATCCCTTCAAATACAACACTTGGATATTTTTGGTGATTCACAATTAATTATGTAATAGATAAAAAGGTTTATATCAAGATAACAATGATAAGATGGTGCAGGATCATGAATTATCCCTTGATTTGTTGTCTAATTTTTTATCTTATGATATTTAGATGGTTACTAGGAAAGAAGATAGACATGTTAATGATATCATGGGTAGTGTTGCATCTCTTTTGTGTCTTGGTGATGATAAGAATTTTTAATTGACTATTCATACTCTTACTTAAACTTCCATCTCTAAGGATAGTCCAATTGTGGCTCAATGTTTAAATTTGCATTCAAATGAGTGGTATTCTCAAATCTTTCAGTTCTTGAAGGATGGAACCTTTATTTAATCTTCTTCGCACAATGCCCATAATTAAATCTGTAAATTGCTAATTTGTTATATTATTTTAGTTGACACTCTCTGTAAGCAATCTTACAATAGTCATTTACATTGATGTCTTGGAAATAATTATATTAAGATAATTTTATAGGAAGCTCATTTGGGATCCTGTGGAGGACGTTTTGGGTGAAAAGTCATTGATACAAAATCCTCTTAGATGCATTCTACATGACCTTAAATAAATATTTGTTCCAATGCCAGCTTAAAGTCTCCTCCTACATGTATAAATACAACTCTATCAAAGTTTAGATGCAAATTAACCACATATCTAATCACAAGATATATATTTTCCAATCACAAGGTATATATTTATGAGTACATTGTTGTAGCAGTACTTTTAAAGCATACAACCAACATTTGGCACGATGTAGAAAGAATATCATCCTAAATATCTTTGTTAGTCCAATCTATAACTAAACAACTCATGCTAACTAAGGTGGTCACCCTTAAAAATTACACACTAAGGGAAGAATTGAGTTTGGGGGGGAAAAAGTCAACTTTGACTATTTAACACTTTTGCTCTAGAAATTAAGTTTAGTGTGTGATGTTTAAGCCATTCCATCTAAGACTCCATATATGACTAACAAATAAAAATAAAAGTCTATAACTTTAATTAGAAACAAATAAAGCATCACTATAATTTGACCTTTATAAATTATTCCATATTTCTATTTGTAAGAATTTTCCTTAGGAAAGAATTCACCAAGATCAATGAACTCAAGCACAAGCATAGAATAGACCAATAGAGTATGATTATAATAAAATATAGTATTCAATTGATGTACAAGTACACTAGGAGTGCCTGTTTATAAAGGCCTCTGGAATGTTTCTAGAATGTCTAGGATTTAGCACACTAATAAGTCTTATAACCAAGCACATGTCCACCAGAAGTGGATTATCCTCCATTAAGCACAAGAGTAAGTGTGATGATGAGAGGATAAACCTACAAAGGTTTAGCACAAAAAATAATGTTGTAGACACCATGTGCTTAATTAAAGTGCAAATAATTATGTTGTGTACATGACAACTCAATTAACTATGCAAACTCCAGTATTGTAGACACCATGTGGTGAATTAGAGTTGCTTACTTCTATTTTGTCAACATGACAACTCATAAAAGTATGCAAACTCCTTAGTGTCAACCTAATAAATAATAAAATAATGCATTGAACTAAGTAAACTTAGGAAAAGTGTAAATAGTGAATACTTATTTACACCAACACACCCTCGCCCCCCCTCCCCTTAAGTGCAACTTAGGGGAATGCACTTAAGCTTAGAAATGCATGATGGGTCATAGCTATGAGGCCATGTTAGGTACCCATGTACAAAAGCAATGTTCTACATACAATGTGATGCAATGCAATCTCTCATAAAGTGGAGAAAGAGGGAAAACCTCATGGGAAAAACCATCCTCTAAAAAGAGAGATAAGTACAATAAAGAAGATGAGAGAGAAGAAGACCAAAAATGAGGAAAAAAATCCCTCCCAAAAGAAAGAAGAGAGAAGTCAAGGGACTCCCCTTTCTACAACATCTGACATAGCCAAGAGATCTCGCAAATGGCTATACTTGACCTTAGTGAAGAGTTTGGTGAAGATATATGTGACCTGCTCTATTGTAGGACAATACTGTAATGCAATGATCTGCTCATGTATTAGCTCTCTAATGTAGTGCATATGAACCTCAATGTGTTTGGTTTTTTGATGCTGAACTAGATGTTTATAGATCTCAATAGCACTCTAATTATCACAATGTATGACTATAGTTTTAGGTAGATCAAATCCAAACTCCTTTAGGATGTGCTATAACCAAAGAGCCTATGTAGCTACATTGACAGCTCCTTGATACTTAACCTCAGTTGAAGAAAGAGCAACATTATTTTTCTTCTTACTCTGCCAACAAATAGGGTTGGAATCAAGGTGAAACATGTATCCTAAAGTAGATTTGTGAGAATCAAGGTCCCTTGCATAGTTTGAGTTTGTATAGCCAACCAACTGAAGTCATGTACCTACTACATAGTGCATCTCATGTGAATGTGTACCCTATGTGTAGTGCAAGATGCGCTTAGTGGCCTTCCAATGAAGCTCATGTGGCTCTTGCATGAAGCAAGAAACCATGCCAACTGCAAAAGCTATATCAGGGCATGTATGTGTCAAGTAGATGAGACTCCCAACTAACGATCTGTATAATGTAGCATCAACAAGTGGAGTGGTACACTTGGCCTCTAACTTGACACCTGAAAGAAAGGGAGTAGGAGCAAGCCTGCAATCACTCATGTGAAATTGAGAAAGCAAGTCAAGAGCATACTTGGGTTGAGAAAGTGTGATCCTTGCTAAAGATTATGTGATCTTAATACTAAGGAAATAATGTAGTAAACCCAAGTCTGTCATACCAAATATGTCCTACAAAGAGATCTTGACACTAGCAATGATGGATGAAGTACTTCCTCTAATGATCAAGTCATCTACATAAAGCACAAGTATCAAATGTGAGTCATCCTGCTGAAGAATGTAGACATTTGAATCAAAATGACACCTAGTGAATCCTGTTGAAAGTAAGAAGGAATCCATCTTGGCATACCAAGCCCGAGGAGCCTGCTTAAGACCATAGATAGACTTCTTCAATCTGCAAACCATAGTAGCATCTTGTATGAACCCCTGTGGCTGCTCCATATAAATCTAATCATGAAGATCACCATTTTAAAAAGAACTCTTTACATCCATCTGATGTACAACCCAACCATGAGCTAAAACTATAGCTAGCATCAAGCAAATGGAGTTCATCTTGGCAACTGGTGCAAAATTATCTATATAGTCAATACCTAGAACTTATAAGAAACCTTTGGCAACTAGTCTGGCCTTATGCTTATCCACACTTTCATCTACTGCAAATTTAGTTCAATAGATCCACTTACATTGAACTAACTTTCTTCCCTTAGGAAGGGGAACTAAGTCCCAAGTGTTTTTTTTCATCAAAGAGTTATATTCTTCCTCCATGGCCTTGGAATCCTTGATGCTTCCTTAAATGACTGTGGACCTGAAGCAATGGCTATAAAGCATGTGGAAATGATTTTTGTTGTGACCTTGTCTGCCGAGTGTCTAAAGGATTCCCCACCAATGAACCTATTGAATCAAGCGTTTGCAGTGCCCAATGAGGTTTAGTGGAAGATGAAGGAATATCCTCAACTATTTGAAGACCCTACAAAGGTGGTGCCCTGTAAGTCAAAGTTGAAGGAATCTCATCTTCTGAGTCACTATCATCACTATGATCACTTTCCATGAAGGAGGAAGAAGGAGGAGTTGAAGAAGCCAAACTTGGAAAAGTTTCTTCAAAGTGAACACTCTTCTCAAAAAAAATATTTCATGTGTCTCTGGATCCATGATTTTGTATGCCTTAAGATGGTCAAGATATCCAAAAAATATACAAGGTTTGAATTTGAGGTTCTAATGCCTTTCACTTTTGTGGAGGTATCCTTGCCCATGTTGGACAACCAAAAACTTTAAATTTCTTTACACTTGGTTTTCTACCACACCAAGCCTCAAAGGTGTAATTCCATCTAAGGCATTATGGGGACTTACGTTTTGGATGTAATTGGCACAACACATGGCTTCTACCTAGAACACTTGATCTAGAGACTTATGTTGAAGCATACAAGTGGTCATCTCTTGATGGGTTCTATTCTTCCTTTCAGCAACACTATTCTACTATGGTGTGTAGGCAACTGAATGTTGAAGATCAATACCCTCATGAGTGCAAATTTCTATAAGCCTAGAGTTGACATATTCTCTGCCATTTTCTATTCATAGAATCTTGATGGCTTTCCCTAATTTTTTCTCAACTTGAGCTTTAAAGGTGATAAACGTATCAAATACATCACTCTTATGAGCAAGAAAGAAAACCCAAGTGTAGTGTGAAAAGTCATCAATACAGGTGAGAACATAGTGAGCCTTACCAAAGATGGTACTAGAAATGGGCCAACTACATCACTATGAACCAATTCAAGAATAGCAGTAGCCTTCCAAGACTTCCCCTTCTCATATTTATCTTCAAGATGCTTGCCTACCTCACAAGCTAGACATACACCCTCTAAATACTTGACTTGAGGTAGACCAATGACCATATTGTTGCTACTGAGTTGTTGAAGGTAGTAATAATTGAGATGTCCAAATCTCTCATGCCATAGTTTACTTTATGAATTTTAATGAGTCAACAAGGCAAGGGAAGTGGACTTAGGCACAAAATGAGAAAAAGAGTAAAGTCTTGTCTCATGATTAGCCTTTCCAACTGCCACCATAGAATCATCCTTGAGATTTTTCACAACAACTATATCAGGAAGGAGCTCCCCTTTGTTGCCACATCCATAGTGAGTTATTTGGTAGATGGAAAGAAGGTTGGTGCTAAGGTTAGGAACATGAAGAACATCCTTGAAGATACCATTATCCAACTCAACATTCCCTTTCCCTTCAACTTCCACTTGAGTATCATTTCCCACCTAGATGTAAGGTACATTTGATGGTTTCAAAGAGGAAAAATGCTCCCTTGAAGCACCCATATGATGTGTAGCTCCTAAATCAAAAACCCATTCCTCAACATTGTTTGTACTTGTTACCAAAGCTTGTCCCTTACCTTTTGATGTGGTTGAAGATCCCTTATCTATATAGGCATTTGGTACATCAATTTTGTGTTTCCTCGTTAGGTTTACCAATTCATCAACTTGCTTAACCTTATACTTGTGTTCATCATGACCATTATTCTTACAATAGGCACAAGTTCTCTTCTCCCTTTTGTTGGAGTTGTTCCCCTTATAATTATTTTTGGAAAAATACTTGTCTTGTTGTGAGGAAGATTGCTAAGTGGAAGAAGATTGATGTGAGGAAGATTGTTGTTTAGAGGAGGATTGTTGTGTGTCATCTTGTGACTTAGCCTTCCACTTCTTCTTCTTCTTGTTGGAGTTTTTACCACTTGAATTCCCTTCATTAGCTACCAAGGCTTTGGTTTTGGAAGACTGGAGAATTCCCATACTCACTAAATTGTCATGTTGTAAGACCAACACTTCTAAAAATTTCTCGAATGAAGGCTTAGTGTAGGCACTACCCATCATTAATTTGTGAGTATTGTAACTAGAAACAAAAGGAGCATTTTCAAGTGGAAGATGAGTCATTATATGTTTGATCATCTTTCCATCCTTGATGGGTTCACCACAATCCTTAAGTTGTGCCCTATACATGTCTACTTGGGTAAGAGAATATGTTATGGTGTTGAAACTCTTAAGATCCAACTTGAGAAGTTTATCCTCAATGGTGTAGGCCATGTCTTCACCTATGGTCCCATACAATGCTTCAAGTTTAGCCCAAACTTCTATTGGATTGGTAAGTTTCCTAATGTGATATCTAATGGGATTTGAGATATTCTTAAGCAAGGTTCCTAGGGTCATTTCTTGTTCAGATTCCCAGTCTTCTTTTTGAGTTTCATCAGCATCAACCTAAGGTTTCTTTGCTACACCAGTTACATAATGCAACAAACCTTTTTCAACCAATGGTTCCTTTATGTTTTCTTTCCAAGTAGCATAATTATGTGGAGTTAACTTTGAAAAATAACCCATAATGCAAGAGCACAATATTAAGGAGACACAAAACACAATACACCCCCCCCAAATGAAAGATTTTGGCACTTTATATGTAGTGCATTTACAATAGGCCACTTGTCAAAATGGGCAAAGTGGGCTTCTAATTTTTTTATTTACAACCTCCTCTTGGAGTTCAAATCTAAAATTTTATAATGTAGTTGAGAATACAACAATTTTGAAGTAATACAATGCAAAAATGGACCTATTTCTAAAAGTGGTATTTTTGTCCACACAAGCCTATAATCTGATCGCAGATTTGGAAGGTAGAAAAAAAAAATAGAACCTAAAAATGTGTCTAGATGAGCCCATACGGAGTGTTTGAAGTTGCAAAATGTAGGATTTGACAGATACAGTTGTCAAAAAAAGTTATTTCTGACAAATCCATGCACCAAAACAAGAAAAGAACAACACCATTGAAAAGTTAAAGAAATTATACCCAAAATCAAAAGACAATTGCACTTGATTTGGAGTCTAGATGATCGAGATATGGCCTCTCAAAGTGATACTGTCAAATCAAAACTGAATCTAGAGAAGGGTCTAGAGAGAAAAACACTATGTTAAATTTGATGTCTAAACAACTATCGAAATAGTTCAAATTTGCCTAGAAATGATGGTCAAACGATTGTCAAATTTAAGCTCATAAAATGATGACATTAGTGAAAACTCTACCCTTGGATGATATCACTACTAATGTCAGCAGTGTATAGACTATACAAATCTAGTGATGTGATAGTACAAGTGTCATATGCATATGACATGGAGGATGACTAGGATGTATGGTGGATGTCGTGTGGCAGCTAACTCGACTCTATGTATCTAATGTGCCAACTTGTCAATATGGCAAAGGGTTCTGCAGTGGGTCAACCATGGAGGGGTCAGTGCTGACATGGTTGTGCTAGAACAACAGATCATTGCCGTGTGGCAAAAGAAGTGACAGCTATCGGGAGAAGAGTTGTAGACTACATCGAGGGGTTTAAACAACATAGTGGTTGAAAAACATACAAAGACCAATGGGTTCTTTGTCATCAGGAGTATGTTGATCACTGGAGGTTCACCGGGTTTTGGGATATAAATCCCACATGCAACACAAGAAAAGCTTCGAAGTGTTCAAAAGGACAAGCCACCATAAAGTGAAATGAATGTTGGAGCCACCAGTGTCTGGGCAGTAATGTAGAGTGTCGTGGCCAAATTGCTATGAAGGTTGATGTTGGATATTGTATACCATCCACCAAATTTGTACAATGTAGTCCATCAAAATAGTGAAGGAATATTTTGAGAATATTCTCTGTGGGGGCCGAGGTTTCACCACTTCGTTCCTACAAAAAAAATTCTTTGCAGGCTAAATAGGCCAAAAAAATTTCTAAAAATTATCTCTGAAAATGTAGAGAAAAATACAAATCTGGAAAATAAATTAATAGATCTAATAAATGACCATACCAGATTTGCAAATCTAGCCTTCGTGTGTTGGTTTGAAAAAAAAATTTACCTTAAAATTGACTATAGCCTAGGGTAGGCATATTTATAGTCAATTTTTACCAAATTGACACTTCAGACATAATGGCAAGGTCCATTTTGGCTCTAGATCCTCCCAATTACAGCAGATGCTCTGGATCTAAATCAAATCCTTTTAGAGGTGAAGTAACAAGATCTCCAATGACTATGTGAAGAGAATCTCTCAGCTCTGATACCATGTAAGAATTTTTCTTAAGGAAAAATTCACCCAAGATCAAGGAACTCAAGCACAAGCACAAAATAGACCAACAGAGTATGATCAGAATAACAATATAGTATTCAATTGATGTACAAGTACACTAGGAATGACTATATATAAAGGCCTCTACAATGTCTAAGAGTCAACACACTAATAAGTCTTATAGCAAGCACATGTCCACTAGGAGTGGATTATCCTCCATTAAGCACACGAGTAAGTGTGATGATGACAAGATAAGCTTACAAAGGTCTAACATGAAAAATAATGTTGTAGACACCATTTGCTTAATTAAGAGTGCAAATAACTATGTTATCTACATGACAACTGAATTAATTATGCTGCAAACTCTAGTGTTGTAGACACCATGTGCTAAATTAGAGTGCTTACTTCTGTGTTGTCAACATGACAACTCATAAAAGTATACAAACTCCTAAGTGTCAACCTAATAGATAATAAAATAATGCATTAACCTAAGTAAACTTAAGTAAAGTATATAGTGAATACTTATTTACACCAACACTATTTTTTTTTTTTGGACGGTGATTCTCTATCAACTCTCAAATTCCACTACACAAATGAAACTCATCCCACCTCCATCCCTTCCTCCTCATCTTCAAAGCACTCATTATAATTAGACACAAACCTTAGGCATGTCCACTCCACTAGAGAATCCATTCCAACTAACGTTTCCTTTTCAGACAATGATTCCATAATTCTTTTCACTTCTACTTCACTTTCATTGAGATCAAAATCTTAGGCCATAATCATCGTAGTGTTATCAACGTTAATCTTTAAGTGATGTTTTTCTTCTTGAAATAAAATCCCTAAAGTCCCCTTCTATGATATGTAACTAGGCCAAAAAGGGATTTCTTCTACTTTGTTGTCCAGAAAGTGAATGTAGGTTCCATCATCAAATTTCAATACTATAAATACTTCTAATATTTATTTATGCACTTACTACTTACCATGCTTGATACTTCAATCATCTATAGTTTGAAAGAGATTCATATGCTTAAACTTATAACACATATATCACCTCATTAAAGTTAGTCTACTCATTTAGGATTTTCTCTATTCTAATTATCCTTCCTCACTATCTACACAATGTGACATCATTTGCAATACATCATCATAGCCACCCTTCTCACCTTCCTAGGCTCAAACATTTCTATTAATAATTACCAACACCTACCTATCAAAACATCAAAGGTGTAAACTTACCTTAATGCCTTTTCTTCCCATAGCCCACCAAGATGGTCAAATTTTTCAAAGTGAAGTTCACCCATCTTTAAATTGCATGGTCCATTTTGATAACTTATCTTCATCGACATTTCCCTCCTTTCTTAACATGACAAACAAAACAAGGGTTGAAGGGTAGCCTAGTTCCTGTCAAGTATAGGTATAATAGTTCCTACCAAGTACAGGTACAGGTGGTAGATTCAAAAGTTTGATTTGATAGGAATAATGTATAAAATTAGTAAGGACAAAACTATCAATCTTGATGGTAAAAAATCTAAGTTTGAGAAACATATTTATATATATAAAAAAAATTGTAAGGCATAATATTTATATAAAAAGAAGATTTTGAAGTAAGGCAAGGCTTCTATAGCACAATAATAAAGAGTGCACTTAAAAGAGTATTATCCATTTAATCCTTACCTTACACAGAATAAGATGCCTAATGTTCTAATGGTTTCCTATTAATGATAGGGTTTGATGACCCATGAAAACTCTTATAGATTTATCTCTGTCATTTGCCTATTCATTGAGTGTAGTTAAAATTCTATATGCACATGACATCAAAGACATTATTAAAATTACCAAATAAATCAAGAAAACAAAATAAATTTCAAATTCTACTTGGATAAACATGTTTCCTGAGAGGATCCACTTTGATATTTCCACAAACATCTTTAATCACTATGTCCATATAACGTGATTAATATTGATTTTTCAAATGAATGGATAGGGATTATAACAATGAAATTTCATCACATTTAGCATTCTAAAATAGAACGAAAATATTCCTTGTTAAAATAAATTGAAAAAGATTATACTGATTCAAAACATTTGGATTGAAATACAATACATTTTCTAGATAAATTATAGTCAGCCCTAAAATATGTTCAAGTAATGTCATATGAACTAAATGCAACAAAAAAATCTTAGCAACAAAAAAAATAGCTTGAACTCTATATATTGTTTATGAATATTATTAAAAACTTGAGATTGTTTCATGATTTCAATAAAGTAACATTTCAAATTTCAGATGCATTATCACTTACATTAAATTTATATACAACCTAAAGGGCACTAGATTTTAGTCTTCTATAAAACTTCAAGAAGATGTTATTTGATGAACTGATATGTTTTCCAAATTTTGCAATTGGGTTTTACTTGCCAAATGATATTATTCCTACAACAAAATAAATGCCTAAAACTAAATAAAAAAATGCAATGCATGTTCACAAAATAATAAACTTTTCTTCCACATTCAAAGAACAAAAAAATGCCATGTCTACCTGTAAAAAACTAAAAACTTGGTAGCACAACAAAATGTGGTTTTTGTTGATTCAAAACTACAACCATGTATTTTGTTACTACAATTGCAATAACAAAAGAAACCGTCATTGTAATGGTTAACTTGGTAATTTCATGACTGATTTCATTGGTTTCAATGGCTAGCCATCAATAACTAAATGAGGGAAAAAAATAGTACATACTGCATAATATACTTTAAATAAATTGTAGTTTATGAGGTTTTATTAGACCTAGGATGTTCCTCACCAACCAACTCCAAATTTTGCCTTCATCTTTCACCAATGCAGAGTCACAACCTTGTCTATACTACTCTACAATATCAATTTTATAAAATAAGCTATTCTTATAGTCTCCATAAAAATAAGATGTAAATCCCCACAAAGACATTGCCAAAGACATGTCTTTCTCCCCTGTGAAATTCTTATCAAATATGACAATCACAAACACCTCCACCATTGGAGTTAAAGAACTCATCAATATGACACTCGACACAAAAGATGTCAAAAAGATCCCACCATAACAATCATTGTGGCCAATCAACTAATTACCTTAGTAATAAAGCATTGGACATCCTTCTACATTGACTCCATGACTAGATGGAAACATGTATTTTCCTAAGAATAACATACTGACTTCATTTTATTTTTCAACCTGAGAGCATAAGCTTGAGAGGGTAGTTGTAGAGTATATGCTCTAATTCCTCGTTAAGTCATTACAACTACAATAGAAAAGGAATGTTGAAGGAAATTAAGCTAAGAACTGAAAAAAAATTTCCTTAAAGCTTAGAGTAATGTTGTGAACAATAAATCTACTTAAACACATATGCTACTAGAATAGTTCAATGATTCAGTTATCAATGGTTACAAGAATAGCAGAAGTGTACTTTGCAAGGAAATAAACTAAGAAAGGAAATCTATTCTAACAAAGAAGTTCACTGACCAAGTGGGCCCCCTTAGATGAGTGAATAGAAAACAATCAAGTCCAAAAGTGAAAACTTGAACTCTTTATTCTATTCATTCATAATAAGATATTACATTTGAAACAAGATTCTACTCTACTAAAACAATCTACTCTATTTCCTTTCGGTCAAATGATGAAAAGATCAAAATCAAAAATCTCCTTTCAAGGTTACAATGGAAATTATTTAAAGGAAACCTCAACAATTTTATGCTCCTATGATCACTCCATCAATGAGGATCAATTAAAAATTATAAAGTCTACAACAGAAACACTTATAACTATGTTTTAACTCCCCTAGAAATATAGCAGGTTGAAGAAGCTATCTTCGTGCGCCACCATAACAAAATTTGCACCATGACTTGTTTATATAGTGATTCATCAATCATCTAGTTGGTTTTGACTTTAGCACTGAAATTTTGTCTTTAATATGTGTGATAACACTTATAGAGCATTAAACACAATGACTTCTACCTACATGCATTCATTTCATCATCAATGTTAGAAAAGGTGTAATGTTCAGATTATTACTCTTGAAAATCCTACGGCTATAGGAAAGGGACCTACCCAAACATAGCATAGAAGAGGAAATATTTATCAACATGTAATATCCTTCATTAAACCATAAAAAAACCATAGATTTAAGAAAACAAGACATAACTAATCAATCTATACTTCAATCTTTATGTCTTAACATATAGACAACATATTCATAAAACATAAGTTCTTTTGCTTAAACCATAGAGTCATAAATTATTTCTTGCAAGATAATTGTTAAAAAAAAGATAAAAAGTTCTCAAAATAATGGCCTTTTAGAGGCTCATCACATTGTAAAAAGGGGTAAATTACCTTTTGTATAGGAGGCTTCTCTATCAATTTCATGACATTATTGTATCACAGATACTGTTTTGCTACATAATATTCATAATTTTGAGTTACATACAAAAATAAACCCTCTGCAAAATAAAAAATTATACATTCAAAGTTCCAAAATATATAGGATTTCCCATAGAAAAACTAGCAAAATCCAAAATTCCATACATATCATTCATCCAATTCTACAAAGGTTGAAAGTGATAAGTTTCTTAATGAAAATTGAGGATAGATAAATTAAATGTAGGGCTCAACTTTCCCTTTTGGAGGACCTTCAGACTAGTTTCATCCCAAACATGGTGGAAAGCATGGGAGCATATTTATTACTATCAGAAAAGCAAAAATAAGGAAACAAGACAAGAAATACTATCAATTTCAGGATTTTTTTAACTATTGTTTTATTTTGATATCGATGTATTTTATTTGATGAATTCTATAGTGTCATTTCTCTACAAGGGCTACTATCACCCGTTTACCAATACAATCCTATGAAAAATCTTTACACAATTAGCACAACATGTCTAACAGCTACATGTAAAAAAAAACTAATCACCTTTAGTGAAGCTGACAAATGCATGATTGATTTCTAATTGTTCTCATAAAGTTAATAGTATAACTCCTAATTTTACATGATACACACTTGTCTTTGATAACTCACTTAGCTTAATAACATATATGCCATTTAATTGCCAAATGTCCAACCCCCTTACAAACTATCAGAAATGCTTTGTGGATGATAATTATCAAATAGATACATGTCACACCTATCTACTACATGAAAGGAAAGAAGTTCTAATTGCCAACTGCCCAAAATAAGAGACCCAAAACTTTGGTCCGCTAATCACTTACAATAGTGCCAACTTGAAAATTGTTATCTTGACTTTCACCTCTTCTCTTGTGTTGAAGACTATGAAAGTATTAATCTGCATTGTCTAAAAGTAATTGTCCATCATCTTGGCTAATTTAAAAAGAAAAAAAATTGAACTAAAATAATAGCGAAGGACAATAAAGAATTGTAATTGGTTTTAGACAAAACTATTAATCACCAGCCTTGGCAATAGGCTTGCCTTGGTAGGAACTAAAAATCATCTAAAATGTTTAACATCTTCTTTATCTTTTAAACATAATTGTCCAAATGCCAAGCATCAATCCTATTTTGTTTGAAAGCCTCTACCACCACCATTGAATCCACCTCTAAATGTAGCTTTGACACACCCAAAGATTGAGCACATTGAACTTCCATAAGAGGACTTTCATCTCTATAATATTATTTGTCCCTTCTACCAATCTTTGTGCAGCAAAGGCAGTCATTTCTCATTAATGATCCCTAAGGATTACAACTACCTATTAAGGGCCTAGATTCTCTTTAGTTGGACCAACAAAATTTTATTTGATACATCTTTCTGAACTAGAGATTCCCAATAAAAATTCACCCATCCTTTACTCTTCCCATCCTTCTTCACCCCCAAACTTTCATTCCTAGTCTTAATACCTGGGCATTGGTTTTTAAATCAAGTTGTATGTCTTTGAAAAGGAGTTTTTAGAAATATTACCTCTAAAAAAAGTACCACCCACTACCTCTTTAATAAAGTGATTGATCCTCTAAAGAAGCCTCTCCAAAGACTCATCCTTGTCCTAAAAAATTCATCTATTCCTCTCCTTCCAAATTCTCCATATGACTATTGAGCGGATAACTATCCATATGTTTGATAGTGCAATTTTTTTCTATAGTCTAGGCCAACTTGTAAAGAAATTATTTAAAGAATGTATGTAAATAACCAATACCATCCCAACTTGCCCTCATCATCTCCCAACAAGTCATCACTACTAGTAAATTAAGTAGAAGGTGGTCTATAGATTCATCTTGATTTTTATACATCGTACACCTACTAAGACCACAAAAACTCTATCTTCTCCTTCACTCCCCTATTAAGATCCTTTCCTGCATAGCCAACCATGCAAATAAACATGCTTTTAGGAGGCAATCTCGATGCCAACAAAGATCAACAAAATTAAAACTTAAGTTCTCATTCCTTGAAACCAAGCTATATCCTAGTTTAATAGAATACTCCCTGAAGATGAAGCACATGAAAACATTCTATCTTCCTAATTAATTTCAAAAACTTCCCTCTAACTAAAGATATATCTTAGTTATTCATGTTGTTGTGCAGAAAGTCCCTCCACCCTATGATTCTTCCATATCCAACATCCTCCCATATGATTATCAACCCACTCCATTTAATCAATTACCTAGTCACTACCCCATAACTTGATTAGAAAAAATTTTAAGTTCTCATACTCTTGGGAATCAAAAAGAGTTGGATAAGTATTCCAAGAATCATCACAAAAATTAGCCTTCTAACCATCTACTACCTTCAAAGAGACATAATCAGTAATAACATATCTACAAGACATTAGAAATTTCCAAATAGTTGAACCCATAGGGATGTCCCTCATAGTTAAAATCCTCATATCCTCTTGTGAATCTAAGTACTTTAAAAAATTTGACATATCATTTATTTGAGGATCTATAAAGATTCCAAAATAACTTTTCTCCTATTACCACACTCATTAGATTCTAACCTTGCAAGCCAACTCCACCCAAGTCTTTTGGTTTAAAAAATTTTCCCCATGCAAGTAAAGGAAGTTTCTCATCCTTACATGTCCCATTCCAAAAAAATATCCTTATCTTTTTCCTTATCAATTTAATTACCTTTTTAGGGATATCTAAACACATCATAGAAAAAATAGGCACAGCTGAAACAACAAATTTCAACATCAATATACTCCCTACAAAAGACAACCATTGACCTTTCCATCCCTCCAATTTCTTCATGCATTTATCAACCAAACTATTGGAACACTAAAATTTTACAAAATTTTAGTGTCCCCTATCAAAATAAAGAAGTATTTTTTCCTTATCCAATCATATGCAAACATGTTCAACTCTCATATATGAGTCGTGAATTCATGTGGCTAATTCTTAGGTAAGTAAACATTCACAAAGTTCTAGGTACGCATTCTTGGAACCCTAATTTTCTTTATTTTTGAGCATTTTATGTTCTATTGTAATTCTCATACATCCTATGATGTGATTGAAAAATGAAATGAAATGAGAGTGATTGTATATACATTTTCTCCAATGTACCTCTTGCAATATAATGAAATCTCTAGGTTATATGATCTTATTTTGCAAAATAAGTGATACTATTTATGATAGGTAAATGTCCCCAAGCTTTTTATATTCTTGGCCTTACAAGATTTATATAAGTGCATTATCTTGATTTTTAACTACTATATTATTTTATGCATTTTTTAATTTAAATTAACTACCTTCTTAAATAAATGCATTAAGTTATTCTTCTTAAGAATTGCATTATTTACCCTTAATACCTATAAAAGAATATTAACTAAGATATTTTCTCAATGCATTTATGAGTTTGGAATATATGTTTCTATAGATTTGAATTAAGTAGTTCAAATCCTCTCTATGATTATATTAAATATTTCTATAACAGTTTACAAGAAATTAAACTAAAAATGGTATATTAGATTTTTAATATACTTTAAAGTATTTAATGGGATATGTATTTGAAATATAAAATGAAAAATCTAAATGTTGATATAGTAGTATGGAATACATGAATTGCATGAAGGGTTTCTATTTAACAAATGGTATTATTGTGATGCATATAATCTTCAAATTATTTTGGTACTCTAATATATAAGCTTTCATGTACAAAATGATTTCTCTACATCGTGTGGACTCCAAGATTCAACCCCTGAAACAATGAATTATGAAAACGTGAGGTTCTATGTTGGAAAATCACAATGAGGATATTTTGCGCTTCGGGAAGTTTCAAAAGTATCTCCCCCCTTGTTTGGTATCATTAGAGACATCCATGATACATAAGCAATTGATCTTGTTGCCTTTATTATTTTTTATTTGAGGATGCAATCACCAAATGCAAATAATTGTTTCTTATTATTAGAGTATTGGAAAAAATAGAATAACAATAAGACAAGATTAGATTAATCCTTTATCACTAAGGAGTGAAATGCTTTGTCTTCATATCTGGTATGCTAATAAGATTCACGCCCATAGGAGTAAGCACAAAAAATAGTAAATAATATTCAAGAATATGTGTTAGAAATTTGTTCACTACACCCCTTGAGATTTGTGACAAGGGCTTAACCACCTCCTATGTACTAAAGTTGAGTGGTTGTGTCAGAATTGATGGAGATTTTCCTATAGTGGAAATTGATTTTAGTGCACCAAGTATTTGTCCTACTCTATCAAGGAATGCAACCACCAATGGAGATTATGCTAGTAGTAGTAGATTGAGATTTGAAGAAGATGGAAAGATTGAAGAAGGAATTGACCTACTTGTAAGAAGAGAACCAAATGGTATGAAAATCTTCAAATGTTGGACTTGTGATGAATTTGGTCATTATACTTCTAAATTCCCTAAAAGAGTAAAGGAATATAAAAATAATTTCAATTCTAGAAAGCCTAGAGAATGTTTGTATTCAAATGATGATGATGAATTTGATGAAAGATTTTTGAGTGAAAGTGATGATGAGTTAGGATTTGTTTCTATAAAAGAAGAAAGTCCTGAAAAAGAAGTTAGAGATGAAAGAGCCCTAGTGTCACAAGTTAAGAAAAAGGTTGATTGGATCATAGATAGTGGTTGTTCACATCACATAACTGGTGATATGAATTAAAAAAATTAGTTCAATAGTTATGATGGAGAAATTATCAAAGTTGGAAATAATTCAGGTTTTCATATAAAGGGAATAGGATCCATTACTCTTAATGGGAAAACTAATAGTGATGATGTTTATTTTATTGATGGATTGAAATATAATCTTTTGAGTGTTGGATAGCTAGTTGAAAAAGGATATCATTTGCAATTCACAAAAAGACATGCACAATCAAGGATGAGGATGATAACATAATTGGTACTGGGACAAGATCCAGAGGTAATGTTTTCCAATTGAATCTCACTAAAATGACATGTTTGGTTGCTAAGGTTGGCAACATTTTGTTTTAGCATAAAATTTTTTGTCATATAAACTTTGGTAATAATGTGAAAGTAAGTGCTACATTTACAGTAAGATATTTTACAAAAAAATTGAAGCCTGCCAACATTGTGTGCAAGGAATGTATTATGGCTAAACATAAGAAAAGTTCTTTTCCTAGCAAGAAGTTTACTACAATAGCAAAGTTGGAGATTGTCCGCATAGATTTGAGTGGTCCTATAAAGAAAAGATGATTCTATGGTAAAAGATATGTCATATTTTTTGTTAAATATTTTACTAAGATGATGTGGGTATCATATCTTAAAGAAAATTATGAAGTATTTGAGAAGTTTAAGTTGTTCAAGAATAGAGTTGAGAATGAATCTAGATTAAAAATTAAATGTCATAGATTTGGAGAATTTTCTTCAAATGATTTTAACATTTTTTGTGAAGTGAATGGTATAAAGTGAAAAGTTTCAGTCCCTAAAACACCTTAGCAAAATGGTATAGTTGAGAGAAGAAATAGGTCTGTAACAAAAGAAGCAAGAGCTATGACATTTGAGAATGATATATCAAAGACATTCTAGAGAGAAGAGTTAAATACATCAATGTATACAATTAATAGGGTACATATCAAAAAAGTTACAAACAAGACTCCATATGAATTATGATTTAGACATGCACCATTAGTAAAGTATTTTAGAATTTTTGGAAGCAAATGGTATATCAAGAGAGATGATGATATTGTAATTTTGATTCAAGAAATGATGAAGGTATGTTCTGTGGTTATTCATTGAAAATTAAAGCTTATAAATATTTTAATTTGAGTACTAAGAATATTGTTGAGATCACAAATGTTAAAGTGGATGAGAAGTTTGGAGTTTTAGAAAGAATACTTGATTACAATTCTGATGAAGAAGCTAATCCTAAGACTAACCAAGAAAATGTTGGATTTTTTTTTATGAAACTAACAATGATTTTCAGAATGAGAATCAAGTTATAGAATGGAGAGAGGAACCAAGAGAGGAACCAAGATTTGAACCTAGATAAGAAGTAAGAATTGAGATAGTAATATTAAATAGAAATTTGACAAAGAGTCACCTTGTTGATCAAATTACTGGAAGCAAAGACAAAGGAGTTATGACAAGAAATAGGGTACATGAAGAGTTGTATTTTATTTCTCAGGTTGAACCTAAAAGTGATGATGAAGCTTGCAAGGATTATCATTGGATTTAAGTAATTAAAGAAGAACTAGATCATATTATGAAGAATGAGACATGGGAATTGGCTCTTAGGTCTATAGAAACAAATATTATAGGAACTAAGTGGGTTTTCATAAACATGTATCCTAATTACTCATAAGTGTACCTAATGAGGCTCCTATGTGGCTAAACCTAATATAAGATGCATTATTACCTAATTGAACCTATTAGGACCTATTAAGTCCCATTAGGACCCATTGTGTAAGCTTAACACACTTAGTGACCTAGTTGACTCACTAGGTCCCCTTAAGCCAAATATATATCCTAATTACCTATGAGTGTACCAAAGGCGGTTACTATGTGGCCTAAAGGGTCTTAATAGGTCTTAATAGGTTTTTTTAGGTAATAATGCATCTTATATTAGGTTTTTTTTTGTATAGGAACCCCTTTAGGTAAACTAATAGGTAATTAAGATACATGTTTGGCTTAAGGGGACCTAGTGAGTGAACTAGGTCATTAAGTTGTTGGAATTCTTTAGAATAACTGAGAGGGGGGGTGAATCAGTTATCCAAGGTCTAGATGTACAAATAAAAAATTTCATAGCTTAATGAACCCATATCCATAAAACATATTCATGCATGCATCCATTAGATCATACAATCACTTAAACTTTGTAGGTTACTATCAAATTAGCTTTGCAAAAATATAAGCATGAAACATAACAGATTCAATAACACATTTGAGACAATGCTATTATGTGGAAAATTTAGGAAAAACCACCAATAACATACTACTCATTCTCACTCTTCTAAAATGATGCCTTGTGAAAGGCCAACCCTATTAAAGGTTACAATACACATTATTAAATGTAACCTGGTTAAAGGATTTCAATAGCCTATTAGGAGTGATCCTTGTTAGAGGACTTTAGATCATTCACTTGGAATGTCACCTGGTTAAAGGATTTACAAATTACTATTAAATCAACCTTAATCCAAAGGATTTACCCTATACTAGTACAATGATTAGAAAGTAATAGTAAGGCTTGATTTGATAACAAATTACAACTCACTTGCACATTATAGATCTTTATTTCAATCATTCATTCTGCTTGGCTTTTACACACTTCAGCTCTGATAGCTTGTTCACCCTTCAAGAATTCATTCTCTTAAGCCTTCTTGATTTTCTCACCAAGAGCAGTCTCTTATGTTTGATATTTGAATGAAGAAATACCTTAGACCTATTTTCTAACTTAGTTTGTCGAACATTGACCAACCTTGCTTCTGACCAACCATATCTATAAATAGAAAATTAAGATCTTTTGTTGTTCATCCTTTATTGTCCATTTTAGGGTTAGATAGGATTCAATGAATCTACCCATATTTTTATTCTAGTCCCTTCTAGAAACTTCTTATTCAATCCTCTTTGAATTCACCTCAAAATGGTTTACCATGAATTCTATGCCACCAACTCATCTTAATTATCTTCCATAGGCTTCACAAAATTCAAGAAAATAAAATATCCAGCTCATATTTGTCTAATATATTATTTAACATGAATACTAGCACTCAGCATCAATATGTTGTCACTCAACTTCCATATTGTTGTTCCACTCATCTTCAACTAGATCACTTGGAAAACACTAAAGTTTTCTAGTGCTTGGCATCAACTAAACTTTACTCAGCTTATATTGTATCACTCTACATACACTGAACTTTGACTTTTCTTGGCTCAAGCTAATTTTCTCCTTGGTTTGCACTAACTTTTTTCAGCACCGACTATACACTCAGTCAAGCTTGGCAAACTCAATTTTCTTACTTTTTCTTCTAGACTTTGTTAGTGTATCCAACCTTTGCAACCTTAAGTAGATAATCAATGCACTATATCATCATTGTCTTAATTAATTTTTGTACTCCTTTTTACATACCATAACTCAACCTTTTCTCTAGGTGCTTTTGTTATCTCATTTGATCAAATCCTCTTCATCAATCAAACAAATGATAGCACTCAAATAAACTAAGTAGTTGTCATACTAGCAAGTAGTAGGTTTGACATCAATAACAAAACAATGATTGAAACACATTCTCATACTTGCATCAATTTTTTTTCAACAATATTCCTCTTTGGCATTGATGGAAAACCAATACCAACAATAATGCTAAAAATAAAATAATTCCTTGTATTAAAATATTTCCCTCTATCAGCAGCTTTCATCTTCTATATAGGTTACAAAATTCTATTCCGATCAATAGACAATCAACTCATCCTTATGACTCCCTCTTGATCATTTTCTCTTTCTAATATTCCGCTATCTATCTCTGTCTATTTTGTTCGTATATCTCCCTAAACACTATCTCCCTCTTACTAGGTATATGTATATCTTTTAATCATTTCATTCTCTATAGGTAAATCATCATGCACACTATCCCCCTCTATGTAGATATTCCATGTTTTTCCATTTTTGTATTTCTTCTTCTTATGTCTTTCTCCCTTCTCTTCTTTTTTATTTCTTCTTCTGTTGTATTTATTTTTCTATATTTCTCCCTCTTTGACAACAATTCCAAGGACTTTTCATATTAATATGCACATATGAACATTTTCAGTTTCTCCCTTGGTCACCTAGCTTGTGACTGATCTGCAACTCCAACTTTTTGATTACTTTAGGAAGCACCTAAAGTAAGATCCACTACATCAATTTGTAACATATGTCAATCATCTCAGTTGATGCACGACACTTCTCATGCTTCTAAAATAGCCTTGGATAGGGTGTCACCCCTAGTTTACCTCTTAGATACTCATGAGAATCCTTAGGTAATGCTTTTGTGAAGATATCAACTATTTGCTCTTTTGTATTCACACATTTTATCTTCACCTCTTTGTCTTGAACTAACTCTCTTAAGTAATGATACTTGATTTCAATGTGCTTAGTTTATGTGTGCATCATGGGATTCTTTGATATATTTATAGAACTTGTATTATCACAATAAAGTATCATAGGTTCAGTGGTTTCCTCCGTTATACCTTTGAGAAGTTGTTTGATCCATACAATGTTTGTACAGTTTTTAGCAGTAGCAACATATTCAACTTCAGTAGTAGATTGAGATATGTATTTTTGTTTCTTGGTAGTCCATGTAACCAACCTTTTTCCTAAGAAAAATGCTTCTCCACTAGTGTTGTTTTTTTCATCAACATTTCTAGCCTAGTCAGTATCAATGTAGGCTCTTAACTCAAACTTCTCATTCTTCTTGTAGTATAGACCATAGTCTTCTGCACCTTTCAAATATCTCATTATTCTCTTAATAGCCATCAAATGATTCTCCCTGGGATTAGTAGAGAATCTTTCAACTATCCCAATAGATAATGCACTATTAGATCTGCTATGCACTACATATTGTAATTTTCTAATTGTAGACCTACACAGTGTTTGATTCACCTTAGTTGAATCATCGTTGTTTAACAATTTGTGTCCAATCACCATAGGTGTGCTTACTGGCTTGGAATTTTCCAATCTAAAAGTTTTTAGTATCTCCTTTACATAGTTTGACTAAGTGATGTATATAACATATTTCATTTGATGTACTTGCAAACCCACAAAGAACTCGATCTCTCCAAATATAGACATCTCAAATTCTTTCTTCATTTTATTTACAAAAGCTTTACAAAAAGTATCCCGACCTCCAAATATGACGTCATCAACAAAAATTTTAGATAGTATAATACATTTCCCTTTTTGTGTCTTCAAGTATAGATTGCTATTATCATCAGTCCTCTCAAATCCAATCTTCACAAGATAATTGTAAAACATTCCATACCATGCTCTTGCTGCTTGCTTCAAACCATATAAAGCTTTGTGCAGTCTACATACCATGTTTTTTTGTTAGCATCAAAAAATCCTTCTGGTTGTTCTATATAGACCTCTTCTTCCAATATACCATTCAGAAATGTAGATTTAACATCTATTTGATAAACTTTGAAACCTTTGTATGTAAAGTAAGCAAGAAGAGTTCTTACTCCTTCCAATCTTGCAATAGGAGCAAATGTTTCTCCATAGTCAATCCCTTCTTCTTGTGTATACCCCTTGCAAAATAATCTTTCCTTATTCCTTATGACTTTACCATATTTATCTAACTTGTTTCTCCACACCCACTTGGTGCCAATCACATTTTTATCTTTTGGTCTAGGAACTAAAGTCCATGTCTTATTCTTCTCTATTTGTTCAATCTCTTCTTTCATGGTTTTACTCCAGTCCACATCTTCTAAATCATCTTTCACTATTTTAGGCTCATGCATGCTAAGAAAACATATATCATTTCTCAACTTGTTCCTTTTCATTGGTCTTGCATCTTTATCTCCAATAATTTGTTCAGTAGGGTGATGTATTTTGACATATTTTGACAATCTTGGTTTAGCTCTATTTTCCTCATTAGGTCTATCAATTTTTGAATCACTATGTACTTCTCTATCAAGTAATTCAACATCTCTTTCATGTACACTAATCTTAGAATTAGAATGTGCCTCAACTTCATTTTATAACTTGGCACTTGACTATAGTCTGGTTCCTTAATGCAACCAACCATTCATTGTATGTGACTTTGCAGTCACTAAAACTTTCTATTAATTTGCAACTTTATTTAAGCATCTTCATTAGTAGGCATACCTTCATAAAAGTATACAAATGATTTGTATTCCTCTGGTTCCTTCATAGGTTCAGCCTCGTGTACTTCTATATATTCACAAATTTCACATTTACACTTTCCAAAACTTTGTTAGTGTTAGTATTTAAACAATTATAAGCTTTACTTCTTGTGGAATAGCCAAGTAATATACCTTCTTCAATTTTTTTATCTAATTTACCATTCTTGAAATCTTTGAGAATATAATACTTGCTTCCAAATACTTTAAAATATTTTACATTGGGTGAGCATCCATACCATAGTTCAAAAGGTATTGAATGAGTACCTTTCTTGACTTGCAGATGATTCAAGGTATAGAGAGATGTACTTGTAGCCCCTCTCTAGTATTTCAAAGAAACATTTTTCTCCATCATGAGTGTCCTAGAATAATCAATTATAGATATGTTACTCCTTTCAGCAATTTCATTTTGTGGAGGGGTCCTAGGAGAAGATGTATGTCTTTTCATTCCTCTATCATTACAAAACATTTCAAACTCATTTGATGTAAATTCTCCTCCTCTATTAGATCTCAAACATTTTAGACATTTACCTATTTCCTTCTCAACTCTTACTAGGTACCACTTAAACATTTGGAAAGTATCAGATTTCTATTTCAAAAACATAACTATCATCATCCTAGAATAATCATCAACATATAGCATAATGTACTTATCACCTATGTATCTTTGCACATTAATTGGTCTACACAAGTTAGTATTAACAATCTCCAAAATTCCTTTAGAGGTGTGAGTCTTACTCTTAAAACTAGACTTTGTCATTTTGCCTAACTGACATTGTTTGCAAATTCTATTGTTAGCTTTCTTCAACTTAGGCAAACCTTTGACTCTTCTCATGTTACTGATACTAACCAAGTTATCAAAATTAATATGACATAACCTCTTGTGCTACAACCACACATCATCAAATTCTACAACTAGACAAGTAGCATCATCCATATCAAGATAGAATAGATTACATCTAATTTGATCATCTTTTCCCATTAGTTTTCCATCAGTATCATATATCTTAGCAATCTTATTCTCAAACTCAACCTTGCAACCTAAACTATTCAGTTGTGGCACACTCAAAAAATTATAGTTAATTCATTTAACATAATAAGAATTGTCACATAAACTCTTTTCTATGAGTTTGATAGAATCTTTTCCTTTTATCAAATAGGATGCATCATTACCAAACCTTACACCATTTCCATCATAATAATATAAGGTAATGAACTTACTTTTATCTCCAGTCATGTGATGTGAACACCCACTATCAATGATCTAGCTATCATTCTTGTTTACACAAGACACTAGTGCAGTCACCTCATGAGAATCAGAATCATTCTTCATTGCAACATACACCACTTCATCATAATGATTGTCAGATCCTTCTTTGATTTCCTCTTCAATAATGTAGCAAGACTTATTTCCTTTGTCTTTGTAATCTTTTTTGTCCTCATCTCTTCTACTTGTGTACTTGTCTCCACCTTTATGCTTCTTCTCTGAACATCTAGCAGCAATATAACCAACCTCATTGGAATTAAAACACATGATAGGTAACTTACCTTTAAATTCCCCTTTACCTCTATGAAATCTAAGTTGTTCTACATCCTCCTCATTTGTATCACTATCATTGTAAACATGTTTTACCTTTTTCTTCTTTTTCTCATTTGGTTCCTTCAATGACAAGTTGCCTTTGAAAGAAAATTCAACATTGTTAGATTTGAAGTTGTCAAAATTAGATAACTTAAAAGTAGTGAGCCTACCTACTAGACCTTCAATAGTCAGATTAGAACCTAGTATACATCTCAATTCTTGTATTTCTAAAAATCTAATAACATAGATGGGTAGCAATATTCTCAAAATTTTGCATAATATAGTTTTATTATCTATCTTACCAATAGATCCTCTCATAGCATTAGCAACATTTTTTATCCTAGAGCAATATTGAGGAAAATTCTCACCTTCTTACATCCTTATATCATCAAACTTATCTCTAAGACTTTTAGATTTCATTCTCAAAATATTTGCATCACCTCCATAGATGGTGTGAAGAGCATCCCACATCTTCTTTGCACTATCACAACCCTTGATGTCATTGAACTCTGCATAATTTAGGGCAGAGACAATCTCCAACATTGTCTGGTTGTGTTATTTCTTCTTTTTTAGATCTTCAGCAATTAGGGCTCCAATAGGATCAGCATGCTCATTGGAAATGGTAGATTGTGCATGGTCTCCAAGGCCTCCTAGGTGTAGCTTCATTAAATTTTTCCATGCAAGAAAGTTGTCCCTATTAAGCTTGGGTACCTCTCTTTTTGACATATTGATCTTTTTCTTCTAGTACCTTAAAACTTGTCCTTTTAAGAAGATGGATCTAATACCAATTGTTAGAATTCTTTAGAATAATTGAGAGAGGGGGTGAACTAGTTATCCAAGGTCTAGATGTACAAATAAAACTTTTCACAGCTTAGTGAACCCATATCCATAAAACATATTTATGCATGCATCCATTAGATCATATAATCACTTAAACTTTGTAGGTTATTGTCAAATCAATTTTGCATAAATGTAAGTATGAAACATAATAGATGCAATAACACATTTTACATAATGATTTTATATGGAAACCCAATTTGAGAAAAACTACTAGTAAAATGCTAATCCTTCTCACTCTTCTGAAGTGATGTCCTGTGAAAGGCCAACCCTATTAAAAGTTACAATACATATTGTTAAATGTGATCTAGTTAGAAGATTTTAATCACCGTATTGGGAGTGAGCCTTGTTAGAGGACGTTAGATCATTCACTTGGAATGTCACACAGTTAAAGGATTTACAAAGTACTATTAGTTCAACATTAGTCTAAAGGATTTACCCTAGACTGGTACAATGATTAGAAAGTAATAGTAAGGCTTGATTTGATAAAAAATTACAACTCACTTGTAGATTAAAGATCTCTATTTTAGTTCTCCATTCTACTTGGCTTTCATACACTTCATCTCTGATAGCTTGTTCACTCTTCAAGCATTTATACTCTTAAGCCTTCTTGTTCTGCTTGCCAATAGTAATCTCTTATGTTCAGTCTCTAAATGAAGCAATACCTTAGACCTCTTATCTAACTTAGATTTTCAAACATTGACCAACCTTTCTTTTGACTAGCCATCTCTATAAGTAGAAAATTAAGGTCTTTTGTCATTCATCCTCTATAATACATTTTAGAGTTAAGTAGGATTAGGTAGGATTCAATGAATCTACCCATCTTTTCATTTTAGTCCCTTCTAGAAACTTCTTCAATCTTATTTGAATTTGCCTCAAAAAAATTTACCATGAACTTTGTGCCACCAACTCATCATAGTTACACACTTTAAAAAATTAAAGAAAATAAAATAGTCAACTCAAATTCATCAAATCCATGATTTCACATGAATACTGACACTTGACATCAATATGTTGTCACTCAACTTCCATACTATTCTTCCACTCATCTTCAACTAGATCAATCGAAAAACATTAAAGTTTACTGGTACTCGGTATCAACTAAACTTTATTTGACTTACACTATATCACTCATGTAATGGCCCTCCTCAAATCTGCTCTCAAAAAGTGCTGATGAAAGCTCAAGGAATTTTATCAAACAATTCACATGCAAGGGACATATGACTGATATAGTTTTTCAGCTGGCTTTAAATGACTCTTTTTTCAATTTGCATCAATGAGAATCTTGTGCTAGAAGACTCCAAATGAACTGCACAATAGCCTAACATGAGTGTGCTACTAATTTTGACAATATTCAGTGCATATATATGATCTAAGCATGAGAAATGAACACCTACAGCCAACTGGCATTTTTACAAACAATTGGTATGCAACTAACTAGCTGATAAATAATGATATTGAATTGCTTAAATGACAACAACAACTATTATCTTCTTAATTTGCAATGAAATTTCTAATACAGTGCTCATGAAATATGGCCAAGACTTTTGGCATTTACATGGATTACAAAATCATAATGCTGGTATAATGCACACTTACAGCTGAAACTTATAACACCTAAAAAAAGCAATACTATAAAGGAACCTGGTTGTAGATGGTTGTAATAATTTTATTCAATGCTGCCCCTTCTACTTTGCTTTTCTAATTTTCTTTTTCGAACTACTTTTTCGAATCTGCTTTTTGAACAGCTTTTTTAGACTGCTTTTTTAGCCTACTTTTTTGGTTCCGCTTTTTCGGGCTTCTGTTTTGTATATGCTTTTTTGGACTACTACCCTATTGAATCTCAAGACCATATCTTTCAATGGCGTCAAGATTTCTAGCTTGAAGGGATTTCATCCTTCAAACTATTGAGACATAATCACCAGAAAATTTCCCAATTTCTTTGATATTTCCAACCATGAATAAATGAGAGCTATCCTCTTCCTTTTAATCCCTTCCTCACTTGCTCCACGCTTCCGTCTTGCCAATGTGGGATAATACATGAGTTTTAATATTTCTTCTTTTTTTTCCTTTTACAAAGTCCATGTATGTACTCAAAAGGGGGACTCTTGATTTTTTTATAAAGTGACTTTATGAAACATTATAATATTTAATTTAAATAGTCACGTTACCATTGTAACTTCGAACATTAAAGTAATATACCATATAAACTCAAAATTCCACATATAATAGCTCATCAGAAAGAGCCCAACAAAATGCATCTCATCCTGTCACTAAAAATTGAAGGCACTGCATCCCCCTATTGGCTTACTAAAAATAGTAAGTCTTTTCAAAAACCCAACAAACGAACTCCATTCGGCCTGTAATTAAATTTGGCTAGGCCAAATAACCTTAGGATCCCTTTTGAAGTCCTGGTTAGCCCTCAGGACCATACAAGAATGGGTTAATGACAACATACCTCCAAACTTGCTAATTGGGGGACATTACAGTCTGTCCCTCTTGAAATTGCTTGTCCCCAAGAAATCTCAACTTAGGATGCTGAATAATCCCCTCTGCCTCCCATGTCGCATCCTCAACTGGTAGGTTCCTCCACTTTACTAGGTACTCCCTGATAGTCCGCCTGTGAAGCACCCTCTCCCTAGAGTCAAGTACAGCCTTAGGAACCAAGATAAGCTTTCCCTCATCATCAAGAGGTGGAAATACTACTGAAGGCACCACATTGTGGCCCAATGCCTTCTTAAGGTGTGACACATGGAACACATTATGCACTTTACTATCTGCAGGCAACTCCAACTCATAAGCTACTTCGCCCACTCTCCTGATTACTTTGAACGATCCATAGTAGCATGGTTTCAATTTCTCTACTCCACTCTTCTTGAGAGAGGACTATCTATACGGCTGTAACATGAGGTACACCATGTCTCCTACCTCAAAAGACCTTTCAACCCTATGCTGATCAGCATATTGCTTCTGCTAATTTTGTGCCTTTTGCAAATTTTCCTTCAAGGATTGCATAATGTCTTGACACTCCTACAAAATATCCTTGGCCTTAGGTACCCTACTATCCTAAAATAACAAATCTAGAAAATTAGGAGCATCATACCCATACAGTGCCATGAAAGGGGACATTTGAATAGACATATGGAAAGAGGTATTATAGTAGTACTCCCCTAGATGTAGCCACTTCACCCAAGCCCTCTGCTGCCCTAAAATGTAGTTTCAGAGATATCCCTCAACCCACTTGTTCACTATCTTTGTTTGCCCATCGGTTTGGGGGTGATAACTGGTACTCAGAGTGAGCTCTGTTCCACATAACTTGAACAACTCCTACCAAAAGTGGCTCATAAATCTATTATGTTTGTCACTGACTATGCTTCATGGTATCCCATGTAGTCTAAATACCTCTCAAAAAAATAGTTCTGTTGTTTGTGCTGCTGAATACGTAGACAAAATTGCAAAGAAATGTGCAAATTTCATCAATCTGTCTACCACAACAAAAATACAATCTGAACCCTATGCCTTGGGGAGGCCTATGATGAAATCCAAGGAAATGCTATCCCACTTCTTCTCTAGTATGGGTAGGGGCTATAGTAAACCACCTGAAAAGGAATGTTCCTATTTGTTTCGCTAACATACTTAGCACTCCCTAACAAATTGAAGCACTTCTATTTTGAGTCCTTTCCAAGTGAAGCACTCTCTCACCTGCCGATATGTCTTAAAGAATCCAGGATGTCCTGCCAATGGTGAATCATGAAATGCCTTCAAAATCTTCTACTTCATAGTAGACTCGAGTACTAAATAAATCCTTTCCTTGTAGATGATTAGATCATTTACAACAGTGTATCGACTATCCTGAATAATTCCTTCAATAACACTAGATGCCCAACTATCCTTGGCATACTCTGCCAAGATCAACTCTCTCCAATCATCCATGACTATCCCAATAGCAAGAAAATGAGGCCTTCTAGATAAAGCATCTGCGACAATATTTTTCTTTCCTTTGACATAGACTATGTCAAAATCATAAGCCTATAACTTACTCACCCATTTTTGTTGCCTGTCATTAAGATCCTTATGTCCAAGGAAATGTTTCAAGCTGTTATGATCTATTTTTATTGTGAATTGGCTCCCTACTAAGTATTGCCTAAACTTAGCTAGCGTGTGCATGATTGCTAGCATTTCCTTGTCATAGATGTTGTAAGTTCTCTTAACACCTCATAATTTCTTGCTCTCATATGCGATGGGATGTTTTTCCTGCACGACGATAGCTCCTACGCCCTCTCCTGAGGCATCACACTATAGCTCAAAAGGCCTGGTGAAATTTGGAATGGCTAAAACAGTACATGTACTCATCAGGTCCTTGAACCTGTCAAAACAATCTTGAGCACTCTCTGACCACTTGAAACTATCTCTTCATGTCAAATCTGTAAGTGGTGTTGCTATCTGTGAAAATCCCTTCACAAATCTGTGGTAGAACCCAGAAAGCCCAAGAAATCCCTTGAGTTGTGAAGTGTTCTTCAGCGGTGGCCAATCTAGAATGGCCCTGATTTTGTCTGGGTCAACTCGAACACTTCCTATGCTAATAATATGCCCTAGATAAAGCAACTCTATCATCCCAAACTCGCATTTACTCATCTTGGCATATAATGACTCCCTCTCTAGAATGCTAAGCACTACATCAATATGCTTCAAATGTTCCTCTCAAGTACGGCTATATATGAGTATATCATCAAAAAAGATCAACACAAACTTCCTCAATTGATCTTTGAATACTCTATTCATACAGGAATGGAAAGTGGTAGGGGCATTAGTCAACCCAAAGGGCATGACTAAGAACTCAAAATGTTTGTAGTGGCATCTAAAAGATGTCTTCTCCACATCCACCTCTCTAACCCGTATCTGGTGGTAGTCGGATCTCAAATCAATCTTAGAGAAGTAGCATGCATCGTGCAATTCATCAATAAGCTCATTGATGCACAGAATAGGGTATTAATTTTTGATTGTCTTCTTGTTTAGCTCCCTATAATCAATGCACATCCTCATTGTACCATCCTTCTTCTTTACCAATACTACCAAAGAAGCGAAAGGACTCTTGCTTGGCCATATGTGCCCCATTTCAATCAACTCCTTGATTGCCTTTTCTATTTCATCCTTATATCTCTTTGTATGGTGGTAGGGTGTGATGATGACTAGCTTAGCCCTTTCCTCTAACTCAATAACATGCTCAATTCCCCTATCTTGGGGTCTCCCTAGAGGTATCTCACCAAACGCCTTAATATGTTTGGTTATTATTTTTTGTACATCAGGTGGATACTCTTGTTTATGCTACTCTATCACCTCAGGTATTACTCTGAACTCTGTTGTCCACTGCACCTAGTCATGTTTGAAGAAACTCTACATCCACTTGAGTGACACCACTTGAAGTCTCCCATCTGACAAACCTTTGAGCACTATCTTCTTACCATTTTCCTCAAAACTCATTTCCATTTTTTGGAGGTTAAATGTAAACTCTTCCAAAGATTTCATCCAATTCATCCCAAGCACCATATCCTGATCACCAATGTTGACAACAAAGAAATTCCCCACCATGTCATAATCTCCCAAACAAAGCTGCAAGTTGCAAATTTTCTTGGTACAGTCAATTTTGAAGCCATTGGCAACCATCACCTTAAATCCCTTATGCTCTTCTATATGTAGCCCTCTGCGTGACACAAAATTTTCATCATTGAAGTTATGTGTTTCTCCTATATCAATGAGTGCCACAAATCTTTGTCCATCTAAAGTTCCCGTAACTCTGAAAGTGACGGCCTCCTATATACTGGACAACTGAGCTATCATGCTATCACTGTGTGCTTTCTCATGTGAAGAATTATCATGTCCATCTAATTTTGATGACTTCTCTGAACGTCCATCCACTGACTCTTTGGCTGAAAAGTACTCCATCTGTTAGCTTTTGCTTTCAATGGACACTTATGTGACAAATCCCAAGGCTCCCTACAATGAAAACAAAGCTTCTTCTTCCTAAGATCATTAAGTGTCTCATTGTCCAACCTCTTGCTTTCCTCCTTAGGTGGCTGAGCCTCTCTATGAAAAGGTTTACTGTCCTTATCTTTCCTTGAAGGGAAACTCTTTGCCTGAAATTTATTTTTAGAAGCTGAAGAGGAATCCATGTCACGAGCTTTCTTAATGGCCTCCTGCAAAGTGGGAGGGTTGAGAGCTTTAATCCACCCTCTCAATGGATCAGCTAACCCATCCATAAATAGAACCAGTATCCTCCATTCAGATACATATGTTACTAACACTACAAGTTTCTAAAATTTTGAAATGTATGTTTCCAATGATCCCCATTGTTTAAGCTGAGCTAACTCCTTGAAATGGAGTTCTGGATCCTTCCTGTCAAAATGTTCAATCATTATCTTCGTAAACTCCACATATGAGGTAATGTGTGCATGACCCATAGTTACCATAACATGATGCCACCACTCATGTGCTAACCCATCCAGATGAATTGCTGCATACTTAATAGCTTCTTCCTTAGGCATAGGGTTTAATTGAAAGTATGTGTCAAGCTTTTGAGCCCAAGCTCTTGTTGTAGACTTCCCAGAGCCATCATAATATGGTAACTAAAGTTTCCCTACTTTCTTCCATAGCTCATAGCTCTGGTTCTTGTCATGTCCATGTGGCATATGTTTCATCCGCACATCCATATACTCCCTAAAGGTAATTGCAGTAGTAAAATTTGGACGTCTGGCTTCCCAATCTCTCCTCAACTGGTCCTATATATCAATGATTTGGGGCTCTAGTATGGGCTGCTCTAGAGCTCTAGGAGGAAATGTGGGAATCATGGGCCTCGAACTCACAATCCTAGCTTGCTGGGGTGCATGACCGAAATTGTTCCCAACTTGTTCACCTCCATTATGTGTCCCATCCCGATTATTCCCATTCTGATTGTAACCATTCTAATTATTACCATTCTGATTATTTCCTCCACCTATATTAGTGTTCAACCCCATTTGACAAGCCATCATCTGCATCATAAGCCCCATTCTCTAATTTTTTTCCTGTGCCCTCTGTTCTACTAATCATTGTCCCTGTTCCAAGGTCTCAAATAACAGTAAGAATCTTTACTCTCTAGGATCCCAAGCATTCCTGTCATCTCGGTCACCCATATTGATTTCTTGATGAAAGAATACCTCCTCTGTGTCTGTATGACTAGATTCTCTGTCCACCTGCACAGATGAACTAGACTGTTCGCTTTGCAGGTCTAAAATCCTATTTTTTCTTGCTTTGGTATTGTAGAAATTATAAGGCCCCTGTCACATGCTCAAACATAAATTCTCTGATTTTAGTGTTTTGACATTTCATCAAACACTTTCCCTTCTATCCAGCTATTCCAAATTCCCTATAAGACCTCCACAAGATGGAAAGACTTATAGCTCTGATACTACTGTAATGGCCCTCCTCAAATCTGCTCTCAAAAAATGCTGATGAAAGCTCAAGGAATTTGATCAAACAATTCACATGCAAGGGACGTATGACTGATATAGTTTTTCAGCTGGCTTTAAATGACTCTTTTTTCAATTTGCATCAATGAGAATCTTGTGCTAGAAGACTCCAAATGGACTACACAATAGCCTAACATGAGTGTGCTACTAATTTTGACAATATTTAGTGCATATATATGATCTAAGCATGAGAAATGAACACCTACAGGCAATTGGCATTTTTACAAACAGTTGGTATGCAACTAACTAGTTGATAAATAATGATATTGAATTGCTTAAATGACACCAGCAACTATTATCTTCTTAATTTGCAATGAAATTTCTAATACAATGCTCATGAAATATGGCCAAGACTTTTGGCATTTACATGGATTACAAAATGATATTGCTGGTATAATGCACGTGTACAGTTGAAACTTATAACACCTAAAAAAGGAAATACTATAAAGGAACTTGGTTGTAGATGGTTGTAATAATTTTTTTCAATGCTGCCCTTTCTGCTTTGCTTTTTTGATTTTCTTTTTCAAACTGCTTTTTCAGATCTACTTTTTGAATGGCTTTTTCATCTTGCTTTTTCGGTTCCGCCTTTTCGGGCTACTTTTTCGTATCTACTTTTTCAGACTGCTACCCTGTTGAATCTCAAGACCATATCTTTCAATAGCATCAAGATTTATAGCTTGAAGGGATTTCATCCTTCAAACTATTGAGACATAATCACCAGAAAATTTCCCAATTTCTTTGATATTTCCAACCATGAATAAATGAGAGCTATCCTCTTCCTTTTAATCCCTTCCTCACTTGCTCCATGCTTTCGTCTTGCCAATGTGGGATAATACATGAGTTTTAATATTTCTTCTTTTTTTTCCTTTTACAAAGTCCATGTATGTACTCAAAAGGGGGACTCTTGATTTTTTTATAAAGTGACTTTATGAAACATTATGATATTTAATTTAAATAGTCACTTTACCGTTGTAACTTTGAACATTAAAATAATATACCAAATAAACTCAAACTCCCACATATAATAGCTCATCAAAAAGAGCCCAACAAAATGCATCTCATCTTGTCACTAAAAATTGAAGGCACTGCATCCCCCTATTGGCTTACTAAAAATAGTAAGTCTTTTCGAAAACCCAACAAACAAACTCCATTTGGCCTGTAATTAAATTTGACTAGGCCAAATAACCTCAGGATCCCTTTTGAAGTCCTGGTTAGGCCTTGGGACCATACAAGAATGGGCTAATGACAACATACCTCCAAACTAGCTAAGTGGGGGACATTACAACTCAGCATATACTAAACTTTGACTTTTCTTGGCTCCAACTCATTTCATGCTCGATTTACACTAACATTTATCGACACCTATTATCCATTTGGTTAAGCTTGGAAGACTCAATTCTTCTTACTTGTTCTTCTAGACTTTGTCAGTGTATCCAACCATTACAACCTTAAGTAGATAATCAATGGACTATATCATCACTGTCTTAACTAATATTTTTACTCCTTTTTACATACCATAACTCAACCTTTTCTCTAGGTTCTTTTGTTATCTCATTTGATCAAATCTACTTCATCAATCAAACAAATGATAGTACTCAAATAAACTAAGTAGTTATCTTACTAGCAAGTAGTAGGTTTGACATCAATGACAAAATAATGATTGAAATGCATTATCATACTTGTATCAATATATTTTTCTTAAGGGGACTTAGTGAGTGAACTAGGTCTTTAAGTGTGTTCTAGCTTACATAATAGGTCTTAATGAGTCTTACTAGGTCCTAGTAGGTTCTATTAGGTAATAATTCATCTTATATTTGGTTTCTCCACATCGAGACCCCTTTAGGTACACTTATAGGTAATTGAGATACATGTTTGGCTTAAGGGGGCCTAGTGAGTGAACTAGGTCATTGAGTAAATTGTAGCTTACACAATGGGTCCTAATGGGTCTTAATAGGTCCTAATAGGTTCAATTAGGTAATAATGCATCTTATATTAGGTTTCACATCTTATAAGTCCTAATGAACTAGTCAATCAACTAGGTCATTGTGTGTGTCACTCATTTACATGTACATGTATAATATTCTAGATCTCTATATAACTTTCAAAACAATGTAAACTCATTTCAAAACAAAAAAAAATTCAAAATAATGCAAGCTCATTTTTAAAAAAAACTCTTGACAACAAATAATATGTACTCATTGTACTCATTGAATTCGCTTTCAAATTTAACTTAAAATTTGAATGTAATCTAGAGATCTATAAAATTAAATCTAGATGGTCTAAATTTATTCATACATATAGTCTGGATCCTCCCTAACTTTTATGATCTCCAAAAAAGTTTCATGCTCTTCAATAGTGTTGGCTCCTAATTTAACAGTTTTGAGAATGACCAAGAAACCAAAGAAATGCATCTAAGGCTAGCAACTTCCTATGACAGATACACTAGACTGCAGTCTTGGTCCAACTATAAGGCATAACTCCTTCACTTTAGGCTCTGCTAGACCTAGGCGGGTAGACCTTAGATTCAATTGATACCATACCAGTGCAAAACATATCCTTGAATCTATTAAGCAGATGAGAACCCCTATATCTCCTAATAACTTATGAAATAACATATATCTACAGTAGCTAAATGCAAAAAAATGAAGTTCATAAGCTCAGTGAGGGAAAAAAAATTATAGCTCTTCAACATGGTAGGGATAGGCTTTTGATTAATAATGTCGAATTCAGCAAAACCTCAAATATGCAGAAATAAGACCTAATGATCCTTTAACTGATTAGTGCCTTAACTATTGGGAAAATCCATGAATCAAAAACATACATATGAATATCCGAGACATATGTGTATCTTCAGATATCTAATCTATCTATTCAACTTGTAAATAGACATCAATGTTCAATTTGAATCTCATTCTTACATGATATCCTTCTCAATAAACTTGCAACCCTATTGATTCCTTGAAGCATTTACATAACTCCTTGAGTCATAAGCAACAATAAAATAACATACAGCCTTAAGGGACTACAACTATGACCTAAGCTCTTTGTTCAAAGATCATAAAAAATTGAAGCTCATTGGTAAATGAGACAAGATTCAAGATGAAACTCAACCTGTTATTCCTTGTATTAATTTCCTTGAAAACAATACATTCATATGCATGAAATGAAAACATGAAAACATGTAACAGATCTAAACTATCTATATTATCCTTCCTAATGATGTTCATACAAGAGAGATTTGCTGAAAAATGAAGGTGAAATCACAGTAAAATGTTGGAACCCTGCTAGTATTACCCAGAGAAAACTGTCAACCCTTCCATGAAAGAAAGAAAGTAAGATATAGACCAAATGAATTCCCAAATCTGATCTCAAAGTGACACCTATCCACTTGAAATTCACTCCTTGCATCTAAATAACCTCTCTCTTCTCTCTACCATTTTGATCTGATTTCTGTTTTCATCATTACTTTGCAAAAAAATTGAAAATATCTTCTATTCAATGATGAAAACCCTTTTGCTTGCCAAAATATCTAATATCTTCATGAAATGTTGAAGGAATCAAAATTTAACTAATTTGAAAGTAACCCAATTTGACCCCAACTACATTTCCCTATCTTTTACCCACATTGAGGTCACTACTTTACTAGAAAATAGTTCTAAACTTCGATACCTGAATGCAGTTGCAAAATAGGAATCTAAGAGAAAACCCTGAATAACTTGAACACACTACTTCTTATGCAAAAACTAACCTCAAAATTGGAAATATCGTCTTCTCTCGATTCTAGCAATATATAACATCACTATATTAGCCTCTCGAAAACCCCCAGAATCACAGTTTGAAAAATAGTCCCCCCTTTCTATAAAACCTGAAGTCTGCACTTTAGTAAAGTAACTTTTGAATTTAAAACATTCATGTACGTGGCCATATATTCATCAAATTTTTTCTTCCTTCCTCATTGGGCCCACTAGGCACCACCCAGACTACCACGTGGCATGCTTTTACTGGCTAGATTGTTGCCACATCATTAGGCTAATTAGGTACACTGATCGAACCTGCCACTGCATCACCAGCCGGACCCACACTAGCATGTGTTGATCACCCACATGCCTGCATTTCTTAATAGTCAAGCAACTTTGAGAAGCGGGCATGCACCCACTGTCGATCTAGACACGTGGCACAATCTAGAGGCTCCAACGTTTGATCTTCTGTCTGGCACCACCTCATCAAAAATTGAGACCCACCGCCACATGTCTTATTCCCACATGCCCGCATTGCTTAACTAGTGAGCATCTTGAATTTGCGAACATGCACCCACCATTCGAACCACCACATGGTGTGATCGTGTTCACCTCCTGCCACATCAGCTCTTGCATGCTTCAGTTCAAAATTTTGTATTTAATTCTTCAGCTAACATCATCGGGCCAGGTCCCACCACAAGCACATTGCATGCCTTTGAAAAGGCTTGTCTTGAAGACACTTAAGGCTGGAGTGCGAATCCTTATAAAGATATCAGAATCTGCCCATGCAAAGCATGTGGGACAAAAAGTCTTAATGCTTCTGCTCCTGTGTTTTGCACCTCTACCATGGCGACACCCCTTCATTTGGTTTTTTCTTTAAAACGTGGCCTTTACCATTTATATTGCCACCATTCCTCTACTCTGCATGTGTTCCTTTATTGTTTGGAGTCCTTTTGTTTAACTGGCAGCTTTCATTATTTTTCCATTTCATCGCATCTACCTGTTCTTACAATGCGTGAGAATCTACTATAATGTGAGGCTTTATTTTCTACTAGCATCCACCTCCAATGCTACTACTTGTTTCTGTTCTCCATGCCTCCCCTATTTGAAACCACTGCCTTCTCTCTGTGACTCATGTGGCTTCTCTTTATGCACATTTGGGCCCCTTATTTTATTATGGAGCATGCTCTTTTTGATGTGCAGGGTCCTTTTTTTATATGCTAAGACTGCTACCTTGCATGTGCTTTGATTCTTATTATTAGTCGGCTCCTCTTGATCATGGCATGGATGCTTCTTTTAACTACTCAGACTCCCTATTCTATGTCGCACTTTCTTTCATCAACATAGGGTTCTTTGAATACAAGGGCTCTCTGCTATGCTTGAATCTTCCTATTACTCTTGTCTTTTACATTAGAGCTTATTTTGAAAAATGTTGGTTGCTCCCTTGAAATGTATGAAAGGGCAGTGTGTTTGAATTAACTGTGGGGCAACAAGATGACCTACTACTATTGTTAGGTAAATTTGCCCCCACTTTGGCATCGCCTATGTTGCCCATTGATATCAGATCTGTAGCAAAGACTATCTGCACTTTAAATGACCTTGACTCGAAAGTGGTGCAAGGACTCTTTATGTACTAATAGGAGAGACCAAGGAATGACCAGGCCCAGTATGGCAATGAGTTGGGAGAAGAATAAAGCATCACGCCTCCTTTCTCATTTATCGTGATAGGGGTGCTCTATTTTTTTTAATTTTCTCTACCCTTTCCTTTTTCTACGTGGGGCTTCTTTTGTTTTGGGCAACAACATCCTTTTCGTTGCGTGAGTTCTCTCTACCCCCTTTACCTGCGGCTTGGACTTTTTAATGGCGGGGAGTTTCTTTAGAAAGATGTCTTCATTTTTCAATGCGTGAGGGGCTGCTTTGAAATGTGTGGGTTCTTAATTGCTATAGATGCCTCTACCTTTAAACATGTGGGCTTTCCTGGTTGCTCTTTCCCACATCTTCATTGCTCTTTTTAATGTGCCTGCTAGCCATGTATTCCACAATCTCTTTCTTTTTTATATGTATGGGTAACAATCATTGAATGACTTCTTATTTGAATATAGCATTTGACGTATGGTTCAAACTTTACAATTATTTGTGTTTCTCAAAAAATTCAATAACCAATGATCTTATAATTCTATGATATGTTTCAAGTGTCCATGACTATTGCAAAAGCTCCAACTTCAAGGAAGACAAGTTGCTTGGCTTCAATTATATCCTCTAGCTTTTCACATTCTGAATATTGAAGTTCAAAAGGTGAATTGTACTCTTAACACTTCTGATGTTGCCAAACTTTGTAGCAAGTTGAACTTTCTCCTGAGGTAGTCTTTCAAAGCCTTGTCAACTAGAACCTCATTTGAGAAAGGTCCATACATGTTTGCAGTATCAAAGACAATGATGCTTCTATTGAAAACATGCTCCATTAAAGGAATACCATCTTCCTCTTTTGTCTGCAGCTTCATAACTCTCACTTGAAAATTCCTTCTTTGCATGTAACTTCAACTTCAAAATCATAATTCCACACATCAAAACAATTTTAAAATATTTTAGCAATTTCCATCCCCATCATTTATCAACTTGACGAAATCAGTCGGGCCCCAAAGTGGGTCCGGCTAAATTTGTTTCATTTTAAAACACCTGACATTCCAAATTGATACATTAAACCCATCATATTAATTAGAATTAGGTTCGACCATTGAAATCAATTTTGAAAACTCATTTGACATCATTATGCAAACTGTCACTTTTATGCCAGGAGGTCTGTTGACTGGCCTTAAAAAATGACCCAAACACCTGATCGAGCTCTTGAATCTGACCCACTAATTCTTTGCTCTGCATTCTTGCCCCCTATCGAATCTCATCACATGATGAATTTAGGATCAAAAGATTTTCGTTGTCAAAGTTGGCTTCTTAGAATTACCTGCAAGTAAACAAGTCAGAAAGTAATAAACTAGGTTCGAATTTAGCTTTGAAAACTGGACAAACTGACACTTAGGAAGACAAAAACTAGGACATTAGTTCTTTGTCATGAGGACATTATAAATCTACAATTTGGGCTCATGAAAAATCACTGGACGCAAATGGCAAGCGGCCAAAGTGGGCTACTCAAAAATTGCAGATTGGAAAGATTGGAAGGAAATCAATTTTTGCAAATGGAATTGACCTGAAAAAGTATGCAAATGGATTCATCATGACTTGCAAACTGGCTCACTCAGAGTATTTTTGGAGGACAACATAGGGGTACAATCCCTTTGATCTCACCTATTACGGATTTCAAGTTATAACATCTTGAACAAGGGTCCTAACAAATCTACAAATGTTGACACCATTAAAACTTTAGAAATTGTGTTTGGAATTGCATTTGAAAACTGATCAAACGGAATCATCATAAGCTAAAACATGAAACATAACAAGTCTCTGGCATCTAGAATGCAAAGAAAAAGGAAAGTATTTGGGTCAACTAGTCAAAAGTTACAACATGTCAAACAGGGATTCCCAGAATTATGTGCAAATTGCAAATGCATTACAATAGTAACCGACCAACTTTGAGGGATTCAAAACCTAGTCAAACAGACACAAAACAACTTGAAATTTGAAACATAGGTTCTTAGATATGGACTCTAGACATTCGCAAAGTGGTAAGTCATGAAACATTTTTGGGTGTGAGATATTCAATGGCAAACATAGCCTCTTGTCATTGTTTGACACTTAGGTGAAAATGCAGAATTGACAATTGCTCAAAATGGGACTTCACGAAATGGCTCGAAATGGAAATTTAACTTCATGGAACATGCAAGTGCACTGAGTGAAAGGTGCTAGAAGCATTAAACACCTCTTAGGCCTCAAACTGATAGCCAAGTACAAACTCATAAAAAAGTGTTTAAGGGGCCTAATTTCCCAATAGTGCTCAAAATCGAGCCTTCAATTTTGAGGGCCAACAAATAGGAAACTTCCGCTTTTGTTTGCCATGTCCTCCACTTAGCACTGTATTAAATTCTTGTTTTGTTCAAATGACAAAGTGATTGTAATGTAGAAATTTATTTTCATGCATGTATTCAATAGATTGAACTCCATTTTTTTCAATATTTTCTTGTTTATAATGTGTACCTTCAATAAAAAATGAATCAGTTGGATAAGATTGTCCATCATCGTCTATTATTGGTTTTGGAAACTTGAATTTTTCTTTAGTGCATCTAAGAAGATAGTGTTGGAGTTATTTTTGGTAAGGAACATATTAGGTAGATTTAAACCCAATACCAAGAAGCATAAGTTAGGGACAAGCCTAAGGATCAGCTAAATCCTATATTCAATAGGGTTAGATCTTAGTTCTGGGCCAACTTCAACAAAGTTATTAGAACTCCCTTCACTTTAGGCTTTGTAGGGCCAAGGTGGGAAAATCTCAGGGATTGATATGACAAATTTTATGATATTATTCTCTTCAAGATTATCCCCTATAGCAAAAAATGGTCAATGTTCTTCTATAATTTTCTTATAAATGTCCTGATCACACCAGCTAACTATAACCAAAAGGTAGATGCAAATAAGTAACAACCAGTAGCTTTAGTTCTTCATTACATAAAATGGTAAATTGATTTTGATATATATATATATATATATTGCAACTGTATAAACCATCAACTTGCAATTGAAATTTATTGATCAGTGCTTTATCCATTGTTATATAGAGTCAAACTAGTGATCTTTAGACCTATTCAAATTACTTGCAATTAAATTTATCAACAGTGGACTCTGAATCTCATTCTTATCATATCCTCTTTATATACCCAAAACCCTACCACTTATTGAATGCTATTACTTAATTCTTTGAACTAAAAGCAATCAATAAGAGATATACAACTTATCTGAATTGTATTAAACTAAATGAACATTGCTCATTTCAATCTCAAGATAACAGATATGCAAGGGAGGAGGCAAAATTTAGATACACAGATATGTAGAAATTTCTTTTTGTATTATTTTCTTTGAAAATGAACAAAATACTAATATAGACTCATAGTATAACTCAAAACTTGGAAATTTGATCATTCATATTCATTGTATTCCCAAGTATACAAGACCAAACACATTCATACAATTACAAAAACTAGATAGACTGTAGAATAACATAAGACTGAAAATTATACAAACTTCCAACCTCAACTCCACATCCTAGAAATCCTTATATAGGATTGCAAAAAGCTATAGATAGGAGGAGGACACATGTCAAAACTTGAATGGATACAAAAGGTGGCAAGACATGCCCAAAAAGTTATACAAGACATTCCTTAGTGTTTGAGCCAAAAGAGGGAGTACTTTAAAAATTCAGCAAGTGAAAATTTATGTCATGCACTTTGACTTTACTCCCCTTTGTCTTCTACTATCTTCAACTTCTTTAACTTCCTTATAAAGTTTCAAAATCAAAATATTTGCGAGAGATTTGCACTTAATATATTACTTATCATATCAGATCCTATCTAAATATCTTGTTGCCTTTAAACCAAAACTTTTTTCAGCTACTCCCCATTAGCAAAGCCTTTATCTAACCCACTGCTTCCCTTACATATATCTCTTTTTTGGTGGGCCTCGCTATGGTTTTAATCTCTTCTAGGTCCTTAGTGGCTTTAGTCCACCCACCATTTGTGATAACTTTAGACTCAACTAAAAATTTGTTCAATTCTAACTCTACTCTAAACAAGGAGTCAATTAATTTATTAAAAGGGGCATCATTAGTGCCTTTCAAAGTTGCCACTGTGGCCTCTTGAGTCAAAATGACACCAAAGGAATCATACCATTCCTTCCAATCCCTCACTATATTAGTGGCATCCAAAATTGGTGGTATTCAGGGCTAAATTCCTTGAGATAGAACTTTCAATTCCCTTATATGAATTGCAATTTCCTAGTGAAGAAGCCAATTAGCTCTTTAACTATTTCTAAGCCCTCCTTCACTGTAATTATCTTATCAAGAAAATCTAGCTTTTTAGCCATCAATATGATAAGCCTCTCTGAGTATATGGCCCCACAAATTGAATGTCGGTGATAGCCATGAAAGTGCTTCATTACAAAATTGCTCAGCACTTTGAAAAGCAACATAAAAAGTATGAGCCTATTGTGATATACTCTTTAGAGTTTCAACCATTTGGCTTGTCATATTTTTAAGGATATATGTCCTTACATCATCTCCTTGCTAATTTGGTGGAGTAACAATACTCACCCTTTCATGCTCTATTGTATCCTTTGTATCCTATTCACCCCTCTATGTAGTCAACTCTTATGTGACCTTGGCTGGCTGTTTTTGAACACTTTTTTCCCTACCTGATCTTTAATGGCAACTTGCTTAGCATTGGATAGTCCCTCTCTAAGAGATGCAACTTCAGCCTCTAGCATATGGATCTTAGCCTCAAGCTCTTCAATATTTTCTTTGTAAACATGGCTCTTCCTAAGCTCATCTTGGTAGAGCTTCCTCACATCAATGTAATCATTGATAGACTTGGTTAGTCTTGTCTCTAGTTCCTCTACCTTTGCCTTATTCATCAATGAGAAATGTTTTAAGGCCTTGGAAATTTTTGTCTCAGAGGTTCCATCTAAGGTCCACACCATGATATTACCCTACTCTATGCCCTACACATTCATTAGCTTGGGCTTTTTTGATGATGGAGCTATGCTCCACACTACTAGAGACTTAGTGTCAATATTGAAATTGGTTCCTCTCTACAAACCATCAACTCCATATGCCTCATATGAAATGGAACTCTCTTGTCTTGTAATTTGGTCAAGCATAAAAGCTTGTTTCAAATCCCAACCAAGCACCAGTAGCATTCCACTTCTCTACATTAGATTCCTTGCCTCCTCTAGATTCATTATCTCACTTTTAGGATCATAGGCATGCAATTTCTCAACCAAATCCTACTAATTTTTAGTTCGATTCATCTAGTTTCATCTTCAAGACTAGTTCACTCTATTTGATTTTGTATAAAAATCTTTTAAACTTAGCTGGGGATTCATCATCTTCTACGAATTGTTAGGCTTGGATGATCCTATCATCTAGCCTTGTTACTACTAGTTCCAATTCAGTCAAAGTGTTCTCAATTGCAGTGACTCTATCTTGGATGTAAATTTGTCTTAAGTTAGCTAAGTACTAACTTCCACTAGGTCAGATCTACAATGTCATCTATTTTACTATCTCGAGTATGTGAGAAATATTTTTCCTCTTGTTTCCCTTAGTGACCCATGATGCCTCAGCAAGCTCTTCTTCTTCGTCTTCCTCTTTTGGAGTCACATTAGGTTCAAGGCTATCAAGACATACCCTTTCTTCTTCTCCAATGGGTCCTTCTGGGATTTGGGCCATAATTTTAGAATGGTCAGTGACCATCTTCCTAATCCTATAAGGATAAGGGATATCCATATAAAATCCCTTAAAATTGGGATATACTCTTTTCATTTCCCTTTCTACCCTTAGAAAATCATCAATCTTGGACAGCTTATTAGTTGTCTCCCCTTCAGCAACAATATTTTGAATGAGGTCTTCATGGGGAAATTCTTTAGTATTAGGTAGCACATAGTTTCTAATTTCCTTGAGGGCATTCCTCATCTAGTTATTAGGATCATACATCCTATATGGGCCAGTTGATAGATTATAATAGTGGAGGAAAGAATAAATTTGGCCTAGGGATTCATTTCTAATTGAAAAGTCCCCCACCTTAAAAAACCTACACAGGAATGTTCCTTTGTGCACCTTAGGTTGCAAATACTCTCTATTTACTATAAACAGTTGCCACATGAATTTTATAATACCCAACCTAGGGGGAATAAATTTTGGAAATATGTGGGGTGGTTAGGGACAAATATATACTCTCATTAGGGAAAAAGTTGGGAATAGGAAAATATCCTCCCAATTTTGATTTGATCTTTTACCCTCAGGGAATAGGGTTGGTCTCAAGAGACTCTTCAAAATTTTAAGTGCCCTAAAGTAACTTGCGTCTAGCATTTTCATTATGATAGCACTAAAATAATTTTAAAATGAGATAGAATCAAAGTAATGATAGGAACTATCCCATACCCATGTCCATAGTTGAACTGGCACCTCTCCATTTGCATCAGAGGTGTGATCAATGAAATATGGGCTTATGTAACCCATGCTCTTGTATAGGATTAGGTGCATCAGTAGTGAGTAATGGTACAATTTGAAATATTCCATCTCCCCATTTTGGACCAGTGAAATTTTCTCCTTCATCACCTCCAAATTATACTCTACATAATCATATTCTCCACCATGGTAGGAGTCTTGCACATCTTTGGCAACAATAAATCTAGCTCCATACACCATGTATGTTCCATCTTTGAACACCACTTTGTGGACACCATATACTATTTTCACAAAATAATTCTTAAATTTTTCCAAAGGCATCATTTTATCAACTTTATTAGGGTAATCACCCACACTCTTTAAGTCCATATGAATATGTTTTAGCATTGAATTCCTTGTGTATGCCTTGATGTTTCTTTTAAATTTCTTTTGTAGGTCAACCAGGTCTACTGGCTTTCTCATAGCAACATCCAACAAAATGCATCATTAAAAGAGGTACAATCCAGCATGCATAGAACAATTCTAGCCCACCTATGGAATGACTTAGTCTCCAAGTTATATGATTTAATAGGGCCTTCACTAAATCAACAGCCACAAAGACCTCTAGAAAGATTAACTTTGACAGATTCTTCTTCCAAGGGTTACAAATAGGGATCTTCCTCTCTCTATTATGGTAGAAATATTTAAAAATATCAAAACCTATGACTCCATAGCATGTAGCATCTCTACATAATGCATAGGATCGACAAAAGCATGACCATCTATTGTATTTGCATTTGAGGATCCTGGGAACAACTTTATCCACACTTCAAAAAACTGATTAGGCTTCCTCTCTCTTGTTTTCCCTCCCTTGGAAGTTGAGGTCTTTGTGACATCCATGTTTGATTCATGAATCTCTTCAACCTCCTCATCATACATACCAATTGTAATGATGGAAAGTGGGAAAAACTATACTCAAGCACTGAAAGCAATAATCTACATGCACTAAAAACTCTACAATTGCTTGAATTCTCTTCACTTTGCAAATGGTAAACTGTAATTCATCAATAGAATGTCTTTATAATTTAGTGTACAATATCAATGTTCCTTTTAGATTGATTTCAAAATGCTTGAGCCTTAAAATTGATTTCTTCTATCACCTGAGGGGAGCGTTGCCATTACTATCTAGCATTACACTTTTTACATGTCTTAAATCTTATTGGTTGAAAGTGGCTTGTCATTTCCAGCTTAGAAAAGTGAAAAACACATTTTCAAGTCAAAACTAGGGTTTATAATCTTACAATTGACTAATAAATTAAACCCATCATAACATCTTGCGCAAGGAAGAAATGTTCTATGATCTTACACTTGTTACTAAAGAAAAAGATTTCTCATATTATCTTATGATGGAAAGAGAGGATCTACAATCTTATGCTACCTTGAAATCAAACCCTTATCACACAATTGTAAAGCTTGAGAAAAGCCATTACAATTCCATGACATACTAGGTAATGTGAAATTGGAGGTTACCATTTAAATTCTTTACAATCTTACGACAGGTGATTTACACTAAATATCATATCATCTTATTTCAATTTACTTTGCCTCATGATCTTATGAGTGCATTTTATCTATCATTTCATAACTTTGGTAGTTACCCTTCAAACCATTACAATACTATGAGAAACCATTACCCTTTTCCATCGTAGCATTGTCGACATTATCTTTCAACTTTACAATCTCATGACACATTGGCCTCATAGCATCATAACACTTTATCTCTGCCCTTGAGGTCTTATGATATATTGTTTATTTTAAGATTGGAGATTGCAATATGCTATATTAAAATGAACTTATGCAAAATAAGCTTTTGGCCCCACTGGTCCAACTTGGCATCCACCTTGTATACATTGCATCATTAACCAATTGGGATAGGACACATGTCACTTTTTTGACATTGAACTGCCACCTTGCTTTGTCATTTTTTACCTTATGATATTACAATCATAAGCCCCCCATTGCGTCATAAGCTTAAAACTTCTTCCTTATGACCTTACAATACCCATTTCTTCATAGCATCGTAAAGTCTTGAAACTTCTTTTGAGATTTTATGATCTACTATTTATCATAAGATCAGAGGGGATGACCAGCTATGTGGACATCACAAAAAATATTTCTATTTCATCACCTAGCCTCATGTTTCTTTATCAAACTAACTGATACAATCTTACAATCATCCCTTTACCATGCCATTAGACACCTCAAAAAATTTTCCCACAATCCTACAACTGGGGCCTTATCATTACATCAGAGAACCTTAGTTGCCTCTTTATATTTCACACTCCTACAATCCTACGATAAACTAGTTATCGTAAGATTGTGACCCTTCTTTTCTACCTCTGCAATCCTTTGATTGCTCGTCTGTCATAACATCTTACACCTTGGTTTAGAAACCCTTTTATTGGCACTTATAATAGTATGACAAAAAGAAATCATAAGATCTAGAGACTCAAAATTTAACCCTATGACCACTTGACAACCCCTTTAATTTTAAAATCGTAAGGGAAGAAAATAAAAGACAAACAATCTCTCACTTAGATATAAAACCTAGGGTAAGGGCTAGATTGTGATTTTTATGAAAAAATTTGTGAGAAAGTTGAAAACACAATCTTAGGGCATCATTTTTCACTTTAGGGCAAGGGAATTTTATACTAGATTATGGAAAAAATAATTATGTTACAGTCATCCTCTGAAAATAAAAACAAATAAAACATGAACCCTATCATCACAACAATTTTTCTTGTGAAAATTTAGCTTTGCAAAAATAGGGGCTATCAGATAGTAGTCCACACCTTCTGATGAGGCCAAATATTGCCTTTATTTCATGATAGTTTTAAAACACTTTGTTGATACTCTATTTTATTTTTGTCAAAACATTTTTGGACCTATGTCTATCGAAACCTATGATAAACCTATGGGTAGATACTATACCATCTTTTTCTAGTATTATATATTATGTAGTATTCTCCTTTGAATCACAACTTGACAGTTCATGCTTGCCAATGACCAAACAAGACCTATGTTATTGGATTGAAAGTTCCCAAGGGATTGGTTAAGTTGGAATAAAAGCATTACTTTACTACTTATTTCATTCTACAAATAGGTACTGAAAACCTTATTAAGATTTACTCCTCGAATGAAATTCGAAAACTCTCTTATTTTAATGGTAGAATGATAAATTTGAGTGTGATAGAAGAGCCAATTGGTGGGACACATATGATCCATATCACTATGTCAAACTAGAAGAAAAATAAGATAATAATGTCCTAATTGTGGGACTAATTTATCCACTAGGGCATGAAGTAATGGCCACTGATAAAATCAAGGAGCTGGAAAAGTGAAAGGAGTTCCTAATTGGCTGAATAGCTCTATTTTCTCTTCAAGACCATCTACTTCTAGTTTTAACCAAAATTCCAAGGCTAGTGATACACCTCATGGATATGATGGTGCTCAAGCTATTCTTCAGGGGAATGCCAGTGTTGTTACAAGGGATCCACTACTAGAAAATGAGAGAAAATTTTTGATGATAGGAGCCTTATGGATGGGGCTAATGGTATTTTAATTAAACAAGAGTCCATTTCAACATGCAAGGCTATTAAGGTAAAGAAGGAAAGCATTCAAAATAAATGTGATAGAAGTGATGAAGGCTAAAAAAGAATGAAGAAAGAGGAAAAAGACTATAGGAATTGATAAGGCAACAGGCACAGGAAGAAGCTGAGAAAAAACATGATAGTAAAGAGGATAAAGATTTTGAGGAACCTATTGAGATAGAGGTTCAAGTAGTTGGAGAAGGAACGGTCACTGAATTAGACCAAGAAGAAGAGCCAAAGGAAGAACAAATATCCAAAACAGAGGACAATAATTGAACCTAATCTTATAATCTTAGAGGCATTTTTGTTTTTCCTCATTTAAAAAACACGAGTGAGTAAAACAACATTTTTGCTTCCAAGTGAACATTATTTTGAAGGTTGTTCCACTTTTCTTCAAAAGTGAGACAATGAGAGAGAACCATAGACCAAAAGGGAAGATCTTGGATTTATTTATCAAATTTGAGGGAAAAAAATTAGGTTTTAAATTATTTTTCCTATTGAGTTTTATTTTATTTAAAAAATTTATATACATAATAAAAGAGATATGTTCTAGTTCAGTTGACCCATGTGTAGAGATCATGTAAATTTATTGTAGCTTCACCTTGTTGGTAACATACAAAAATGATTGAATAATTTCATAGTACTAGGGGTTATTCTTGGCATTCTAGTCAATGTAGGAATGAATGTAAGACCTTGTATAGTCAAGTGAAAGCTCACCTATGCACCATTAAACAACTGAGGAATAAGAATTTGTTCAAAGCAAATAAAATGATTTTCCAAAGCAATAGGCACTAGATACATTAGAATTATAAAGATGCTAACATGGTAAGTAAAAGATTAAGAGAATGAACACAATGATTTAGAAACCTCCAACTAGCTTAGCATAACTTGTTGGCTTACATCCTTTTATGCTAGTAAGCTTTATTATAGGAAAGAGAAAATTATGATGAGATTAGAGGGAAGTAGCTTATGTTTCCCAATAGTAGTTCAAGTATAGCAACTTTAGGAGCAAGTAGGTGGCATCCTACAAGAATGTCTAATCTATGTAACTGTCTAAAATTACAAAAGCTACTTAACATTAGTAAAAGGAGCAACTTTTAGCCCAAAGGTCTCATCTTGATATCTATTTTAGATCATTCTAATGTTGTCATTAGTGATAAATAACTATGGTTTGTCATGATATGAGTAATTTCTCAATTGCTACTTTCACTGTAATGGTCATTATGATTGTGATTTAAGCTTATCATGTTGTAATTTTGATTATGCTATGTGCAACCATTTTCAATGAAAAGAACCTCTATAGACAAGAAAGAGGATACTTGATGAAAATTGGAATTTATCATCATGGTACAGGGTTTCCTACCTCTCTCTAGTGATCATATTATGTAAAAAAGAAAATTAAATCAGAGGGCCCTCAAGGCCTATACAAAGGAATGGGAGCTCCATTAGCTACAGTAGCAGCATTGAATGTAGTTCTCTTTACTACAAGAGGATGGATGGAAGCCTTAATCAGAATAGCACCTGGGGTTCCCCTTTTTGTGGAACAATAGGTAATTTTTGGAGCAGAGGTGGGTGTTGTTGTGTCAATTCTAGCATGCCCAATTAAACTGGTGAAGTGTGGATTGCAAGTTCAAAGTGCTCTTGCCACTAAAGAAGCTGCTACAATTACCACTACTAGGAAAACAATACGTAAAGGAATTTTTTTTCCAATTTTCTCATTTATTAATTTCTTTTTATGCTTCTAGGTTGCCACCTTCAAAGTTAACTTTATCTCAACTGGTTGCATTTGTAGAATTAACAATCATGCATCACAAGGACACATGTAGTTGTATTGTGATGTGATTGGTGTAAACTTCACCATTCTTAATAATAAATGATGGTGTACATCAATAGGCTTCAAGCATTGAGATGAACTATTGATATTTTCTTTATACAATGGGAAATAAATCTACATTATTAAGCATCCAGCATGGTGCATAGAAATCTTGAGATTTCTTTCAAAGTTCAAATCCATTGGAATCAACCTTGACATTGCATGGAATCATGGATTAAGCCATAATAGTCCAATGCAATTCATTTGTACATCATTTGAGCCTTGTTGATGCACCTGATAATATATTATTGGTAAATTAGTTGTTTTCCCTTAAAGATTAGCATATAATTTTTATATTGAGCCCTTCCAAATTCCTATAAATAGGTGTGACAAGGCCAAATATTGCATTTATTTCATGATAGTTTTGAAACACTTTGTTGATACTCTATTTTATTTTTGTCAAAACATTTGTGGACCTATGTTTACTAAAACCTATGATAAACCTATGGATAGATACTATGCCATCTTTTGCTAGTATTATATATATTATGTAGTATTTCATATAATTATCAAAATGTGTGTTCTTATATTTGAATTTAATTTGAAAATGCTTATTTGCAATTATCTTTGTATTATAACTAACCTATTAGCAATGAAGTTGAAAGATGATTGGAAGAATTCAAAGATGAATGCCAACAACATTCAAGGAGAAAATAATGCTAAGGTGTAGCCACGATGAAGGAAAGTTGTAATGATTCCAAAGGACATGGTAGCAAGTATGGATGAGTTATCAAGACTTATTGCATTCTCTACATTTATTCCTATGGTGAGAAGATGCTTAGACTTTATTATTCTTGCCTTAAGCTGTTATCTCTTCTTCTCGCATTGAGTTTCTATTTTTCTTCTTTCTCTCCTATGGATTTATAGCTAGGTTATTTACTTTTTTGCAATGGGAATAAGTGTCAATCTCCTATATACAGGAATTTTCCCAAGTGTGTTAGTTTAGCCAATTAGAAGAAAGAGTTTATGAGAATAGACTATTAACTTTTACAATTGTGTTTTTATAGTTTCTATGTATTATTCCCATGTAATGAAATAGTTTTTGGCTTCTATTCTGTGTTAGAAGTTTAGTTGAAGCCAACCAAGGGGGGACCCTTGAAAGGTGGATTAGATTAGGTTAGTATAGATTTATTTCCAAGCATTCTTAGTATTGTAAGTAGAAGTTGTAAGTTCTTTCCTGTAGTATCACACTTCATGAATATTCCTATAGCATATTAGAGAATAGTTATAGTGGATGAACTGAGTTGGAATATTTGTTAGCCTTTCATTGTATTTCTAGTATTCATAGAGTTAAGTCTGTTAGTTTCCTACAACAATAGTGTAAGTTCTTTTCCTTGCATTTTACTATTTAGCAACATAAGCTTAGTGACTCATTAAGAGACCTAGTGCACATACTGTGTCAACCATTTCAAGTATGTGGCCCTGGGTTGACAAGATTAAATGCACATCATAGTGGGAAAAATAGTCCTTAGTTTGAATATATTATTCCTAAGCATGGCCCAAAGCATGACTACGATACACCTATTTTGAGGAGGACCATTTTTGGTGCCATTTTCGAGGATGGTGTCAAGATAGGAGCATTTTTGAGTCATAGTTCTTAGATAAAGTTTTTTTTAGAATTTCTAGTTTTGAAGCTTCTTTCACTAGTGTGAAAAGTTTAATTGCATGAATCAAAGAGGAAGAAGACGAGATGTATATGGCAGATTTCTTCCACAGTAGTCTATTAATTTGAATGAAGAAATTGAAGAAGAAGAAGAAGTTGAGTTTCCTTTTGAAGACACAAGCCCTATTTTTCCCACAGCATCATCATCAAGAGTTGAACCAATAGATACAAGTGGTCTTCAACCTTTTACCGAAGTTTTGGCCAATTTTCTTGATAACAATGTTCTAAATCCACCAGTTGTTAATCACTAGTACTCGATGTCCCTTTTTAGCAGCAACCTCATAATCTAATACCTCTAGTAATGACACAACCTACTTTTCCATTTCCTCTCCCAAGCCTTGTAAATATTGATAATCTCAAGAATATACCTATAGCTACCCTTCCAAAGTTCTATAGCCTTGTAATCGAAGACCTTGATACTTTCTTGTTTGAGTTTGACATACTTTTTTGTAGGTTTGACTACAAAACTGATGCCCATAAGCTTAAATTGTTTCTAATAACATTGAAAGAATCAGCTCTACGATGGTTCATGAGCTTAGGAGCCAATGCAGTAGGAAGTTGGGATGAAATGCAAACTCTGTTTCTAGATAAGTACAAAGAGTATTGCAAAGCATCTGGTTCAAGAGGAGATGATTTCTTTAGGATATCTCAAAAGGAGGAAGAAACAATGGAAGACTATGTTTCATGTTTCTTATATGCACTATAGAAGAACCCTTAACATGTGTTGTCCAAGGATTCACAAAAGCTAGTCTTTCTAAGAGGTGTGAATGATGACTATATAGAAGCACTAGACCTAATGGCTAGTGGTGATGTATATCAAGCTTCTTGGGAAGACCTCAAGAAGATCTATCAGAACTATTCAAGGTCAACCATGAAGAAAGGCTGAGGACCTCATTCCATAGTCACCAAAGGAATTAGTCAAGGCATTTCAAAGCTCGAGATATCTAACCTATTTTTAGATTTCAAACAAGACATCATCAATGATATTGCTACACATCTTGACACAATGATTGCAAAGAAGAAGTATGTAGAAGCTAAATTACAACTAGCTAAATATTGACCTCATTGTTGGAAGCAAAACAAGGATTGCCAATGTAAACTAGTTGCAAGCATGGAGAACTACCATCTTCCAACTGAGTACATCAAGATAGATGGAGATGATGAGAAAGTGTTTTTTTTTGCTCAATATCGACCATGGCCCCAACATCAAGGGATGCCTCAAAACGCTTTGTAAAATTCAAATTCATATGGTAATCAATGGAAAAATTGTAATCCCCAAGGTCCTCCACAATATTAATCTAATTGGAATAATGCTGGGCAAAACAACTTGCAATAGTCCCAATGGTCTCAAAATTTCCAACCACCCTAGCCTAACCAACAGAACAACCAATGGCAGAACCAACATAACTACTGGAAAAACTAGCAGAACCAATGGCAACCACCCCAAGGGAATTGGCAGTCTACAAACCAATGGAGGAGATCTCAATAGTGGCCTAACCAAAATATTAGTACTCCATAATTACCACCTCTAGTTCAACAACTTGCTCTAATGCCACCACCTACAAATACTGGACCTCAAAAGTAGACATAGTTACTGCACAACCTCATCCAAACCTAAATAACCAACAAGCACAGCAGCCCATGTATAGTGTTGATACTTAGTAGTATCCTACTTATGCTTTGGGTGTTGCAGATATACATCTAAGATCTAGTACATAAACCACCTCTTATAACTAAAATACCAAACCCTCCTGCAACATCAAAACCCTCAGTTGCTGAAATAGTTGACCCCACTAATGTTACCATGTCAACCTAAGCTCAACTAGCAATTGAACCTCCTTTTCTAGAAAATTTTATACAAAGCAAACCTATACAAGTAGAGGAATAGCCTTTTGATATTGTTGATCAATTGAAAAACATATATGTCCAAATACCCTTGTTTCAAACCATGAAGGATGTTCCAGTTTATGGAAAAGCCATTAGAGATGGCTTCTTGAAGAAGCCTAGAAAGAAGAAAAAGGACCCCACCACAGTCCATGTTTGGGACAACTGGCTTCCATCATGTTAGGGAAATTGATCACACCAAAATATTATGATCTAGGAAGTCCAGTAATGAATGTCAGTATAAATAGTCAGTTTGTTAAAAATGCTTTAATAGATCTTGGCACTGCTATAAATGTCATGACCAAGGATACTATGAAGAAATCAAAAATAGAAGGACTAAGGGCTACCCCAACAATTTTTCAACTTGCAAATAGTTCTACTATCACCCCTAATGGGATGATAGAAAACATAGTTGTAACCTTAGATTCTCTAGAGTATCCTATAGACTTCATGATTGTATCCCCCAAAGTTAATCTATTTGGTTACCCTGTCATTCTAGGTCAACCATGGTCAGCCACAGTGATGCAAATATAAGTTTTAGATTAGGGAATATGACCATATCAAATGGCCAAGCAACAAAGAAATTTGATTTACATCATCTAGCACAACCATTACCAAATTTGAGCACATCTGTTTGGCCAAATTTAGGGAATAAAGAAGAAGAGTTAAATTCTATAGTACAGCTCATGATGTTGCATAAACAATATTTTCTAAAACTACAAGAGGAAGATTTAGTACTTTAGAGTATCCTCACTAATAGTTGTGTGGTAGAAAAAGATGTATCTGAAAGTTCTGTGTTGGAATTAATCACATATGAAGAATGTGATAAGAATTGTACTTTTCTCAAAGAATCTGATATTCTTCATTCACTCTTACTGTGTGAATTAGAAGCAAGTCCAATCTCTAAAGCTGCTATGATAGAGTCCACCACTACTGTTGAACTCACTAAAGGTCATAATATCCATGTTAATCCCAAATTAATACCCACACAGATGGAATAGTTAAAAGAGTTGCTTCAAAGGCATGAAAAGGCCCTTGCATGGGACTATAGTGATATGAAAGGGTTGAGTCCTACACTTTGCACCCATAGGATATACATCAATGAAGGTTGTCTACCACTCCGTCAACTCCAAAGAAGGATAAATCCAAGCATTAGAGAGATAGTTAAAAACTGAATTGCAAAAATTGCTTGATAATGGTTATATTTATCCTATATCTGATAGTAGATGGGTGATGTCACCCCTGGTCATAGTGCCTAAAAAGGGAGGAAAATGGAGAATTTGTGTAGATTATGGAGAATTGAACAAGGCCACTAGAAAGGATCATTTTCCTTTACCATTTATAGACCACGTTCTGGACACTCTAGCTAAAAAGAAGTATTTTTATTTTCTAGATTGGTATAGTAGTTATAACCAAATTAGTATTGCTCCTTAAGATCAAGAAAAAACCACATTTACATGCCCATGGGGTACTTTTGCATACTCTATTTTACCATTTGGTTTATGTAATGCTCCTTCAATGTTCCAACAAGTAGTTATTAGCATCTTTACTGATATATCACATGATTGTATGGAAATATACATGGATGACTTCACAACATTTGAAGTCACTTTTGAGAAAGCAATGGTGAATATTGAAAAGGTTTTGGTAAGATGTCAAGAACATAATTTGGCACTTAATAGAAAAAAATGTTTCATGCTCATGCAGGAAGGCATGGTACTTGGTCATTTCATATCAGCTACAAGAATACAAGTGGATCTAGCTAAGATAGAGGTAATTCAAACATTGCTCGTAGCTACAAAATCAAAAGATGAAAGATCATTCCTAGGTCATGTTGGATATTACATATGTTTTATAAGAGATTTTAGCAAAATAGCTAGTCCCTTGTATAAGTTACTCACAAAAGAAGTTGAATTTAATTGGACATCTGAATGTGATGAAACCTTCCTGCAACTTAAGAAACTTCTGACTATAGCCCCATTTTTACAAGGCCTTGATTGGAATTTACCTTTTCAGATATATATAGATGCCTTTGATTATGCCATAGGTGCAGTTCTAGTACAACAATTCCAAAATCTTGAAAATGGAATCTATTATATTAGCGAGAGCCTTCATGGACTAGAATTAAACTACACAGTGATAGAAAAAGAACTACTACTAGTAGTTTATGCCCTCAACAAATTTTGGCATTAAATAACGGGCTATTCCATATTTGTTCATACTAATCATGCAGCAATTAAATATCTTATGAATAAACCCACTATAACTAGTACATAAGAAAGATGGTTACTATTGTTGCAAGAATTTCATATAACTGTTGTTGATAAGCCTAGAAAAGCTAATGTTGTAGCTGATTATTTATCAAGAATCCATCATGATGATACTAACACTACATTGGTAGATGATGCATTTCTGGATGAGCATTTATTTCATATTGTTTTTCAAATTTCATGGTATGCAGACATTGCTAATTACCTTGCAATTAATAAAATACCAGAACATTTTTCTTACAAGGAAAAGAAGTTGCTTGTAGAGAAAAGTTTTTGTTTCTCCTACATAGATAATATCTTGTTTTACACTTGACCTGATCAAGTTATGAGAAGATGTGTGAGAAAGGATGAAACATACGATATTCTACATGCATTTCATATGAACCATGTAGAGGACACTTTGCAGCAAAAAGAATAGCCTTGAAAATCTTGACAACTAGTTACTATTGGCCTACACTTCACAAAGATGCAGTCGACTATACACAGAAGTGTGACAAGTGTCAAAGGATGGGCCAACCAACAAGAACAAATGAAATGCCTCTTCACCCTTAGATGGCATTAACACTATTTGACAAATGGGGCATGGACTTCATTGGTCCAATTGATCCTACATCTAATGAGAAATCCTATATTCTTGTGTGCACTGATTACTTGACAAAATGGGTTAAAGTCAAAGCCATGAAGCATGCTCATGATGAAAAAGTTTTTGAATTTTTGTATGAAGAAATTTGTACTCGCTATGGTGTACCCAAAGAGCTACTCACTAACTGAGGTGCACAATTTACCTCTAATTTGGTCTTAGAGTTGATGAAATAGTATAACATCAGGCACTAGAAATCCAGTCCTTATCATCCTCAAGCTAATGGACAAGCAGAGGTCACAAACCATGAATTGGAGAACATCCTAACAAAAATGGTTCATCTACATCGTAGGGATTGGACTGCTACATTACAAGAAGCTATTTGGGCTTACAGAACAATTTGGAAGATTACTACAGGATTCACACCATTTGAGCTCCTGTATGGAAAGGTAGCAATTCTTCCAATTGAATTTGAATATAAAACTTTGAGAACTACAATGGAGCTAGAAGTTGAACTTCCTGTAGCACAAAGAGAATGTCTTCTACATCATAACTCTCTGGATGAAATGTGAAAATTTGCTTTGGAATGCATTAAACTTATGCAAAAACAAAGGAAACAATGGCATGACTCTCATATTATCAGTAAACAATTTCAGGTTGGTGACTAGGCACTACTATATGATTCTAGATTTAAAGATATGCCAGGAAAGCTACAAATAAGATGGCTGGGAAAATATGAAATTAGTCATGTCTTTGATAATAGAGCTATTCAATTAACTACCATTGATCCAGTACCTTTCAAGTTATTAGTCAATGGTCATAGACTTAATTATATAAATGGCCTCAAACAAAAGAAGACTTCCTGCAGTAGTTCCAATAGCCAAATTTAAATACAACCAAGGTAACTCTTCCTACAGTTGAAGGTGTCAACCTTCTGCCTGCTACTCTTCAACATTAGTTTCTTTGTGCATGTTCATAATAAAAACTTTATGTCCACATAAATTTCACTTTCTCATTCACTTTATCATTCCATCTCATCTCTTTATGTTCCACCCATCCACCTCATCTCATTTATTTACCTTCCATCCACCCACTTTCCACATCATCAATTTCCCATGTTTTCAATAAACCCTGCGAGATGTTGATGGATGTTTTCACTAATATCACTTCTACCACCCTTTTGGTATGTGTGAAGATCATTTAACAAGTATAAGGTTTTCAAATTATAATTCATTTATAGTTTGCAGATTTTGTTAATTATATTTAATACTGCATTCATTTTATGATGGCAGTGTTATGCCAGTCCCTTACCTGTACTAGGTCTGACAAGTGTAGACACTTGTCCATATTTAGCAAGGGACAGGGAAGGTCACTAATATCCAATGGTATTTCTATTTATCCGTAAAGATTTTTCCAAATCTTTGTATTTCCTTCATTGATGGAATTTAATTGCCATAAGTACACAAGTGAGGTGTTGTACCCCTTATTTTTGAATGATTTTATTGTCAGGCTATGATGTGACTTGTGTTTAAATTTTATATGATCTGAACCCCATTTTCAAAAAATTCTCACAAAATTCATGATTTACCTTCATTACAGCCATATTATTGTGCATAAATATTTTTTATGACATTAATTACCTATTAAAACAAATAAATGTGAGTTGAATCTATAAAACAACAAAGCATCTTGAATTCAAAAGGGGGAAAATAGATTAGATAGAAAAAAATGTTAAGAAAATGGGGGGACAGTTGCAAAGGAGAGAACCAGTAGGAACATACTATGCTGCTCTTAGATGTAGAGGTCATAACAAGGTTTAATACATGCAAATGGTTAGGGTATTTCCGGAGTTTGACTACATTTGATGAGGAGGCAGCCACAAAATTCACAAGGATGCTTGATGAAGGTGAAGCTTCTGTTTGGGGTTTAATGGTGATTGCAATAGAGGAATGCATTGTTGAAGTAACTAGGTTGCCTAAAATTGGAGAACATTATCCCAACACACATGATGTGAGGTCAGCAAGAGCTCAATTTACTAGACCGATTGATCCTCAAATGGACATTACAAAGCAAGGTTGCAAGAGAATGTCACTACTGCTACCATACAATGAATTAGCCATCCATATTATCAAGTACCTTACATGCGAAGGGTGATTCTCATACTTACATTCACATCATTTCAAATTACTTAGTTGTATAAGGCATAATCTTTTAGTAAACATTCCAAATTTCTTGTACAATATGCTATGTATTAGTGTAGAAGAAACTCAAAAAGGAAAAGATAATTCCATTACCCATCATGCCCTAATTAAATTAATAATAGAAATTTCACTTAGGGATGTGTCTCCCATGACATAGGATGAATTTTCATAAGCCAAAACTCTGCAACTCCAAGCTACCCCTAGTGAACAACCCAATGAGGAAAATGTAGTCCCCACCAATGAGCCTATTGAACAAAATACCCAAGAGGCTAAAGCCAAAAATAACCAAGAAAATGTGTAAGAAACTATCCCTATTCAAAATATTGTACCTTTACCTATTCAATAAACCCAAAAACCTACTTCTAGCAAAGCAAAGAGAAAATGAAAACTGCAAGAAGAAATCTCTGTTTAGTAAAAGGAAGAGCCAAACCCTATAGTTGTGAGACAAAAGAGAACTAAGAAAAGTCCTATAACAGAGACACCCAAAGGAAAAGGTAGACAAAAGGCTATGACACAAGAAGAAACCCCCATAAGGAGAAGCCCTAGGATGAGAGGGAAAGTTTCTAAAGATTCTACTTTGTCCAAAACATCTAATAAGGAATCCCCTGTCCAAATTGTCTCTGATCACTCTCCTTCCTAACCTAAAATTACAAGAATTCCCAAAAATATTAATGAGCAATGTAGGGATGAAATCAAAGAAAATCCAAATGATACCCCAGTAGGTCAATCAGATATTTCAAGTAGTAAAGATGAAACCATTCCTAAGCAAGACTATCCAAATACTATCCTAGTTTCCCATAAATCAACATGGATTACTAGTTTTGTAGAACATTTATGGAAGGAATAGAGGAAGAGGAAAATAAATCATGAAGAAGATAGTGGTTCTATTACATTGCAAAAACTCTTTTTTTAGTTGTTTGGATAGCATATGTTTGTTGAGACCTTATGGGAAGAAGACGGGAAAAAGATGAATAAAGTCATAGTATCTCAAGGTGAAGAAATCAAAGATTTAAAGGAACAATTAGCAAGTCAAAAGCAATGGATGGATCATGCCCTCAAGTTGGCTGATCAGGCACTTGCTTGTAGACCACCGCCAAGAGTTTATGTTCTCTGTTTAAAAGAACAATTTCTTTTGTTTCAACTAATGTTAACTCTTAAGGATAATAATGCAAAGTTCAAATTAGCACAAGAATTTTATGGATTATATCAAACTCTACCACCTTGGTAGCAGAATTTTCTTTGCAAATTATATGTTCATAATTTTGTTATCCCTTCAAAGACTCAATGGAATCCCTTGCTCTATATAGGGAATACACATTTAAGATCCCTCATGTTCTAGATGTCCAATGAAGAAAACTATGACAAGCAGTTGAATAATTACAAGGATGAGGAAAGGACACAGCCCTTGCCTTTAAGAATCAAGAGTAGAAAGCTAGACAAAGTTCTTAGGGATTGGTTCACATTAACTTATGGAAAGAAGAATTCAGAAGTAAGGGATAGAATCTTTACTGTAAGAACCAAAGCCTATCTTGATTATGAGAACTTACCCTATCTTGCCTTCTAGAGAGCTATGACTAGTGTTAGAAGTAGATGGGCCATATTTCTAGAGTCACTTAAAAAGTCAGAACCACATATTCCCATCAAATTGGAGGCATCACTTCACAGGGTTCCAAATTATCTAGAGTTAGGGAAGTAGGCCAGACTAGAATTGTGGTGTCCCCTAACCATGCAGCCTCCAATGCTCCTGTGGCCTTTATATAACATTAATCTTGATAGAATTGACAAGCTATTGGAAGATCACAGAAGGGAAGTGTGGGAAAGAACAAGAGGATTTACCTATACCTTCAAGAGTAGCAAGAAAGGAACGACTAAGATTGGAGAGTTCAGGTCATTAACAAGAAAGTGCAATGCTTGAGGACAAGCATTAGTTTAGTAGGGGGCAAATGATGAGGCCAAATATTGTCTTTTATTTCATGATAGTTTTAAAACACTTTGTTGATACTCTATTTTATTTTTGTCAAAACATTTGTGGACCTATGTTTACCAAAACCTATGATAAACCTATGGGTAGATACTATGCCATCTTTTGCTAGTATTATATATATTATGTAGTATTTCATATAATTATCAAAATGTGTGTTCTTATATTTTAATTTAATTTGAAAATGCTTATTTTCAATTATCTCTATATTATAACTAACCTATTAGAAATGAAGTTGAAAGATGATTGGAAGAATTCAAAGATGAGTGCCAACAACATTCAAGGAGAAAAGAATGCCAAGGTGTAGCCATGGTGGAGGAAAGTTGTAATGGTTCCAAAGGACACGGTAGTGAGTATGGAGGAGCTATAAAGACTTATTGCATTCTCTACATTTATTCCTATGGCGAGTGGAATGTTAGACTTTATTATTCCCACCTTAAGCCATTATCTCTTCTTCCTACCTTGAGTTTTTATTTTCCTTCTTTCTCTCCTATGGATTTATAGCTAGGTTATTTACTTTCCTGTTATGGGAATAAGTTTTGATCTCCTATATATAGGAATCAGCCCAAGTGTGTTAGTTTAGCCAGTTAGAAGAAAGATTTTATGAGAACAGACTATTAACTTTTACAGTTTTGTTTTTACAGTTCTATGTGTTATGTAATGAATTTCTAAAATGTAATGAAATAGTTTTTGGCTTCTATCCTATGTTAGTACTTTAGTTGAAGCCGATCAAGGGGGACCACTTGGAAGGTGGATTAGATTAGGTTAGTATAGATTTATTTCCAAGCATGCTTGGTATTGTAAGTAGAAGTTGTAAGTTCCTTCTTGTAGCATCACACTTCATGAATGTTCTTGCAGCATATGTGAGAATAGTTATAGTGGATGAATTGAGTTGGAATATTTGTTAGCCTTTCATTGTATTTCCAGTATTCATAGAGTTAATTCTATTAGTTTCCTGCAACAATAGTGTAAGTTTTTTCCTTGCATTTTACTTTCCTACAACATAAGCTTAGTGACTCATTAAGAGACCTAGTGCACATACTATGCTGACCATTTTAAGTATACGTCCCTAGGTTGACAATATTAAATGCACCTCATAGTGGGAAAAATAGTCCTTATTTTGAATATATTATTCATAAGCATGGCCCAGAGCATGACTATGATACACCTATCATGAGGTGGACCACCTTCTATATTATCAGGATTAACAACAATAGCAAAAATATCATTTGTACATGTACACACAAATCTATATTTTTAAGTCCAAAATCACATTATATTTTAATAGAAAAGTATAATACATATATAAGTCCAAAATCACATCATATTCTAGTAGAAAAGTATAATACATGTACAAATGCATGTGTGTGTGTGTGTGTGTGTGTGTAGAGAGAGAGAGAGAGATGTGCATGCATAATAACACGCACAAATTAGAGACAATTTTATAATCATGATCATATACACAATCATGAATATCTAGGTTTTCATAATCTTGTGCAAAAGGAGAATATCTAACTATCTCTTTCAAATCCCATCCTTAAACATATCCATTTGCAACATTCTTGCATTGACTCATTGGACTATTTTTAACACACTCATTGCAAAGACATGATTTATCTCTTACTTAAATCAATTGAGGCTTATTTTGTCTTATAGTTATTACTTGATACATACTTCTTTTTCCAACAATGGGTGGATAATTATATGGATTAAATCAATCAATATATGTCAAGCATGTACATAACAATATGATATTAAATTATCTATCAATAATAAAGATGAAGAAATAAATAATCTAAATAAATTAACCACATTTTACATTTCACTTCCTAAAAATAATATTAGTTGTATTTTGTGTCTTGACTAGAAAAATAAGATCAAAACCATTCAACAATTTTATTTGAATTATCTATCATGTTACCTACAAAAAAACACAAATGAGGTAGATGAAACATTAAAAAAATAAAAATCAATGTATTTCTAGGTCTTGAATTTCATGTTGTCAGAGTGCACACTTTACACATGCTCCTGCTCCATTGTGTTCTCATTTTCCATGTCCATTTTCAAAAAAGCTCTAGATGAACTTAACATTGCAACTAGTACTATGTTGCATTTCTAGCCAATTAAATGCTTTTGCAAATTTAAATTTTCTTGCAAATTATAAATTTGTTATTATAATGTGTACATACATAAATGCATAAAATGGTAGATAAATTAAAATTTTAATTAACATACAAATTTCAAAATTAACATTGAAAAGGTGGAGATCTAATACATATGTAACATACCCGCACAACCATTAGACCAAATCCAATATTGTGAAGCATTTATCCCACATTGTGCAAGATCATCAAAAAAAATTCCAAAACATTAAGCCACATAGCTCCTATCATGTACCTTATCATCACTAATATAGAAATGTACCTTCTTGATGATAATGCACTCATTTGGAGTACTTTCTATCCCATCCAAACCAAATCGTGCATGTCTCTAAGTCATTTGTACAAGTATTGCAACTTGGTCAGAATGAAAATATTGTGCTTGAAGCTATAATTAAGGGGAGAATGTGTAGCTCTTAGAAAAATCTATAATTGAAAGAATACAACTAGATGGGAATAAATGTTTAGATTAATGAAACTGTTAGAATTCTTTTAGAATAACTGAGGAGGGGGGGGGTGTGAATCAGTTATTCAAGGTCCAAATGCCCTATTAATACCTTTTTAATGAATCCATACCCTTTTCATCTATTCAAACTTAAATCAGTCATATAAGCAAATTACTGTAAATCAACATGCAAAGATAAAACATTCAAGATCAACACATGACACAATGATTTACGTGGACACCAAATTTGGGAAAAACCACCAGTAACATGCTACTTGATTCTCACTCTTCTGAAGTGATGCACTATTAAAAGCCTGCCCTATTAAAGGCTTACAACACACTGTTAAATGTGACCTTGTTAGAGGATTTCACCAAACTGTTAGGAATGGGCCTGGTTTAAGGTCTTTAGAACATTCACTTGGAATGTCACCCTGTTAAAGGATTTATCTAATGGTTGTTAAAACAACCTAACTCCATAGGATTTATCTTACTGTTACAATTGCTAGAAAGTAATGATAATGGTCTTTTGATCTGATATAACTTACAACATACTTTGCAGATTTCATATCACTCTTTTAGTTCAATCCTTATTCTTGGCTTCAATCACTTCAACTCTAACTTCTTGTTTCCCTCTCAAGCTTCGTCTCCTTGAGTCTTATTACTCATTCTGCCAATGCAATCATTCTTGTGGTCGTCTATTTAAACAATGTTCCTGTGCTTTCTTCTCCTTAGCACAGTCTACAGCACTTTATGCTTTTATGCTTGACCACGGCTCTCTCTCTCACTATCCCCTTTTTTCCACTTTTTTTCATTAACTTATGTCTTCTTATATAGAAGTCTGATTTGCCTTTTGCCACTCAATTTTTCTTTTCCAATCTTAGGGTTTCAAAATGGATTAGGTAGGATACAATGTATCTACCCCATATCTTGTTCTCTTCTAGAAAATTTTCCAGTTGTATCTTAAAAACATTCTACATGGTGTTCTATGCCACCAACTCATCATTCTTATCTTCCTTTTAATTCACAAATTTCTAGATAACAACTTTGTCGGCTTAGATTTGATGAAGCTTTGATTTCCAAAATAATGCAGCAACTCAACATTATTGAGTTACTAGTGCTCAGCACCTCTGTGTTACTCAGCACCTATACCTACTCGGCACTTGGTTCTGCTCAGCACTTGATTCTGCTTGGCACTTGATTCTGCTCGACACTTGATTCTGCTCGACACTTAATTCTACTCGGCACTTGATCTTGCTCGGCACTTGGTTTTGCTCAGCACTTGGTTTTGCTTGGCACTTGATTCTACTTGGCACTTGGTTTTGCTCAGCACTTGGTTTTGCTTGGCACTTGAACTCTAATGAATTTAGTTTGAGCTTTACAAAAGACTTAGCTAAAACCTTAGATCTTTGATATGTTTTAGTGTGCTCATTCTTTGTATCTTTTAGTATATCATCCAATACACTATTTCATCAATGGCTTAACTAATCCTTGTACTTCATTACAACATCATAACTTCAACCTTTCTCTAGGTGTTCTAGTTACATCTTATTGATTGCCTCCACCTTGACAATCAACTAATTGATAGTATTTGGATCACTAGAGCAATTGTCATCCCTGCAAGTAGCAAGTTTGACATCAATGACAAAACAATGATTGAGGACATTCTTTACCTGTTCCATATATTATTCCAACAACTTTTCTTATGATCATTTCAATCATTTCCAACAATCTCCCTCTTTGGCATTGATAGCAAACCAAACTGATCAAGTAATCAATTCAGTTACCACCAAGATTGTATACGTTAGCTTGCTACATTTTCACTATTGATCTCATATATCTCCCTCTTAAATATATCTCCCTCTTTCTTTGCATTGATCAGTTTTCTACATATTTCTCCCTCTTTGACATAAATGCCAAAGATGTAGCATCTTTATCATGCAAAATATAAGCTTTGGCTTCTTGTTTTTTTTCTCCCTCTGTCACCATGCTTGTGACTGATTTGGAGTTTTTGTTCCTGTTGTCATCCTTTGCATCAACCTATTAATATTTCTATGATTTATTCCTGTTGATGCAAGGTAGCTTCCTTGTTGCCTTAAACTTCTTGACTTAGGGGTATAACCCCCAACTTGCCTCTAAGATATTCATAGGCATCCTTGGGCAATGGTTTGGTGAAGATATATGCAGTTCGTTCCTTTGTGTGAATGTATTCCAATTTCACTCATTTTTCTTCTACCAATTCTCTGACATAATGATACTTGATTGCAATATTCTTGGTTTTTGCATGCATCACAGGATTTTTGGATATGTTTATAGCACTTGTATTATCACAATACAATATCACCGGTTTTGTTACTTCTTCTTTCATTCCATTCAATAGATGTGTGAGCCATACAATGATTGTACAATTGACTACAGCTGCCACATATTCTAATTCTGTAGTGGACTGGGATATACATGTTTATTTCTTGCTAGTCCAGGTAACCAGCCTTTTGCCTAGAAATAATGCACCTCCACTTGTGCTTTTTTTGTCATCAATGTTTCCTCCCCAATTTGCATCTGTATATGCATTAAGTTCAAATTTTCCATTCTTTTTGTAGTATAGAGAAAAGTCATCAATCCCTTTGAGATATCTCATTATTTTTTTTACTGCTATGAGATGATTTTCTTTAGGATTAGCAGAGAACCTAGCCACTATTCCAACTACTAATGCTATGTCTGGTCTACTATGTACAACATATTGTAGTTTTTCAATCATGGATCTGTACATTGTTTCACTGACTTCAGCTGACTCATCATTTTTGGATAGCTTATTTCCTATGGCCATTGGTGTGCTGACTAGTTTGGATTCCTCCAATCCAAATGTTTTAAGAATTTCTTTGATGTATTTTGATTGTGTAATAAATATTCCATGTTTGAGTTGATGTACTTGCAATCCAACAAAAAATTTGATTTTTCTAAACATAGACATCTCAAATTCAAGTTTCATTTTGTCAGCAAAGCCTTTGCAAAGTACTTCCTTACCACCAAATACTATGTCATCCACAAAAATTTCAGATACAATAATGTCTTTACCTTCTTCAACTTTGATGTACATGTTGTTGTTATCATTAGTTCTTTCAAATCCAATTTTCACTAGATACTTGTGAAGTCTCTCATACCATGCTCTAGGTGCTTGTTTCAAGCCATAGAGTGCTTTACGTAACTTACACACCATATCCCTATTTTTTTCATCAACAAATCCTTCTGGTTGTTCAATGTAGACTTCTTCTTCTTGTATACCATTTAAGAAGGTAGATTTTACATCCATCTGATAGACTTTAAAATCTTTGTAGGCAGCATATGCAAGTAAAGTTCTTACTCCTTCCATTCTAGCAATAGGAGCGAATGTTTCTCAATAGTCTATTCCTTCTTCTTGAGTGTAACCCTTACATACTAGTCTAGCTTTGTTTCTGGTAATCTCACCATTCTCATCTAGTTTGTTTCTAAATACCCATTTGGTGCCAATCACATTCTTGTTAGTTGGTCTGGGAACCAAACTCCAGGTTTTATTTTTTCTTATTTGATCAATTTCTTCTTCCATAGCTTTATACTAGTCATCATCTTGTAATGCGCCATGTACTGTCTTGGGTTTAGATTGGCTAATTAGACATGATTCATGTCTTAGTCTATTACTTGTTATTGGTCTTGCATCTTTGTCACCAATTATTTTTTTAGCAGGGTGATGTCTTTTCACATATTTGGATAATCTTGGCTCTGTCCTTGTTTCCATGTTTGATCTTTCGGATTCAGGATCACTATGCACTTCATTGTCAGATTGTTCTTCATCATATATGCTATCTTCAGAATTAGATTGTGCATTTTCTTCATTCTGTAACTTGGCTTTTGAATGCAACTCGGCATTCACTGGTTGTGAATCGGTTGAAACTGACCCTTGTTGTTGATTTTCAATTTGATTGACATCATCCTCATCAGCAGTCATTCCTTCATAAGAATATACAAAGGTTCTATATTCTTCCATTTTCTTTGGTATTTTGGCTTGGACTTCTGTGTGCTCATCAAAATTTACATTTGCACTTTCCACAATTTTGTTAGTGTTAATATTCAAACACTTATATGCCTTACTTCTAGTGGAGTAACCAAGAAATATACCTTCATCACTTTTTGCATCAAATTTTCCATTTCTAACATCTTTAAGGATAAAAAATTTGCAACCAAACACTTTGAAATGTTTTACATTTGGTGAGTAACCATACCATAATTCAAAAGGTGTTGTATTTGTACCTTTCTTGACTTGTGCTTGATTCAGTGTATGAACAGCTATGCTTACAGCTTCTCTCCAGTATTTTAGAGCAACATTCTTTTCCATCATTAATGTTCTGGCATAGTCAATTACAGATCTGTTTCTTCTTTCAGCAATTCCATTCTGTGGGGGAGTTCTAGGAGCTGACATTTGTCTTTTGATTCCATTTTCATTACAGAATATCTCAAATTCATTTGATTCAAATTCACCACCTCTATCCGATCTTAGACATTTCAAGCTTTTTCCAGTTTCCTTTTCAACTCTAGCCACATACCACTTAAACATTTGAAAAGCATCAAATTTTTGTTTTAAGAACATAACAGTCATCATCCTGGAATAGTCATCAACAAATAACATTATGTATTTATCTCCTCTATAGCTTTGTATTTCCATTGGACCACATAAGTCAATGTGAACTAACTCAAGTATCTCTTCAGATGTATAGTTTTTGCTTTTGAAAGTTGATTTTGTCATCTTTCCTAGCTAACATTGTTTGCACATGATATTATCAGGCTTCTTTAATTTTGGTAAACCTCTAACTTTCTTCATTCTACTGATGTTGACTAGATTGTCAAAGTTGACATGACATAATCTTCTATGCCATAACCATTCATCATCAAATTTTGCAAGTAGACAAGAAACATCATCCATATCAAGCTAAAACAAATTACTCTTTGTTTGTTCTCCTTTTCCTATCAGTTTACCATCATTGTCATAGATTTTTGTAGTTTTGTTTTCAAATTCCACTTTGCAACCTACATTGCCTAATTGTGAGACACTCAGTAAATTGTAATTTAATCCTTCAACATAGTATGCATTGTCACATGAAATTTGTTCTGTGAGCTTAATGGAACCTTTTCCTTTGATTTGACATGGAGCATCATTACCAAATCTAACACTATTTCCATCATATTGAGTAAAGTTAACAAACTTACTTTTGTCTCCTATAATGTGATGTGAGCATCCACTGTCTATGATCCATCTATCATTCTTGTTTATACATGTCACCAGTGCTGTGGCTTCTTCTTCATCAGGTTGGTCCTTCATGGCTACATAAACAACTTCATCATCATTGTCATCAAAATTTTCTTCAACAATATAACACTTCTTACCTTTTTCTTTGTAATCTCTCTTGTCATCATCTCTTCTGTTCTTGTATTTGTTGCCTTCCTTGGAATCCTTTTTCTGTGGACATCTTGCATTAATATGACCTACTTCATTGCAATTGAAACAAATGATAGGCATCTTACCTTTGAATTTTCCTTTTCCCCCTGAAATCTTCTAGCAAGCAATGCTTCCAATTCTTCCACATCTTCCTCATCAATGCTACTATCACTAGATACATACTTCATTTTTCTTCCTTTCCTTGATTTCACCTATTCGGCATCTTTCAGTGATAACTTGGCCTTAAAATCAGATTCGGCATTTTTAGGTTTGTAGTTGTCAAAGTTAGATAACTCAAATGCAGTGAGTCTACCTATTATACCTTCAAAGCTTAGATTATTTCTTGGTATACATCTTAGCTCTTGTATTGCTGATACTCTAATAGCATAGATAGGGAGCAAGGTTCTTAAGAACTTACTATTAACAGTTTCTTCATCCAGTTGACCATTTAAGCATCTTATTGCACTTACCACTTCCTTTATTCTTGCACCATACTGAGCAGCATTCTCATTTTCTTCCATTTTCATGTCATCAAATTTTCCTCTGAGACTTTCTCTTTTTGCTCTTTGTACATTCTGATCTCCTCCATAGATGTTTGATAGGGCTTTCCACATTTTTAATGCAGTGTCACATCCTTTGATATCATCAAATTCAGCATAGCTAAGTGCAGAGGCAATTTTCAGCATTGTCTGGTTGTGTTCTTGCTTTTTTTTCATGTCTTTAGCAATAGGAACACTTGTTGGATCTACATGTTCAGTGACAATTGAATTTTGGGCATAATCTCCTATGGATCAAAGATGTAGCTTCATCAAACTTTGCCATGCAACAAAGTTGTCTTTTTTGAGCTTGGGAACTTCTCTCTTTGGCATTTTGATCTTTTCTGCTAGTAGTCCCTTTAAACTGAATTAGCAGTCAGGCTCTGATACCAATTGTTAGAATTCTTTTAGAATAACTGAGAGGAGGGGGTGAATCAATTATTCAAGGTCCAAATGCCCTATTAATACCTTTTTAATGAATCCATACCCTTTTCATCTGTTCAAACTTAAATCAGTCATATAAGCAAATTACTGTAAATCAACATGCAAAGATAAAACATTCAAGATCAACACATGACACAATGATTTATGTGGAAACCCAATTTGGGAAAAACCACCATTAACATGCTACTTAATTCTCACTCTTCTGAAGTGATGCCTTGTTAAAAGCCTGCCCTGTTAAAGGCTTACAACACACTGTTAAATGTGACCTTGTTAGAGGATTTCACCAAACTGTTAGGAATGGGCCTGGTTAAAGGTCTTTAGAACATTCACTTGGAATGTCACCCTGTTAAAGGATTTATCTAATGGTTGTTAAACCAACCTAAGTCCATAGGATTTATCTTACTATTACAATTGCTAGAAAGTAACGATAATGGTCTTTTGATCTGATATAACTTACAACATACTTTGCAGATTTCAGATCACTCTTTCAGTTCAATCCTTATGCTTGGCTTCAATCACTTTAGCTCTGACTTCTTGTTTCCCTCTCAAGCTTCATCTCCTTGAGTCTTATTACTCATTCTGCCAATGCAATCATTCTTGTGGTCGTCTATTTAAACAAAATTCTTGTGCTTTCTTCTCCTTAGCACATTGTACAGCACTTTATGCTTTTATGCTTGACCACGGCTCTCTCTCTCACTATCCCCTTTTTTCCACTTTTTCTCATTAACTTATGTCTTCTTATATAGAAATCTGATTTGCCTTTTGCCGCTCAATTTTTCTTTTCCAATCTTAGGGTTTCAAAATGGATTAGGTATGATACAATGTATCTACCCCATATCTTGTTCTCTTCTAGAAAATTTTCCAGTTGTATCTTAAAAATGTTCTACATGGTGTTCTGTGCCACCAACTCATCATTCTTATCTTCTTTTTAATTCACAGATTTCTAGATAACAACTTTGTCGGCTTAGATCTGACGAATCTTCAATTTCCAAAATAATGCAGCAACTCGGCATTATTGAGTTACTAGTGCTCAGCACCTCTGTGTTACTCGGCACCTATACTTTCTCGGCACTTGGTTCTACTCAGCACTTGATTCTACTTGGCACTTGATTTTGCTTGGCACTTGATTTTGCTTGGCACTTGATTCTACTCGACACTTAATTCTGCTCGGCACTTGATCTTGCTCGGCACTTGGTTTTGCTCAGCACTTGGTTTTGCTCGGCACTTGATTCTGCTCGGCACTTGGTTTTGCTCAGCACTTGGTTTTGCTCGGCACCTGAACTCTAATGAACTTAGTTTGAGCTTTACAAAAGACTTAGCTAAAACCTTAGATCTTTGATATGTTTTAGTGTGCTCATTCTTTGTATCTTTTAGTATGTCATCCAATACACTGTTTCATCAATGGCTTAACTAATCCTTGTACTTCATTACAACATCATAACTTCAACCTTTCTCTAGGTGTTCTAGTTACATCTTATTGATTGCCTCCACCTTGACAATCAACTAATTGATAGTATTTGGATCACTAGAGCAATTGTCATCCCTGCAAGTAGCAAGTTTGACGTCAATGACAAAACAATGATTGAGGACATTCTTTACCAGTTCCATATATTATTCCAACAACTTTTCTTATGATCATTTCAATCATTTCCAACAATATTTGGCTTACCATCATGCACCATGACAATGTTGAATATGTGGATAAATCATAGTACACAATCTAGTCATAAATTCAAGGTAGTGCAATCCACTCTCCTTCAAAACATTTTTTTTATTCCTATCCATTCTTTTTTTTGTATGTCTCATATTCAAATCTCTTCCACACAACATTTTAGTATCAATATTCTCATTTTGAAATGGAAATTTTTGTAAATATCCACAATGAATGGACTCACCTTTTATACACTGGACATTGAAATTGTCTACATCATTTGATTTATCACATAGAATAGACTTTACAACTTGTGTCATACTTCCACGAATAACCACATCTTTATTAACTTCTACCATGAATTCTTTTATATGATTGCAAATATAGATGAAAGTCAACATAATTTTGGACACAACAAGTTTCACAAACCTTATTTATGTGTACAAAGGAAGGGCACAAAATCTCAAGCTTTCTTTGACCTACTTCCACATCTAGAAATTCTTGTTTGAATGCATCAAAAAACTCACTTTATGTTGTATCAACAAAAATTTTGTATGTGTAATCTTTCTTCCCATCTCTTCATCTCTTATGTGTATAATGCTCCTTCTATTAGATTAAACATGAGAGTGACTGGTCCAATAATCAATGACACATCTTCTTACATCTTCATAAATTCTATCTTTTTGAGGAAGTCTACAAATACTAACCCAATTATCTTTATCTAACATGTTTCTCCTTTGAATATACCTTGAACAGTTCTTCTTGAAATATTTAGTAAACTAGAAATTGCTTGAACTTGTCATTTACATGTTAACCTCTTGCTCAAAATTATAGTCATCAATGCTCTATGTGCATCATCTGAATCGGCTCCTTGACATCTACTCTTGACAACATTCAAAGCATCAAGAATATTTTCAAGTATTATTTCTTTTACTTGACCTCTTGAGGTTTTCTTATTGTTGACACCCAACAACTCCAACACTAGTGTTATTTATCTTTTTCTGAATAACCTAACAAATAATTATGCTTTTCCTATCAAATATTTATTCTTAAAATATTTTGCCCAAAATTTGCTAAGATGAAATTTAATTTTGCTATCAGGTACCATGTCTTTAGATGAAACTTGATTAAAAAGAGAATCTTCATTCAATTATGTCAAATGTTCCATGCCAAAAGAAATATTTTGATTAGTGGCACTAGCATCTTCCTGATATTGACTTGTATTCTCTTCAACATTAATAGGCACCTCTTTTTCTTCAAAATTAATAGGTACCTCTTTATTTTCAACAACTTATCAAGCACATTTTGTATGTCCTTTCATTTTTTCATCCCTATTTCAATCGCATTTCCTTACTTTTTTATTTGACTTTCCATTATATTTGAGATATTCAAATAAATCATTTTAATACTCCTCAATAATAAAAAATTGATTTTCCACTATCTCCTCCCAAAGCACCAATTAAGTAGCCAAACAATAAGTAGAAATGAATTACTTGATTAATTTTCTATAAAAATGACAATTTTCATACCTCCTTTATGTGAGCTGCTAGCACTCAAGCGACCATGTGGGCAATGGGTTGACCATACATTGTCTCAACCAAGGGGTACTAGGTTGAGTACCCCTCAAGTGAGTCACACTCAGTCAATTCACCTGATGTGACTTGCCATGTGGAAGCCACATCAATCAAATATGAATTTTATTGAAATTATGGACTTTAAGGCCCAATTTGCCTATTAAAATTTGACAAACATGAAAAACCAAAAATGGACTTTCATAGATCTCACAATCATGAATCTGATCATATAATTTTATAGAGTTTGGAATAGAAAAATGATGTTTAATTTATTAAATAATGAAAGTATGTTAAGTTTTCAAAAGAGGCAAATTCAAAAATAAAAGGAAAATACTAAATTGTATCCAAAATATATATAATTTATATTTTGCACTAGAGGAGAGAGTCCTCTTCAAGAATACACACACACACACACACACATATATATATACATATATACATATATAGATCTATATATACATATATACATATACATATATATATATATATATGTATATATATATATATATATGTGTGTGTGTATATATATGTATATATAGATCTATATATGTATATATATGTATATATATATATATATATACATATATACATATATATATATACATATATAGATCTATACATATACATATATACATATATATATATATACATACATACATATATATATATACATATATATATATACATACATATATATATACATATATATATATATATATATATATACATACATACATATATATGTATATATATATGTATGTATATATATATACATATATATATATACATACATATATATATACATATATATGTATGTATGTATATATATATATATATATATATATGTATATATATATATATATATTGTTGGGTTTTGATTTCATAGGAAAATGGTGGTATCAGTTTTTGAAAAGTTTGACATTGAAAAGCTATAAATTAAAAAATATAGATTGAAAATGAATCTTTCTTTTTTTCTACACTAGCTATACATATAGTGTATGCCCCTAGTTTACATTTTGTTATTATTGTTGAACTCTTTTAGGCTATTTTATGCGTGATGATTAGTAGCATTACCTTTCAAATTATCAAATATTATTTTCATACTCTGTTGATTTTATGATGAGACTACTTGGTACTAGTTACGTTATGTATGCATGATTATACCTTGATGATGATTATTATAGTGATTTCAATTATTTGATGATGTTAGTTAGATGGATTATTATACGTGTTTTATTATGGATACTTACCCCATAATACATGTGTGTGTGTGTGTGTGTGTGTGTGTGTGTGTGTGTGTGTTTTCTTTTTGTATGACATTTCTGATGTGGTTAAGGAAGGGAGTCATAGTCACCTGCTAGTCAAGATCTACATGATGCACCACTTTCTATCATTATCTATTTAGTTTAGAATATATGTGTTTGTACATGCATGGATTTTATGCAGATTGCAGGTATTGGGTATTGACTTCCCTAAATTGCCAGGATGAGTGTCCTCTATAACAATACCTCAATGGTAAGAGAGGGGAGATATATTCTTGAGTCCAAATCCTAACCTTTAAACCAATTATCCTAGAAAATTAGGACAAGTATCTGAGATTTTTACCCTTTAGAATGTGTCATATGACGTAAATTTGTGATTTTAAACCCTTGAGTTTGATCTCATATGTGGAATTTAATGATGGGTTTTCATATTTCATCTTGTATGTCTTTGGTGAGTTTTCTGTTAATTAAGTCAAATTAAAACATTAATTAATGATTTAATTTAATGGAAAATTATTATGATATTTTCAATATTTAATTATATTTAATTAATTAGAAAATTAATTAAATTAACAAGAAATTTATAGTATAAGTTTAGAGCTTAATAATATTTATTTAATTTAATAATAATATATTTAGGAGATCATTATTAAAAAAATGCTAAATATTATTATTACTTAAGTTAATAAACATTTTATCAAATAACTCTTTGAAAATTAAATAAAAAATAAAAGAGGAATTAATTTATTAAATATATTTTAAATTGCATAAAGTATGCATGAATATTCAAAAAAGTTAATGAGTTAAAAGATTGTGATCAACGAGTTCCCTCGCATGATCGCACAATCACTGCCTCGATTTTAGGGAAGAACTCCATATTAGAGATTGAGATTTCTTTTTGCAAGGACTTGGAATTTTGGAGAAGGGAATTTTCAAAGAGAAGGTTTCGTGAGAAGAGATTTCTCTCACAATCTTCGGGTGATTGTGAATTAACATCAAAACAAGGTAGAGCCCCGTGTTTTATTCACCTAATGAATTTTATTTCTTTGAATTTCTTGTCTTCATCATACTTGTTGAATCGTTTGTTTCAAATTTCTTCTGTGATAAATCTTTTAATCTCTCATTATGAATTATTATTACTCATGTGTATTCTTCTATATATGAGGATTGAAAACTAGGAAACCCTCATTCCATGAATTGAATAATTGTTAATAGATCATAGTTAGTTTTAAAAAGAAATCAATTTTAAATTAAAAATTTGACCGGTTGATCTGGGTTTTCCTATCAAATTGAATTTACTATGTTTATTAAAAATATATTTTAAAAATTATATTGGGGGCGGGGGGGGGGTTGTGACCTATTTTTTATAACATTTTTATCTTTAAAAATGTATATAAAACAAAAAAAATTTAAAATAGTTTGAAGGAGGCGAGGCCACCAATCCCCCCAACATTCACACCCCCCACCCCCACCCCCCTGTAGGCCTTGTCACTATCTACAGGCACAAACTGTACTACTGCCCCTAGTAGCAGTATTTTATATTGTTGTGTGCAATAGTAGACAGCCTATGGCCACACGACATCCACCTATAAAGGTCAACCGATGGGCCTAAATCGCTCCTTGGTATACACAATTTTTTTTTAAAAGTTATTTTTTGTAAATGTTATTAAAAAAAATTAAATTTTTTTAATTGTTATTTATTAATAATTTTTTATTAATAGATTTTATCAATATTTATTAAATTAATTAATGATTAATAAATATTAGTTATTAAATAATTTTAATTATTAATTATTTATTTCTTAATTTAGATTATTATTGATGAGTATCAATCAATAGTGTTAAAATATATTTACTTTATTATTATTTAATAAAATAATTATTAATAGAATCATGAGTATTTTAGTCAATGATTGGTATTTATTATTTTAATAATTTAATAGATAATCATTTTTAAGTCATCTTATGATATTTAATGGGGATATTTGTAACTTCATAAATTAAGGATAAATTGTGCAAATTGTTAAAAAATGAGAATGGGTTAAGTTGCAAGGATAAACTGTAAAATTCATATATTTGAAAACTCATTGAACAAAAAATTTAAAAATTTCTATTAACTCAAACTATGTGTTTTCAAAATCAAACCAAACTATGGAACTACACTATTAACTGTATGTTGTCTTATGTTTTGGGTCTGGGTTGACTAGAGAATGAACTAGTCTTAAGATGTCTACCAGAGGTTTGGGAGTTCTATTTTTGTGATATTACGATGATTTGATCTAGATCTTTTAAACTCGACCATGGTAATGTGCCTGGTATGATTTATGATGATTTTTGCATCTATTGTTCGTTATTGCATTCAGTGTTCTTCTGTGATAAAGTGAGGAATGTTATGACCTATTTGACTTAACCTTTGAGCCTTTGATTAGTTATTTTTGAGATGCTTTCTTGTTGCTTGTAAAGGACTAAGGTCTTATTGTGGATTATCTTTTGATGCTTTCTAATCACTTGCATAGGATTGAGGTGAAAATGGTAATTCTTTGATTTGTACTTTTATGAGCCTAGGATAGGTAATTTGTATGTTAAGTTGGGAAGTGGCTCCTAGGGTAACCCATTGTAAGTAGGTAATAAGTGAAAAACTACACTAAATTATTGGAAATCTAATTGAAAAGATCATTATTGAAGAAGAGATATTGTTTGCAAAGAAGGAGATTGTTGATAAAGAATATTTTCAATCATTATTTTGTCACTGATGTCAAACCTGATATTTGTTGGAATGAAAATTGCTTATAAGATCCAAGTACTATCACTTAGTTGATTGATGAAGAGGATTTAATCAATAAGATGTAACAAAAGCACCTAAGGGAAAGGTTGACTTATGGATCAATTGAGACAATGGTAAAATGATGTATTAATAGTATACTTGAAGATACAGATGTTGGCTACACTTAGAAACTTTGGAAGAATAAGTTGTAACAAAGATGTATGCAAAGCTTGACTAAGTTTATTAATGGGTGTCAAGCAAGCTAGTTCATGCCAAGTATATTTTTAGTAAGTGCTGATAAAATGCAAAATCTAGTGTGTGCCAAGTGAAATAGGAGCTGAGCAACTTCAAGTGCCAAGCAAGTAATAGGTGTCAAGCATCAATAAATTTAGTTGATGCTGAGTGAATACACAATAGGTGTCGAGCATCAGTAAAACACAGTGGGTGTCGAGTAACATAGTATGTGCTGAGCATCATAATTTTAATAGTGTCGAGCTACTACATTATTTGAAAAATCAAAAATTTTCCAAATCTAAGCCAACAAAGTTTGTTACCTTGAAATTTGTTAACCAAATGGAGGATAATGATGATGATCTAGTGGCATAGAATTTTAGGTAAACCATTTTTGGGCAAATTCAAGAGGATTCTGTTGGAAATTTGATTGAAAAGCTCATTGTTGTTTAAGAACAAAGAGGGAGATTTTTGTAAAAGATTATTTTCAATCATTATTTTGCCATTGATGTCAAACCTACTATATGTAGGGATGATATTCACTTACAAGATTCATGCACTATCACTTAGTTGATTGATGAAGATGTTTTGACCAACAAGATGTAACAAGAGCACCTAACGGAAAGGTTGAGTTATGATATTGTAATGAAGTGCAAGAATCAGTTAAGATAATGGTCAAGTAATGTATTGATGACAAACTCAAAGATATAAAGGTTAGTCACACTTAAATAAATTGGAGAAAGAAGTTGTAACAAGGTTGACTGCAAAGCTTTAACTTTGATCATCAAAAGGTGTCAAGCAAGTTAGTTGAAGCCAAGTAACAAAATTCTTAGTTGATGTCAAGTGATCATAAAAGTGTCGAGCATTAGAAAATTTTTAGTATGTGCCGAGTAATCTTCAGGTGTCGAGCATTGGGAAAAACATAGTTAATGTCGAGTAACACAGTATGTGCCAAGCACCAGTATTTCAATAGTGTCAAGTTGTTGCATTATTTCAAATGATGAAGATTTTCCAAATCTGAGCCAATATAGTGGTTGTATTGAATTTTGTGAACAAGTTGGAAGATAAGGATGATGAGTTGTTGGCATAGAATCTTATGTGAACCATTTTTTGGGCAAATTATAATGAATTATTCAAGAAGTTTCTAGAGGAAATAGAATATGGAATAGATACAATGTATCCTACCTAATCCATGTGAATTGAAATTGAAAAATGGAAGAATCAAGTGGAAAAAGGAACTCCAAGACTTCTACTTAAGAAGTCATAGACCAAGAAGCAAAGAGCTACTAATCATGTCACTACAGAAGTGCCAAAAATTTGGAAAGTGATTGAAAGGATGTCAAGAAGGAGACATCTAGGAGAAGGAAGAGAAAAGAGGCTTTGCATAGAAGAGTGGTCATGAAGAGATGATTGCTCTGGTACATTAAGTATGGAGACTCAAAAAGACAAAACTTGAAAGAAAAGGCAAGCAGTTAAGAGTTGCAAAGATAGAAGACTAGGCAAGAATATGAGCTGAGAAATGATCTGAAATCTGCAAGATAAGTTGTATGTTGAAGTCAGGTCAAGATTTTCTAATACTCTCTAGCAATTGTATTAGATCTGAAAATTCTATGGACTTAGATTGGCCTAACAACCATTTGTAAATTCTTTAGCAAGGTGGCATTCCAAGTGAATGTTCTAAAGTCTTTTTACCAAGCCCACTTCTAACAAGGTGGTTAAATCCTCTAACGAGGTCATATTTAAGAGTGTGTGTTGTAATCCATTACCAGGGTAGGCCTTTCATAGGACATCACTTCAGAAGGGTGAGAATTAAGTAGCATGTTACTGGTGGTTTTTCCCAAATTGGGTTTCCACGTAAATCACTGTGTTATGTGTTGATTTCTTGTGTGTCGTACTTGCATGTTAATTTACAATAACTTACTAATTTGACAAGATAAAGTTTGGAAGAGTGAATCCTTGGATTAGTTCACTCTATTAAGAGAAAAGTTTGAATTGGACATTTGGACCTTGAATAATTGATTCACCCCCCCCCCCCCTAGTTATTCTAAAGCAATTCTAATAGATTCTTCATGATGTTTCTAGAAGGAACAAGATATGGGGTAGATTCATGGAATCCTACCTAATCCATTCAAACTAAAAGAAAGAGCAGGAAGATTTGAGCAAGAAAAGTATTTTAGACTTCTATTTAAGGAGTTACAAGTCAAGAATCTAGAGTTACTGAGTTTCCAAGTTGTGAAGTGGTTGGTAAGATGTCAAGGTGAAGGCATCAAGAGAGAGGAAGAATAAAGTACAGAGACTCTACTTTGATAGGTACCATAGAGGAGATTTCACTGATATACTGAGCATGGAGACTCAAGGAGACAAAGCTAGAAAGGAGGACAAGCTATCAGACCTGCATAGACTGAAAGCTAGGCAAAATTTGAGAGCTGAACTAAGATCTAAAATCTACAAGTTAAGTTGTAAGTTGTATCAGATCGATAGCCTTGTTGTTACTCTCTAACAATTGTATTAGTTAGGGTAATATCCTTTGGACTTAGGTTGGTTTAACATCCATTTGTAAAAATATTAACAAGGTGGCATTCGAAGTGAATGTTTTAAAGTCATCTAACTAGGCCCACTTCTAATAGGGTGGTTAAATCCTATAACCAGGTCACATTTAATAGTGTGTTGTAGCCTTTAACAGGGTAGGCCTTTCACAGGGCATCACTTCAGAAGAGTGAGAATTGAGTAGCATGTTACTGGTGGTTTTTCCTAAATTGGGTTTCCACGTAAATCACTATGTTATGTGTTGATTCTTCATATGTTATACTTGCATGCTGATTTTACAATAACTTGCTAAGTAGGAAAGTTTAAGCTTGGATGGATGAATAGTTTAATGGGCTCACTTTACTTGGTGAAATTTTTTTATTATGAAATTTGGACCTTGAATAACTGATTCACCCCCCCTCTTAGTTATTCTAAATCATTTCTAACAATTGGTTCAAAGTCATCTACTAATTTAGTTTAAAGGTACTAGAAGCAAGAAGGTCAAGATGTTCAAGAGAGAAGTTCTAAAGCTCAATAGAGATAACTTCACTGCATGGAAAAGGTTAATGAAGCTACACCTTGGATCAATAAGTGACCATGCACAAACCTTAATTGAAGTAGGACATGTTGATCCAACTTTACCCACTATAGAAGATATGAAGAAAAAGAAAGAGCACAATTAGGCAATGTTGGAGATTGCCTCTACTCTCAACTATGTTAAATTTGATGACATCAAGGGATGTGACTCTACATTCAAGATGTGGAAAGCCTTGATTGATATTTATGGAGGAGATCAGAATGTTCAAAGAGCAAAAAGAGAAATCCTCAGAGGAAAGTTTGATGACATGAAAATAGAGGAAGGTGAGAACACTGCTCAATATGCCTCTAGAATGAAAGAAGTAGTAAGTGCAATAAGAAGTTTGGGTGGTCATTTAGATGATGACACTATTAATAGAAAATTTTAAGAACCTTGAACCCCATTTATGCTATTAGAGTTTCAACCATACAAGAATTAAGATGTGTACCAAGAAACTAGCTAACACTTGAAGGTATAGTGGGAAGACTCATTTCATTTGAGTTGTCCAACTTTGATAACTACAGACCTGAGAATCTTGAATCTACTTTCAAGGCCAAGCTATCAATGAAATATACTAAGGAAGTGAAGAAGGTAAAGTATGCATCCAGTGATAGCAGAAGAAATGAAGAAGATGTGGAACAATTGGAAGCACTACTGGCCAGAAGATTTCATAGAGGCAAAGGTAAATTCAAAGGTAAGATACCTATCATATGTTTTAGTTGTAATGAAGTAGGACATATTGTTGCAAGATGCACATAAAAAAAGAACTATAGAGAAGGAAAAAATAACAAGAATAGAAGAGAAGATGATAGCAGAGATTATGAAGACAAAGGCAAAAAGTGCTACATTGTTGAAGAAGAGGATATTGACGAAAATGATGATGAGGTAGTCTATGTAGCCATGAAGGATGAGTCAGATGAAGATGAGGCAACAACACTAGTAACCTATGTGAACAAGAATGACAAATGGATCATAGACAGTGGATGCTCACATCACATGATAGGAGACAAAAGTAAGTTTTTTACCTTTACTTAGTATGATAGAAATAGTATTAGATTTGGAAATGATGCTCCATGTCTAATCAAAGGGAAAGGTTCTATTAAACTTACAAGGAAAATTCCATGTGCGAATGCATATTGTGTTGAAGGATTGAACTACAATCTACTGAGTGTGTCACAGTTAGGCAATATAGGATGTAAAGTAGAATTTGGAAACAAAATTGCCAAAATCTATGATACTAATGGAAATCTAATAGGAAAAGGAGAACAAACTAGGAGTAATTTATTTTACCTAGATATAGAAGATGCATCCTATTTTGTTGTTAGATTTGATGATGTGTGGCTATGGCATAAAAGGTTATGTCATGTCAATTTTGATAATTTGATTAGCATCAACAAAATGAAGAAAGTCAGAGGTTTACCTAAACTGAAGAAGCTTGAAAATACAAGGTGCAAACAATATCAACTAGGAAAGATGACTGAGTCAAGTTTCAAGAGAAATACCTATACTTCCAAAGAAATATTAGAGTTAGTGCATACTGATTTATGTGGCTGAATAGAAGTGCAAAGCTATAAAGGAGATAGATATATAATGTTGTTTGTTGATGACTACTCTAGGATGATGACTGCCATGTTTTTAAAGAAAAAATCCAATGCATTTCAAATTTTTAAGTTGTATTTGGCCAAGGTTGAGAAGGAAATAGGAAAGAGTCTGAAGTACATAAGATCAGACAAAGGAGGAGAGTTCACATCAAAAGAGTTTGAGACATTTTGCAATGACAAAGGAATCAAGAGACAAACATAAACACCTATAACTCCACCTCAAAATAACATTGCAGAAAGAAGGAATAGATTAGTAATAAAATATGCCAAAACATTAATGATGGAGAAAAATGTTGCTCTAAAGTACTAGAGAGAAGCTGTAAGTATAGTTGTCTACACCCTAAATCGAGTACAAGTCAAGAAAGGTACAAATGCAACACCTTTTGAATTATGGTATGGTCACTCACCCAATGTAAAACATTTCAAAGTGTTTGGTTGTAAATGCTATATTCTTAAAGATACCAGAAATGGAAAGTTTGATGCAAAAAGTGATGAAGGCATATTCCTTGGATACTCCACTAGAAGTAAAGCATATAAGTGTTTGAATACTAACACTAACAAGATTGTGGAGAGTGAAAATGTAAATTTTGATGAACATGCAGAAGCTTAGGTTGATGAAACCAAGAAACTAGAAGAGTACAGATCCTTTGTATACTTCTATGAAAGAATGCTTGCTCAAGATGAAGCTGTCAATCAAGTTAGGAAATAGCAACAAGTTTCAATATCAGCCAAGTCACAACCAGTGAATGTCAAGCTACATTTAGAAGTCAAGTTTTAGAATGAAGATAATGCACATTCTAATTCTAAAATTAGTACATATGAAAGAGATGGTGAAATACTAGAAAGAGATATGCATAGTGACTCTGAAGATGAAAGATCAAAATTGGAAATGAGGAAAGAACCAAGGTTATCCAAGTATGTGAGAAGACAATACCCTATAGAAAAAATCATTAGTGACAAGGAAGCTAGACCAATGATAAGGAATAGACTAGGGAATGGATCATGCCTATTGAGTAAGATTGAACCCAAAACAATGAAAGATGCACTACAAGATGATAAATGGCATAAAGCTATGGAAGAAGAGATAGATTAGATAGAGAAAAACAAAACCTAGACCTTAGTTCCTAGACCAGCTAATAAGAATGTGATTGGTACAAAATGGGTATTTAGGAACCAGCTAGATGAAAATGGTGAGATCACAAGAAATAAGGCCAGATTAGTCTACAAAGGCTATGCACAAGAAGAAGGACTAGACTATGGGGAAACATTTGCCCCTGTTGCAAGGATGGAAGGAGTAACAACTCTACTTGCATATGTTGCTTACAAAGGTTTTAAGGTCTACCAAATGGATGTAAAGTCATCTTCTCTTAATGGTATATTGGAAGAGGGAGTCTACGTAGAAAAACTAGAGGGATTTGTTGATGACAAAAACAAAGATATGGTTTGCAAGCTGCACTAAGCAATCTATGGTTTGAAACAAGCACTTGGAGCATAGTATGAGAGACTTCACAAATATCTTGTAAAGATAGGATTTGAAAGAATAGATGACAACAGAAGCCAGTATATCAAGGCAGAAAAAGGTAAAAACATTGGGTAAAAGCACAAACCTGTGTCACCTTTTATAAAGGAGAACTGATATCAAAATTTAAAGTCTTCAACTTTAACGACATAAAAGTGGCATTTGTGTTTAGAATTTGAAGATGATGTAAAATAATGAAATGTGTAAAATTAGATGAAGTTTATGTCTGTAATTTTTTTTAAAAAAATTGATTGAAAATTTTATCTTTTTAAAAAAAATTTAAGTCTATTTTTTAATTTTTTTAAATGCTAAAAATGTAGAGTTTTTTCCCCATCAAACAAATATATGCAAATGTTTATATTTTGGTCTAATTTTCGAATATGTTAGAATTGAAATCTATACCTAGTGCACCAAGAAAGAAAAATTGAAATTTGGCTAATATTTTTCAAGTTATAATTGGTCAAAGTCAAAGTTATAAAAAATTGATATTTTTTTCTCCCGTCAAACTTTTTCTCTCAAATCTACATAATTTTTTATTTTTATTTTAAATTACATATTCTTGAAGAAGACTCTCTCCTCTAGTGTAGCATTAAAAAATAATAATTTTTGGACATGGTTTACTATTTTTTTCCTTATTTTTGAATAGAGAACTTCCTGAATCTTAAAATACATACTTGTATATTTTCAAATTATAGCATATTATCCATAATCAAAATAATAATAAAATTATATGATCATAATCTTGACTTCGAGACCTACAAAAATATATTTTTACTTTTGAAAAAACTTCAATTTAGTAGGTCAAATTAGCCTTCAAAGTGAGAAGTTTGTAGAAGCTCTTTTTTTTGCTTGTGTGGTTGCCACCTAGGATACCACATTGGTAGTTCTGGCTGAAAGGTTTTTGGCCAGAATAGTTCTAGCCAAAAGTGTTTCAACTGGAACCCCTGTCGGCCCAACTAATCGCAAGCAGTTAGTTTGACAGTTTCAAGTATAAAATAACTTAATTTCAAACCATTTCATGTAACAAAAGACATTTTTGTTTTCTTTATTTTAATAAATATAGAAAACAACAAAAAAAAAGACGAGCATTTTTGGAAGACGACAATTTTTGAAGTCATTTGTAGAAATTATTTCTCATAAATCCTCAGAATCACAAAGGATCGAATATTTGTAAGGTGTTTTTTCTCTACTTATTTTGTTTTTATGTATTCTAATTGAAGCATTAGGTGGTATTTAGTATTCAAAATCTTTTTTTTTTATTTTTTTCTATAGATAAAAGTATTCAATGGGAAGTAAAGGGAAAAGATCAAGGAAACTTGATAGGAAAAGAGATGACAAAATGAAAGGTCATACTAAACGTAACCAAAACCAACCTACTAAAATTCCTGAACAAGATGAGATTCATGAAGAGAATGAAAGTAATGAAGAGGAAGAAATTGGCAGTTCTACTGATAGAAACAAATTAGAAGGCATAAAAAATTTGATGGATTTGGATGAGGAGCTACTTTTTAACCAAATTCCATCTAAAGATCTGATAAATGATAACACTATTAGAAAGCATTGTCAGAACATGTGGGATAAATATTTCAAAGATAAAAGTATATTTGAACAGGCACAATTATTTGTCAAGTTATTTAGGAGAAAAGATATGAGACCTGTTTTAGAGTTGTTGGGTGTTGATAACAAAAAAAACCATGCACATAATATTAATAAAACAATAGTTGAAAACTTGAAAAATGCTTATAACAAAATTGACAACACAACTTGCAGAGGTTATTTGAGTAATGCACGTAGAGCATTGTTGACTACTATATCTAGTAGAAAATTGACACATAGAAAATAGGTACATTCAATTGTTGATGTACTACATATATCCAGAAGAACTATTCAAAGATACATCAAGAGGAGAAATATGTTAGATGATAACATTGAGAATATTTGGGTGAATATTTGTAGAGTTTCTCGAAAAGATAGAATTTTTGAAGATGTGAAAAGACAAGTTATTGAATTTTGGACCACACATTCTCGTGTTTCTTCCAACAGGCGTAATACTATATAAATTAAAGATCAAGAGACAAGGGCCAAAATTGAACATCCAAAACATTTCATAGATATAACTCAAAGTGAATTATTTCAAACACTCAAGAAAGAATTTTCAAATTTTAAAATATGTCAGAGAATGTCTGAGATTTTGTGTCCTTCCTTTGTACTCATAAATAAGATGTGTGAAACTTGTTGTCGAAATCATGTTGAATTTGGTCTACACTTGCAATCATATAAAAAAGTTATGGCAGTACTTGATCCTAATTTGGTCATCCCTAGTAGTACAACACAATTTGTGAAGTCTATATTATGTGACAAATTAGAAGATTCAGATGAGTTCAAAGTGCAATGCATCAATAATTAGTGTGAATATTGTAGAGATTTATGCAAATTTTCTGAAATGCAAATTGAGAATATTAATCAATCCAAACTAGTCTCATGGATGAGATATGAATATGAGACATACCAAAACAAGACAGGAGATGAATCCAAAAAAATTGTATTGAAGGAGAGTGAATTGTGTTATGATGAGTTTATGACCAAGTTTTGTCCATTTATATATCCACATATCCAACATTGTCATGGTGCACGATGGCAAGCTAAATAGTTTTGTGATTCTAAAAATTGTTTTCCACCTGGTTGTATACTTTCGGTTGTAGATTTTTTTGAGAATTATACATTTGCACCTCAAACAGAGCTTCAAGGGCAATATTATCATTCTGAACAAGTTGCAATTTTTGTGCAAGTGACCTATAGACATGCACAATTCGAGGTGGATTAGATAGAAAGGTTGGATGAAAATGAACGCATCATCATCAAAGAGGTTCATTTTTATATTAGTGATGATAGAGTTCATGATAGAAGTTATGCGGCTCATTGTTTTGCAATGTTCTCTAAAGATCTCAGAAATCATGGAATAAATGTTTCAGAGCACTGGATTTGGTCTGATGGATGTGAAAGTTAGTAGACACAAACTTACACATTTATTTAACTTTATTTTAACTTATATTTATTTTTACACATGTGCCTATTTTGATTTGATACATGTACATAGATAAATGTAGATACTTATCATGTTTCATGTTCACAGGACAATTCAAATCTGTAAAAGCATTTAATTGGTTAACAAGGCAACATGCTAGAACCAATGTTAGATTTTTATGGAATTTCTTTGAAAGTTGACATGGAAAAGGGGAGCATGATGGAGTAGGAGCATGTATAAAGCATGCACTTCGACAACATGAACTTACAAGTAAATATATGCATTTAATGTGCATGTTTAATACTAGTAGCATATATACTTTTAAATTTTATATATATGCATATTGTATGTGCATACAGGGAATAGGATAGAGAGTGCAAATCAAATTGTTGAATGGTGCAAAGTTCATTTTGCTACTCAAGATACTAAATACAATAAGCATTACTTTTGGGAAGTGAAAGGTGAGTTCTAAGTTATATTTAGTTTTAAATGTATTTTTCAAATTGTTAAATTTTATATTAGATATAAATATTTTGAAATATGACAATTATTTTTAATGTATTTGTAATAGATATAGATCGATCTAATCCTTGCAATTGTCAAATGATCCTTGGTATTAGAAGTTTGCATCAAGTGATGACTACAGGAAAGCATAAACCTCTAGTAATTAAAGTAAGAGAGAAAACATGTTTTTGTGATGACTGCATTAAGGACAATCTAGTGAGTGCATGTGAAAATATTGTGAATGGATATGTTTCACATTTGGATTTGAAGGAGATAGATAGAAAGCCTCCTTTTGAAGATGCTGACATTGACATTAGCATTCATGATCTTGTATTCAGTTGATTATGAGCACATTTTTTTATTTAGTTATGGCAGGTTTGTGTGTATATATTATGGTACATATATATAAATTAATATACATGCATATTCATTTTAAAATTAATTTATATTTATCTATATTTTTTATATACATGCAAGAGATATTTTTGCAGTTCAAGCCTTACCAAATAATGCGAAAAATGTGGACTATTATCTTTTAAGATACACAAAAGAAAAACACAAGTTGCTAGAAGGAACTATAGATGCTGATGGACAATCATATCCAATTGGATTAGTTGTTATTGAAGGAACATATTATTAACAAACAAGGGTAACTGATAGTGGCATTGAATTTATTGAACACAAGCCTAGAGAAAAAAATTTATATTATAGTAACCATGTTATAGCAACAAACTTACAATTTGAAGCAATACAAAGAAGAGCACGTCATGGAAATCAAAAGTGGAAACTATCTATTAAAGAACATGAAAAAATTCTAGAGATAATAAAAAATAGAGAGGATTCTAACAATACATTATTTATGGAGCTATAGTTTACCTATGTACTTATTGTAGAGCTTTAGTTCAGCTATGTCTATATAGCTAGATTATACTTTCACATTTAACATTGACAAAATATTTGTTTTATAAATTTGTATATATTGGATCATTTATCTTGGATATGTGAAATTAGACACATGTTTTGTTATTTTTATTTAAATTAGACATGGATATCTCATTTAAGACAACCTAGATTAGGACCTCCCCTTAAGACAAACTGTTAGGACCTCCCCTTAAGACCACCTATTAGGACGTGCCCTTAGTACCACCTTTTAGGACCTCTCCTTAAGACAACCCCTTTAGTATTTGTATGTATCTATATACATTGTTTATGTTTTCTTACATATGATTGTTAATAAATGTATTTATGTTATATTCTATGTTATACTCTTTATATGTTACACATGTACATGTATATGTTGCCCTTAGGACATGTCATTATTTAATATAGTTAATTATACTTAGATTAAGGAATTAAAATCAATAGCATATATGTATTTACATAAATATTGAAAACATATATGTATGTACATCTAACACATGAACATAGTTACATACATCTATGGAATAAAATATACATAAATATATTGAATTTATGTATTAAATTTATTGAATTTATGTATTAAATTTATTGAAATATATATTTCAAATTTATGTATTAAATTTATTGAATTTATGTATTAAATTTATTGAATTTATGTATTAAATTTATTGAAATATATATATCAAGAATAACACATATACAGAGACATGAATAACACATACATAAACATAAAACATTAAGACATTAAAAGATCAATTTAACATGTGTACATACATAAGACATTAAGTTCTAATACTCTTGAGTTATTTTCTTAAATACATGCATTAAATTTATTGATTAAATATTGAAAACATATGTATACATTCAACATGAACATAATATGTACATCTATACATAAAATAACACATCTATGAAATAATGTATACATACACGGGTAAAATGTATCCAAAATGCCATATAAAATGTCTCCAAAATATGACAAAATATCTCTAAAATACCACATGCGTGCATCAAATGTATCTAAAATAACAATTTACATCCGTATAAAAGTATCTAAAATAACATGCATATATCCCTATAAAAGTATCTGTAAAATAACACATGTATCTGAGATATAACATACATCTCTGGATATAAAAGTATGTGAAATGACATGTACATGTATATATATATATATATATATATATATATATATATATATATATATAATATTCTAGCAACATCAATGAAATAGACATGTATGTGTAAACTAGCATCAATCCAATCCCCCTCATGATCCTTGACCCCAAAAGGCTCTATGATCTAGATCTGCGCCCTGCATGTCAAATGAAATAAATATATAATAAAAAATGCATAACATATAAGACATATATAATAAAAAAATACATATATAATAAAATATATAATAAAAAATAAATAACATACCTATGACTCATGTCGTGGAGGATCTGTCATGGTTTGAAGATCGCCAAAAGGCAATAGACTATCACTAAGACCCTATAGAACACATATGTACATGTACACTCAAGTTAAATTGAATCACTCAAGAATATGTATATGTAAATTTTATAGTAACAAATAAATATAAACATATATAAATTTACAATATTTACCATAGCATCATGTAATGCTCTGCCAATCTAATTGATATCTAAGTCATGTAGTGATAAAGTAATCTCTAAATCATGGAATCTAGGTGCTCTAAGGCCAGGCTATGTAGGAGCAGGAGCAGGAGCAGGTGCTACATGATCCCAAGTAGGTGTGGGGACTGTTGTCGGGACAGGAGTTATATGGCCCTCTATAGGAGCAGGTGTTGTAGAATGTGCAAGGATATCCTCCTGTCCCTTTGAGGGTTGTGGTCCTACTATGTGTGATAAAATATGGTTGATGTGTCCACCAATGTCACGAAGAGGAATCCCTGTGACCGTTGACAATGCCTAATATGCTCCAAGAAGATTAGATACTAAATAAGATGACATACAATGCAATGCATCCATATTGGATATGGTTGAAACCTCTAGTGGCAATGGTAGATCTCCCATCTCATATAGATCATCAGCTCTTGTGCTAGAGGATGCACCTATCGAAATAGGACCATGAGATCGTAACATGTATCTAGCACATCTATCTAAAGATATCTCCTATAACTGTGTGACAACTATGGCAATGCTAAAATATATTTGAGTCCTGACTATATCATCAGGAACACTCAAACCCATAGCAGTCATTTGTGGACCTCTTGGCATGACCAAAAGGTTTAGACCCACCATTACTCATTTATTAAGGGGTGCAAGGGTGTTTGCAGGTCTAAATCTCTCTGATAGTTGGCCTTGGCCCTGTCCAACATTACCTAGAAAATCTATATAGTCAACATCCTGATGTAAATGAAATTTTGAAAATAATTATTTGTAGAAATAAAGGGGAAACTCATCCTTCTATGGCCACCTGTGATGTGCGGCTAACCACCGAGGATACATAAGTGGAGTGACGAGTGGATCTATACACTTCATCACTAAATAACCTCTAACCCTAGGCCTATCTATATAATAGGGAAACACGGTCTTCACCATAGCAGTGGAGACTTGACTATCAATCTATGAATACTTCACAATGCCAATGACACTGTGAGAAAGGCAAGAGTAAAATGTCTCAATACTAATATCATCAAATGGTTTGTACTTAGAGATCATGTTGATCATCTGGCACAACTCATCTCTAATAGAAACAACCTTTTCCCTATTAGGTAGAGTGGTAGAAGCTAACAATGTAGAATCAAGATACTTGAGAGCATGAGATAATCTAGCAACAGTATCTTTAAATAAGTGTTGTCTCTCCTTAATAGATGATGTTTGTCTATGTATTGTGCCTAATGCAGCACTAGGACCCCCTTCATGAACACTAGCCTCCCCTGAGGATGTAGGTGCTCCACCAATACTGGATGCCATAATGATATATATGCAAAGATCTAGATATCTATAAATGCAGAGTTAAGATATACATACATAAGTACATATAAAAGTGAAAGTTAAATTCAATTTAAAACATGTATGTATATAAATATGTACAAAGTTAAATGTAACTAAAAATATGCACATGTTATTTAGTACATCTAGCTCATGTATGTAAATAAAAAATATGTATGTATGTTATTTAGTACATCTAGGTTTACTATGTTAATGTTTTATAAAATGTAACTAATAGGTTTGTAAAATGTAATGGTATTTAAAGAAAATATTGGTTTGCTATGTTAATATTTTGTAAAATGTAACTAATAGATTTGTTGAACTAATGTTTACTATGTTAATATTTTCTAAAATGTAACTAATAGGTTTGTTGAACATTAATGTTTACTATGTTAATGTTTTGTATTTAAATGTAACTAATACTTGTTTGTTAAACATTAATGTTTACTATGTTAATATTTTCTAAAATGTAACTAATAGGTTTGTTGAACATTAATGTTTACCATGTTAATATTTTGTAAAATGTAACTAATATATTTGTTGTTAATGTGTACTATGTTAATGTTTTGTAAAATGTAACTAATGTTTTATTATCAACTACTAAACTCTATGCTAATGTTTTGTAAAACATAACTAATGCTTTATTATCAACTACTAAAAAAATTTAAAATATAATTAATTTAATTAATAAAACATTTAAAAACAATCCATTTAATTAATATTATCATCTAATGACTAACAAAAAAAAATTTTAAAATTTTAAAATTAAAAATTAAAAATTCACCTACCTGTTACAATTGAAACACTCTGACTGCGTTGGTGACTGCTACAGTGAAATCAATAGTGAAAATGACTGCCTGGGAGAGATTTTGAGGTATTTATAAAATCACATAGGTTCCAACTGAAACACTTTTGTCCGGAAGTGTTTCGGCTGGAACCCTAGCTGCCACGTTGGCTCAGGAAAGCGCCACGTATGTTTGAACGAAACTGTTTTGGACGGAACCCCTACGGATATCACAAAGGGTGACATAGGTTTGTGCTTCCACCCCATTTTGATATCTAAAATCTTTTTTGATGATATAATATTTTGAGGAAAAGATGCCCTATGCAAAGATTTTGCTGATCAAATGAAACATGAGTTTGAGATGTCAATGTTTGGAGAAATAAAATTATTTGTTGGATTGCAAGTACATCAACTGAAACATGGCATATTTGTGACCCAATCAAAATACATCAAGGAGATACTCAAGACATTTGGCTTAGAAGATTAAAAACTAGTTAGTACACCAATGGTAACAAGACATAAGTTATCCAAGAATGATGAGTCAACTAAAGTAAATCAGATAATGTACAGATCAATGATTGGAAAGTTACAGTATGTTTTGCATAGTAGACTAGACATTGCATTAGCTATTGAAATAGTGGCAAGATTTTCTACAAACCCAAGAGAAAATCATCTTATGGCAATAAAAAGAATATTGAGGTACTTAAAAGGAACTAATGACTTTGGATTATATTACAAGAAGAATGAAAAGTTTGAGTTGAAAGCCTACACTAATGTAGATTGGGAAGGTAATATTGATGACAAAAAAAGCACCAGTGGAGGAACACTTTTCTTAGGCAAAAGACTAGTCACTTGGACTAGCAAAAATCAAAGTTGTACCTCACAGTCCATAGTAGAAGCTGAGTATGTTGCCACTGCTATCAACTGCACCAATATTGTATGGACCAAGCACCTATTGCAAGGTATGAAGGAAGAGGTAACTAAACCTATGATAGTTTATTGTGATAACACAAGTGCCATCAACATATCAAAGAATCTTGTGATGCATGCCAAAACAAAGCACATTGCAATTAAGTATCACTATGTAAGAGAATTGGTGGAAGACAAGCAAGTGAGGATGGAATATGTCAGTTCAAAGGAACAAATTGCTAACATCTTCACAAAAGCACTACCTAAGATGCATTTGAGTATCTTAGAGATAAGTTAGGGGTGATACCCCTATCCAAGGCTACTTGAGCAACAACAAGATTGCTTTGTATCAAATGATTTGATTGCTGAAATGATATAAATTGATGCAGAGGATACTTACTTTAGGTATTATCTAAAGTAACTAAAAGTGTTGAAAGGTGACAGAGGGAGAAATTGGACTTCCTAAAAATGCTACACCTATGTGACAAGAGGCTAAAATAATGTCTTTGCCATTGTTGTCAAAGAGGGATAAGTAGCTAAACTGATCAAGAGAGGCAGATGATACCATAATTATAGAAATTGGTGCATGCAGAGGGAGAAGTAACAAAATGTAAGAGGGAGAAATAGCAATTAAGAGGTAGAGCAAGACTAACCAAAGCAGTAAGATACAGAAAAAGATGGAGCCAAATAGAAGTTGAAGGAAAAATGTGTAAATGGAGATATAGCAGAAAACAAGAGGAAAAGAAAATAGTAGCTCAAAGGGAGAAAACAATGCAGACAAGCATCAAGCAGAAAGAAAGCAGAAAAAAGAGGAGAAGACAGTGTATTAGCAAAAAGGAGATATCCCTAATACTTTGAAAGAGGGAGTCATAAAAAATTCAAATTTGCAAATAGAATGAATAGTATTGAATAAAGTTTTCTTTTTGGCATTTGACTTACTACTTTAACCTAGTTAGCATTTTGATAACTTGGTTGATCAGTTTGGTTTTCCATCAATGCCAAAGAGGGAGATTGTCAGAAATCTAATTGAAAAGATCATTATTGAAGAAGAGGGATTTTTTGCAAAGGGGGAGATTGTTGATAAAGAATGTTTTCAATCATTGTTTTGTCACTGTTGTCAAAACCTACTATTTGTTAGAATGACAATTGCTTATAAGATCCAAGTACTATCACTTAGTTGATTGATGAAGAGGAATTAATCAATAAGATGTAACAAAAGAACCTAAGGGAAAGGTTGAGTTATGGATTAGTTAAGACAATGGTAAAATGATGTATTGATAGTATACTTGAAGATACTGATGTTGGCTACACTTAGAAACTCTAGAAGAATAAGTTGTAACAAAGTTGTTTACAAAGCTTGACTAAGTTCATTACTGGGTGTCAAGCAAGCTAGTTCATGCTGAGTAGATTTTCAGTAAGTGTCGAGCAAATGCAAAATCTAGTGTGTGCCAAGTGAAATAGAAGGAGCCAAGCAACTTCAAGTGCTAAGCAAGTAATAGGTGTCAAGGATCAGTAAATTTAGTTGATGCTGAGTGAATACATAGTAGGTGTCGAGCATCAGTAAAATACAGTAGGTGCCAAGTAACACAGTATGTGCCAAGCATAAAAATTTCAATAGTGTTGAGTTGCTACATTATTTGAAAAATCAAATATTCGCCAGATCTAAGTTGACAAAGTTTGTTACCTTGAAATTTGTGAACCTAATGGAGCATAAGGATGATGAGTTGATGGCACAAAATTTTAGATAAACAATTTTTGGGCAAATCTAGGAGGATTCTTCATGATGTTTCTAGAAGGAATAAGATATGGGGTAGATTCATTGAATCCTACCTAATTAATTTGAACTAAAAGAAAGAGTAGGAAGATTCAAGTAGGAAAAGTATTCTAGACTTCTATTTAAGCAATTATAGCTCAAGAAGATAGAGTTGTTGAATTGCCAAGTTGTGAAGTGGTTGGTAGGATGTCAAAGTGAAGGCATCAAGAGAGAGGAAGAATAAAGTATAGAGACTCTACTTTGATAGGTGACCACAAAGGAGATTGCACTGGTATATCGAGCATGTAGATTGAAGGAGACAAATCTTGAAAGGAGAACAAGCTATCAAAGTTGCAACGACTGAAAGCCAAGAAAAATTTGAGAGCTAAACTAAGATCTAAAATCTACAAGTTAAGTTGTGAGTTGTATCAGATTGAAAGCCCTTGTTCTTACTCTCTAACAATTATATCAGTTAGGGTAAAATCCTATGGACTTAGGTTGGTTTAATAGCCATTTGTAAATCCTTTAATAGGATGGCATTCTAAGAGAATGTTCTAAAGTCCTCTAACTAGGCCCACTTCTAACAGGGTGGTTAAATCCTTTAACCAAGTCACATTTAATAGTGTGTTGTATCCTTTAACAGGGTAGGACTTTCATAGGGCATCACTTCAGAAGAGTGAGAATTGAGTAGCATGTTATTGGTGGTTCTTTCCAAATTGGGTTTCCACATAAATCACTATGTTATGTGTTAATTCTTCATGTGCTATACTTGCATGTTGATTTTATGGTAAATTGCTCAGTAGGAAAGTTTAAGCTTGGATGGATGAATAGTTTAATGGGCTCACTTTACATGGTGAAAAAGTTTTATTATGACATTTGGACCTTGAATAACTAATTCAACCCCCCCCCCCCCCTCCCCCCCCCCACAAAAAAAAAAAAAAAATTCTAAAGCATTTCTAACATAAATGAGAGTAAAATGAACCTAAGAAGAGTCTTGTCTTTGCTTGCCCATGCCTCAAGTGCTAGTACAGACTACGATGGGAGTAGAAAGGATGCTTATTTGTGACCTTCCATCATTAGTATATATTTTTAGTAAAAAAGGATACTAGTATCACATATAGTCACTAGGGGGCTAGAGGATTAAAAGACTAGTTGGGTAACCCTAGAGTTGGTTCATGCAATGAAACTTGCCCACTAGCAATATAGATTTCCTACATGTCTTTTTTTGCCTCTGGGTCTAGATGTCAATTTGTCTTGGAACCTTTGAGTTAGATTACTTTTAGGGTTTCCTTGACATAGATATTACTTTTGATTTTTGGATTGATATCCTATTTGGGACTTGAGACTATCTCCTCAATATGGTCAAAGTGGACCTTTTTGGGTTACCACAAGGTTGGGTGGTAGTGCTTTTTACTTTTACCATTGAGATATATATGTTGATGTTGTGGCTAGAGTTCCTTGTCTACATTCCCTTTCATTCTATCTTTGTGTATTATGATGGATGGTTATATCTTTATGATTGATGATTTCACTTATTGTATTGTACTTTGTTTCATGGATCTAAAATGGATGATGTAATCTATTTTTATAAAAGTATATTCTTTGAGCTTTTCATACCCTGTGACATGTACAGTAGATGATAGTGCACTCTGAATTTCATTGCCAAGTGGCATTTAGAACAAATGTATATTATTTAAATGTATGGAACTCCTAGTTATTATTTTATGTGGATGCGTTAATTATTGGACTTAGTACTATTTAAATTTAAATGTGACTCAATGTCTTTGGATCTTTGAGGAGTGTAATCTGTTATGTTTTCTTATGAATGATTCTATTTATTGCTTTTTCTACTTTGTGACTATTGTTATATGATTTTTTTTTTAAATATTTGGAAAACTTAGTAACACTTTGGGTTAGTTCTTTTGGATCCCTAGGCAAGGCATTACATCTAATATTAGAGCCTAGTTCTACATTGGGAACTCTGGGCATATTGGAATGCCACTAGCTGTTAACTAGTTGAACTAAAATGAAAATTAAATTGTTATGTATGTATATTTCAAACTAAAACTTGAACTAGTTGAACTGAAATAGAACTTAAAAAATTAGTTTTATATTTTCAAACTTGAACACTTAGACTTCAAAACTGAAATTTACTCAAACCTAAATTAGGAAAAACTAAAAATTGAATTATTCTATTTTTAAAACGTGTGTCTTTCATGTATGCTTTATAGTAATATGTTTTATGGTAATTATAGCATCTTATATCTTGGATATTATTGTAGGATTGTATCTGGGATGAGATATTCAGTTAGAGGTCATAGCCTAGGTCATGATAGAGGCTGTGGATGAGGTGAAAACATCAGTGTACATGAGTTTGTCCACGAAAGCCCTAATCAAGAAGAGGGCAAGGAAGCGCATGTAAGTGAGCATCAAGAAGAGAACCATCGAGAGTAGTAGGCCAACTTAGAGGAAGTTGACCTAAGGCAAATGATGAAGACCAATAGAGATAAGTTGTAGCTACTCAAATAAAGGACCTTTAGAGGTCCAAGGTCAAACCCTTTAATGGGATGGCTTTAGGTTATGTAGCCAAGCAGTGGCTTATTTCTCTTGACAAGGTTTTTTCTATTCGAGACTTTGACACTAATGTCAAAGCAAGTTTTTCTATTACCAACCTAGAACTCTTTGGAGCCACTTGGTGGACTATTGAAGAGAAGAAACTGGGTATAAACATGAACAATGTTACATGGGAGTTAATCTTAGAAAACTTTCATGAGAGATTCCTACCAAAGGAATGGAACCAATAGAAAGTTGATGAATTCCACGATCAAAGACAATTAACTATGACCATAGTAGAATATGAGTGTAAATTCTATGAGCTTGTGCCTTATTTAGGAATTAGTGATATACTAGCACAGTTGGCTCAGCATTTCATCAGAGGCTTGAACAATCATCTAGTTGGGGGTGTTAAGGTATTTGAATCTAAAACCCTCAAAGATGTGGTACATCAAGCCATACTTGTAGAGTAGAGTATTAACCTAGGATATGGGGGCTTTGTGGGTGCACCTACAGTATCAAGGTCCAAGGGTAATCAAGGAGTAGGTGGTAGCAGGAAACCTCCTGTTGGAGGTAGTTAGCAGCAAGGAGGAACTTATCCTCCAACATAGAGTGGTGGTGGTGGTTCCAATGCTAGGAGCTATCGTAATGCTCAACACAACAAGTGAAATTAGAATACTCAACCTACACAAAGCAACTAGTCTTTTGCTAGTGGGGGTAGTGTTTAGCAATCTAGTGCACCTAGAGTGCAGAGGAGTTTTGACGGAGAATGTTTATCATGCAGACCATGTGGACACAAGTTGTCACATTGCCCTCAGTGGAAATCACAATTCTTATATCAAAGACCTACAACTTTAGAACCTATGGTTGGAGACATGGGTAGGTCCTAGAGAGTGTTCTTAGTGGAGTCATATCCTCCTATAGGGGGAAAGGGTCCAATGAGACCCGCACAGTGAGTTCTTTAGTGTTACCATTATTGTAGGCTTCCAAGAGTAAGCCTACATCTAAGGGGTGGATGTAGTCCTTGCTCCTAGTTTACATTTTGTTATTCTTGCTAAACTCTTTTAGGCTAGTTTATGCATGATGATTAGTAGCATTATCTTTCAAATTATCAGATATTCTTTTCATATTTAGTTCATTTTATGGTGAGACTACTTGGTACTAGTTAATTCATGTATGCATGGTTATACCTTGATGATGATTATTACAGTGATTTTAGTTATTTGATGATGTTAGATGGGTTATTATACATGTTTTCTTATGGATACTTACCCCATACTACATTTGTATGGTGTGTGTGTGTGTGTGTGTGTGTGTGTGTGTGTGTGTTTTCTTTATGTATGATGTTTCTGATGTGGTTAAGGAAGGGAGTCATAGTCACTAGCTAGTTGAGATCTACACAATGCACCACTTCCTGCCATTGTCTTTTAGTTCAGAACATATGTGTTTGTATATGCATCAATTTTATGTAGATTGTAGGTATTAAGTATTGACTTCCCAAAATTGGTAGGATGAGCATACCCTATCGCAATATCTCAATGGTAAGAGAGGGGAGATAAATTCTTGAGTCCAAATCCTAACCTATAAACCAATTGTCCTAGAAAATTAGGACAAGTATTTGAATTTTTTACCCTTTCGAATGCATTGTATGACGTAAATTCATGATTTCAAACCTTTCAGTTTGATCTTTTATGTGGCAATTTATGATGGGTTTTCATATTTCATTTTGTAGGTCTTTGGTGAATTTTCTATTAATTAAGTCAAATTAAAAGATTAATTAATGATTTAATTTAATGGAAAATTATTATGATATTTTCAATATTTAATTATATTTAATTAATTGGGAAATTAATTTAAATTAAAGAATCAAATCAAAGAGAAATATATAGTATAAGATTAGAGCGTAATAATATTTATTTAATTTAATAATAATATATTTAGGAGATCATTTTGAAATAAATGTTAAATATTATTATTACTTAAGTTAATAAATATTTTATCAAATAATGCTTCAAAAATTAAATTAAAAAGTGAAAGAGGAATTAATTTATTAAAGATATTTTAAATTGCATAAAGTATGCATGAATATTCAAAAAAGTTAATAAGGAGTTAAAGGATTGTGATCAACAAGTTCCCTCATATGATCGCACAATCAGTGCCTCAATTTTAGGGAAGAACTCCATATCAAAGATTGAGAGTTCTTTTCACAAGGACCGAGAATTTCAAAGAAGGAAATTTTTAGAGAGAAGGTTTTGAGAGAAGATATTTCTCTCACAATCTTTGGTTGATTGTGAATTAGCATCAGAACCAAGTAGAGCCTTGTGTTTTATTCACCTAATGAATTTTGTTTCTTCAAATTTCTTGTCTTCATCATGCTTGTTGAATTGTTTGTTTCAAATTTCATCTGTGATAAATCTTTCAATCTTTCATTATGAATTACTATTACTCATGTGTATTCTTCTATATATGAGGATTGAAAACTAGGAAACCCTCATTCCATGAATTGAATAATTGTTAATAGCTTAGAGTTAGTTTTTAAAAGAAATCAATTTTAAATTGAAAATTTGACCTGTTGATCTGGGTTTTCATATTAGACTGAATTTACTATGTTATTAATATATATATATAATATGTGGGGGGTGGGGGGCTTGTTTTTTATAATATTTTTATATAAAAATATATATATAAATTTATTTTTTTAAATTAAAATTAAAATTGGGTTTGGAGGAGCCAGGGCCACCAATCCCCCACCTCCCCATTTTACCCTCCTGCCTGCCTCGTTTGGGCCTTATCACTGTCTATGGACGCAAACTGTATTGTTGCATGTAGTAGTACTGTTTAATACTACTGTGTGGGGTAGCAGACAGCCTACGGCTGTACAGTAGCCGCCTATAAAGGTTAGCTGACAGGCCTAAATCGCACCTTGGTGTACATAATTTTTTTTAAAGTTATATTTTGTAAATGTTATTAAATTTAATTTTATTTAAATTTTTTAATTGTTATTTATTAATAATTTTAATTATTATTTATTAATAATATTTATTAAATTAATTAATGATTAATAAATATTAATTATTAAAGAATTTTAATTATTAATTATTAATTATTAATTTAGTAATTTAGATTATTATTGATGAGTATCAATCAATAATGTTAAAATATATTGACTTTATTATTATTTAATAAATTGATTATTAATAGAATCATGAGTATTTAATTCAATGTGTTGGTGTTTGAAAACGTTGGAGGGTTTTCAATTATCCCCATGAGAATATGACACATCTAGGGGCAACTAACTCCCATTATCAACATATAATTTCAGACATAGGGCCAACTATAAGGCATGACCCTTCTTCTACTTCAGGCTCTGCTAAACCTAGGCAAGTGGACTTGAGATTCAATTGATATCGTACCAGTGCAAAAATATATCCCTGAATCTATTTAATGTAGATAAAACCCTTATATCTCCTAGTAACTCATGAAATGACACAGATCTATAGTAGCTAAATGCAGATCTAGAATATTCACAAGCTGAGTGAGGGTATAACATTTAGGTCCTTCAACATGTAAGGGTAAAACGTGTTTGATTAATAATGTTGAATTTAGCAAAACCTCAAATATGCAGCAATAAGACTTAATGATCCTGTAACTGATCAGTGCCTTAACCATTGGGCAGTCCAATGAATCAAATGCACACATATGGATATCTGATACTTGTTTATATACTCAGATATTTGATCTATCTATTTAACTTGTAAATAGAAATCAATGCTCAAATTAAATCCCATTCTTACATGATATCCCCATTAGTAAAATTGCAACCCTATTCATTCGTTGAAGCATTTACACAACCTCTTGGGTCATAAGAAATAATGAATAACATACAGCCTTAAGGGATTGCAATTACAACCTAAGCTCTATGTCAAAGATTGTAAAACATTGAAAATTAGCTAATAAAGGAGACAAGATTCAACTGAAACTCAACCTGCTGTTCTTTGTATTAATTTCCTTGAAACTTATACAGTCATATGCATGAAATGAAAAACACGAAAACACCTAATAGATCTGAACTATCTATATTAATCTTCCTATTGTTGTTCATACAAGAGAGAATATGCTAAAAGAAATGTGGTTTCACAGTAAATCAATGGAACCCTGCTGGTATTACCTAGAGAAAATTGCTAACCTACTGGTTTCTCAATGACCAAGACTGGAACCCTTATAATGGAAGAAAGAAAGAGTAATATAGGATGAAGATGAATTCCTAGATTGAATCTGCAATCGACATGTGTCCAATTGAAATTCTCTCTTATGTAACTAAAAAGACTCTTCTTTCTTCCCATCTGATCTGATTTGGTTTTCATCATTTCTTGTAACTGATTTGCAAATTTCTTCTGTTTAATGATGAAAACTCCTTTTGCATCCAAAATATCTAATTTTCCCATTGAAATGCTGGTGAAATTTTAGTTTTTACTGAAAGAATCTGAACAAATTTTGACCCAAATTGAATTTTTATTGCCTTTTATTGATATTCAAGTCATCACCTCGTTAGAAATCAGTTTTGAGCTTTAATACCTGAATTTGGTTGCACAATAGGAATTTGGAAGAAAACCTCTTGTAGCTCAAACAAACTGCTACCTGTGTAAAAACTAACTTCATATTCGAAAATTTTGTCTCGTTCTGGTTCTAGTGGTATATTGAAGTGCCCATTTTTTATACTAAAAACTCCCAAAATCTAAATTTGAAAAATTGCCCCCTCTGGTATAAACCTTGGTCTGCACATCTTTGTCTTTAAATTTTTGAAAAATTTTAAATATTCTAAAGTCAAACTTTAGAAAATCCCATTTGATTTTAAAAAATTGACATGGGCATTTTCAACAAAAATAATAATAATAAATTATTATTTTTAACTCTTCAATATTACCTTGGCCCTTTGAATCCGGGGTCAACCTTCAGTTTGACCGATTGCCACATGCCATTATTTGATTCACTAAGCCCTCTGCATCATCTGCCACATCAGCACCACGGGACCCACACCACATGTCACTTACCCACTTTTCTGCATTTTTTAAATCCCTCGCATCTCCATAATGTGGGATTGTGTCATCCGTCAGATCGTGACACGTGTCACGATCTGGTACATCCTCTCAAGTTGCTCTTGATCTTTGCCAACTCATCACACCCATCGCCACGTGGTGACAACCCGCTTTCCTACAATATTTATCTTGTGCGCATCTTGTTAATGTGGGGAAGCAGGCACTGTTCGATCTGCCACGTGTCTTCATCTCCTCGCATCTAGGCATCTTCACCACATCAGCATCTGCATGCATTTGATTAAAATTTTGCTTTGCCTATGCTGACGTCACTTACTTCCAGCTAGCATCTGGGTCTGGTCCCACGCGTGCTTTGCTTTCACAAAAGCCATATGCCTTATAGACATTATTACTTGTGCATGGAATTATATTTAAATACATTAAATACCCATCACACGGTGAATATGGGATTAAACAACCTCCCCTTCTATAGCTCTGTTTGATGCATGGATGACCTTGCTACGTGGACTGCGATGTTATCTTGGCTCAGGCTTCTTTATGTGCAGTGGCTTGTTTTTTATTTCATCCCTTGACTGTGGGTTTTGGCGTTCAATGTGTGGTCTCTATTCTTATTTTAAGCGCAGGGTTGCCTTTAAAAATGCTAAGTCTTAAACTCTTTTTCCTCTATACCTGCCTGCCACTTGACTTAAGATGTCTGCTCTTTGCATCTATGCGTGGGAAAGCTTCTTTTCTTGTGTTGCATCTTCAACTCTTTTCAAAATTGCATTTTCTATTAATCTTTTGTCCATTCCTAGCACTACATTGATTTTGCACATTGTTAATACAAGGTTAACAACCGAAAAAACCTTAAGAGCTTCCATGACTTTTCCAACACTTCTGTACTCATTTACATCTATTGTGCCTTCATTCTTCATTTAACACCCCTATTAGAAAGGCATCTTTTTTCTTTTTCTTTTTGACTATAGCCTCTACTTGTTAATAGTGTGTGGGAGCTTTTTTATTTGCTATGGCTTTTGGATTGGTGCGCTGCTCTACCTGAAAGATCCCCTATCATGCGTGGAGCTACCCACTCTGTCTGACTGCGGCTAAATGCTTGTTTCTTAAGAATGGGGTATTGTTGGCATTCCAAAGCTCCTCCTTCAGGATGCATTTTCTTCCTTTGAATGCACGGGCGGCTTTCATGCCCCATCATACAAGTTATGGCCTTTTTGTGTGGGAATTTCCCAACTATTGGCATGGAATTTCCTATTCTCAATGGGGCGGCTTTTGTATATGAAAATTATGTGAGAAAGGTCATTCTCAACCCCAAATTTGATTCAAGGTTCAATCTTGCGTAGAAGAAACTTGTGAACATCAGCCCAAGCATAAGAGTTGTTGTCGAATCATTGTATTGAACACAATGGGCACGATGCATTTGATAGACTCATCAAGAGGGCTGAAGAGGAAAGGAAACCTTTGTTGACTACATGAGTTGCATGAGCTCTTCTAAGTGTGAGCTGCTCTCACTCATCTGGAGACTTTCTTGCAATCATGACAACCTTTTCATTTATTTAACTGCCCATTTCATCCTCAATGCTTTCACATGTTTTCACGTGGGCTTTGAATTGACTCTTTCCCTTTTCCAATGCAATCTCTCCTTTAATCACATAATGAGTTCCCCCAAAGCCTCCATAAATTATCATCTTGGTTTCAATAAGGAAGGGAAACTCAAAGAATTCCTATAGCACAAACATACTCTAAATTGGCAAAATGACAATCCATAACCCTCCTTTCTATTCAATCGGATGTAATTAATCGGGCCCCCAAAGTGGGTCCGACTAAAAAAATTCATTTCTAAACAACTAAATCCTCAAATTGGTCCATTGATCATCTCAGAATGATTAGAATCAGAATCGAGCATTGAACCATCAATTAAAACTCACTTTATCACTGATCTGCAAGCTGTCAAATTGGTGCCATAAGGTCAATTGACTAGCCTTAAAAACTGACCTAAACATCTGATCAAGCTCCGAAAACTAACACATTGATTCTCTATTCCGCACACTTGCACCCTATCAGATCTCATCTCATGAAAAATTCCCAGTCAAAAGATATTCACCGTCAAAGTTGTCTTCTCAAAATTACCTACAAGTAAACAAGTCAGAAAACAACAAACTAGGTTCGGATTTGGCCTTGAAAACTGGGCAAATGAGCACATGGGGAGATGAAAACTGGGGCATTGGTTCTTTATAATGAGGAAATTATGAATCTATGATTTGGGCTCATGAAAAATAACAGGACACATTTTTCGAGCAGTCAAAGTGAGCTACTTGGATTTTGCAAACTGGAAACATTGGCAGAAAGCATTTTTTGCGAATGGAATTGACCTAGAAAAGTGTGCAGACGGATTTGTCAAGACCTAAAAATTGGCACACTTGTAATATTTTCTATATAGAACACAAGGAAACAAACCATTCAATCTCACCTCTCATGGATCAGGAGATATGACATCACGAATAGGGCTACTAACAAATCTAAAAATTTAGACACCAGTAAAAGATAGAAATTTCATTTGGAATCGCATTTGAAAACTGATCAAAAGGATTCGTCAAGAGCTGAAACTTGAAACATGACAAGTCTCTGATGTTTATAATTCAATGCAAAAGGAATTTTGATACTTGGGTCAATTGATCAAAAGTTATAACCTATCAAACAGGGCTTCACAGAAATGTGTGCACGTTGCAAATGTGTGAAAACAGTAAACTACCAACTTTGAGGGATTCAAAACCTAGTCAAACGAACTTGAAATGACTCAAAATTTGAAACATAGGCTCTCAAGTAAGGACACTAGACACTCCCAAAGTGGTGGGTCATGACACTTTTGAGTGTGATATATTCAAAGACAAACACAGCCTCCTGTCGCTGTCTGACCCTAGGGATAAAATGCAAAAAAGACACCAACTCAAAACAAGACTTCGCCAAACAGCCCAAAATCTCAATTTAACATCATGGAACAGGTGGACATCTTGAATGGAAGGTGTTAGAAACATTGAACACCATGTAGGCCTCATACTGACAGCTGGGTACAATCTCATCAAAAGGGCATTTATGGGGCTTGATTTCTCAAAATTTGAAATGGGACTAAAAATGAAGTATGCAATTTTTCATCCCAACACAATGATCCATATTTATTATTTTAATAATTTAATAGATAATCATTTTTAAGTCATCTTGTGATATTTAATGGGGATATTTTTAACTTCATAAATTAAGGATAAATTGTGCAAATTGTTCAAAAATGAGAATGGGTTAAGTTGTAAGGATAAACTGTAAAATTCATATATTCAAAAACTTAAATTGAACAAAAATTCAAAAGTTACTATTAACTCAAACTATGTGTTTTTAAAATCAAGCCAAACTATGAAACTACACTGTTAATTGTATGTTGTCTTATGTTTTGGGTCTGGGTTGACTAGAGAATTGACCAATCTTAGAATGTCTACCAGAGGTTTGGGAGTTCTGTGTCTATGATATTATGATGATTTGATCTTGATCTTTTAAACTCAACCATGGTAATGTGTCTAGTATGCTTTATGATGAGTTTTGGATCTATTATCTGTTATTGCTTTCAGTGTTCTTATGTGATAATGTGAGGAATGTTATGACATATTTAACTTAACCTTTGAGCCTTTGATCAGTTATTTTTGGGATGTTTTCATTTTTCTTATAAAGGACTAAGGTGTTATTGTGGATTATCTTTTGATGTTTTCCAATCACTTATATAGGACTGAGGTGAAAATTGTGATTCTTTGATTTGTACTTTTATGAGCCAAGGGTAGGTAATTTGTATGGTTAGTTGGGAAGTGGCTTGCAATGGAGGCTGGGGCCCAAAGTGGCTACCTGAGTAACACATTGTAAGTAGTTAATAAGTGAAAACACTACACTAAATGAGAGTAAAATGAACCTAATAAGTCTTTCCCTTCCTTGCCCATGCCTTGAGTGCTAGTATGAACTAGGTTGGGAGTAGAGAGGATGCTTGGTTGTGACCTTGCATCGTTAATATGCCTTGTCAGTATGAATGGATACTAGTGCCACATAGAGTCACTAGGGGGCCAGAGGATTAAAAAACTAGTCAGGTAACCCTAGAGTTGGTTCATGCAATGACACTTGCCTACTAGCAGTATAGATTTCCTACGTGTCTTTTTTTCCCTCTGGGTCTAGATGTCAATTTATCTTGGAACCTTTGAGTTAGATTATTTTTAGGGTTTCCTTGACATAGATATTACTTTTGATTTTGGGATTGATATCCTATTTGGGACTTGAGACTATCTCCTTAGCACAGTGGGAGTGGACCTTTTTGGGTTACCACAAGACCAGGTGGTAGTGCTTTTTACTTTTACCATTGAGATCCATACGTTGATGTCATGGCTAGAGTTCCTTTTCTGCATTTCCTTTTGTTCTATCTTTTTGTATTATGATGGATGGTTATATCTTTATAATGGATGATTTCACTTATTATATTCTACTTTGTTTCATGGATCTGAAAGGGATGACGTAATCTATTTTTATAAATGTATATTCTTTCAGCCTTTCATACCCTATGACATGTATAGTGGATGATTGTGCATTCTGAATTTTATTGCCAAGAGGCATTCAGAACAAATGTATATTATTTAAATGAATGGAACTAATAGTTTTTATTTTATGTGGATGTGTTAATTATTGAACGTAGTACTATTTATATTTAAATGTGATTCAATGTCTTGGGATCCTTAAGGAATGTAATCTATTATGTTTGCTTATGTATGATTGTATGTATTGCTTCTACTACTTTATGACTATTGTTATATGTTATTTTTAAAAAAATGTTTGGAAAACTTAGTAAAACTTTAGGTTAGTTCTTTTGTATCCCTTAGCAGGGCGTTACAATACATGTCTTCTAACATATATTTTAAATTTAGAACAAAATTATATTTTTGGCATATAGTTTTGTGGTGGGAAGTAGAACCTCTGATTTATTAGGATTCTTCAACAATAAAAAAATCAACTTTAAATTATTTTTAAACATGTCAATTCTTATTCAAAAAAATACTAAAAATTTATATCCATAATCTTCATAATGTTTAACACATTTCATCAATTTGCATCATCATAAAGTTCCCAATAGAAATATGATATCTTGGTCATTGAAGTTTATTAGTTTTATTTTTATTAACCTTTCCTTTATAAAAGTGTGATAGTTGATTGTGATTTTTGTTAGGATTAAACCACAAATTGAAATAACAATTACATGCAATATAACCAATAACACAAAATAATAGATCACACAAAAAAGAACACAAGGCACCAAGATTTAACGTGGTTCACCCAATCCTTAGGCTACATCCACCAAACAGCAAGTCTGATATTATTATGATCTAGTGATTATAACCTAATTATAATCTGTAATCCCTTACAGCTCAATACTACTGCAAGAACCAATTTCGCATCACAACTATGAAAAAAATCTCTAACCCTAAGCTCTTTTATACAAGTATTTTTACCGCTTTAGAGTTATAATTAATAATTACATGTCAGCCCAAAAAAAATTTTGCCTCGCGTGCCAAAGAATTTATGAAGTATGTATAGTACTTTCCTGATCAGTCACCACAATCTAACAATCTCCCACTTGGGAACTAATCAGGCTCCACACTAAACAACAATCTTTCACTTGGAGATTGATCCTATAGTTGTGCCACTACTCCATAAGGCTCCCATTGGATCAAACCACACTAGACTCTGTTATTCTTTAATTCATGTTTAGTTGAGAAGACCAACCAAAGCTGAAGAGGAGTTTAGCTTCTCCCTTGTTACTACCTTTTTCAACATATCTATTGGATTGTCATTTGTATGTATCTTCTTTAGCTTTAACTATCCATCCTCCAAAACCAATCGAATGAAATAGTATCGCAACTATAGGTGTTTGGTCTTTGAATGCAAAGCTAAATTCTTTGCAAGATGAATGGCACTTTGACTATATGTAAACAAATAATTATCCCTCTAAGGGTATCCCAATTCTTCCAAAAAGTACTAAAGCCATATCATCTCCTTGGTTGCCTCTATAGTAGCTACATACTCTACCTCTGTAGTGGATAAAGCATTAACCTTTTGTAACCTAGAAACCCAACTCACAACTAGCCCACCAACAGTAAAGACATAACCTGTAGTACTCTACCTAGTATCAATGTCCCCTATCAAATTTGAGTCAACATAGCCCTATAAATTAGTAGTAGAGCCTCCAAAATATAAACACTTATTGGATGTTTCTCTCAAATATCTAAGAATCCATTTGATTGCATTCCAATGCTCAATTCCTAGATGACTCATATACCTGCTAATGACTCCCATTGCATGTGCAATATCTAGCCTAGTATATACCATGGCATACATCAAGCTTCCTACAATTGAAGCATAGGGTACCTTGGACATCTTATCCTCCTCTTCTTGTGTCTTAGGACACATCACTTTAGTCAACTTCAAATGACTAGGTAAAGGTGTGCTAACAGCTTTAGCTTTCTCCATAGAGAAATGTTGCAACACCTTCTCAACATAATCAGCCTAAAGTAACATTAATTTTCTATTCTTCCTATCTCTACAAATCTTCATACCAATGATTTGTTTTTCTGCCCCCAAATCCTTCATAGCAATTGCATGTGCTAACTACCATTTTAGCCCCTTAATGTGATCCATGTTAGACCCAGCTACAAGCATATCATCAACATATAAACATAAAATAATGTAGTTGTCATCATCCAACCTCTTAAAAGAAACACAATGATTTGAATGACACCTATTGTATCCATGCTCATGCATAAAACTATCAAATTTTAGATACCATTGTTGAGGTGCCTGTTTCAAGCCATATAAACTTTTCTTCAATTTGCACACTAAGTTCTCCTTACCTTTGACCTCAAAACCCTATGGCTAAGCCATATATATCTCTTCATCCAAATCACCATGAAGGAAGGTTGTTTTAACATCAAGTTGCTCAAAATGAAAATTTTTAGTAGCCACAAGACTTAAAATAGTTCAGATAGAAGTCATCATAACAACAAGAGAAAATATCTCATCAAATTCAATGCCTTTTTGCTGTACAAATCCTTTCACAACTAACCTGGATTTAAATCGTTTCTTACCTCCATCCTCTTCTTTTAACCTATAAACCCACTTATTCTATAAATCCTTTTTACCTGCAGGCAACTTGCATAAATCCCATGTCTTATTCTTCAGTAAAGAGTCCATTTCATCTTTCATTGCAAACTCCCACTGAATCTTAGTATCCACCTACACAGCTTCATCATAACATTTAGGTTCACCAACATTAGTAAGTAAAATTGAATACAAAGAGGGGGAGAATCTTTCTAGAGGTCTAATTTGCCTTTTTGACCATCTAACATTCACCAATGTGTGTGATATTTTTTGTTGTGGTTGTTGCACATCATGAGGAATGGCTAAAACATCAGCTTTTGGAGTATCATCCAGCACTACATAATCATCTTCTTTCTTCTCATGTTGCTACAACAGATATTTGTACAACACTTTCTTGTTGAATATGACATCCCTGCTTCTTAAAATTTTATGATTTTTAAAATTCCAAAGCCTATAACCAAATTCATTAATGCCATATCCAAAAAATACACATTTCTTTGACTTAACTTCCATCTTGGTTCTATTTTCAAAATCTATATGAGCAAAAGCTTCACAACTGAAGGTCTTGAGAAAAGAATAACTTACCTTCTTACTAGTTCATGCTTCATTTGGAATACCACATCTCAAAGGAGTAGAGGGACCTCTATTAATCAAATATACAATAGTATTGAAAACCTCCACCCACAGGTGTAAGGGCAACCCAGCATGCAACCTTGTGCTCCTTGCACTCTCCATTATAGTCTTGTTCATGTGTTCAGCCACTCCATTTTCCTGTGGAGTCCTTGGAATAGTTTTTTGTCTATGAATACCATTATTGGATCAATAATCTTCAAATTCATGACTGTAATACTCACCGCCATTATTAGATCTGAGACATTTTAATTTCTTACCAGTCTCATTTTCAACCAAGCATTTCCATTTCTTAAAAGTTTGAAATACATCATGTTTATGTCTAAGGAAATAAACCCATACTTTTCTAGTTGCATCATCAATAAATGTAACATAATAATGAGAGACACAGAGGGAAGATACATGAGTCAGTCCCCATACATCAGTATGCACAAGCTCTAATTTATCTTTTCTATTTTCCTTCGCAGTCTTTACAAAACTCACTCTCTTTTGTTTTCCATAGACACAAGTTTTATAGAAATCCATATTAACACATTTTAGACCTAGTAAAACTTTCTTTGAATGAAGTACTTTCATACCTTTCTCACTCATATGCCCAAGTCTGTTGTGCCACAGTATTGTATTAGAATCTACAGCAGTTATTTGTTCTCCCTACTCAACTGCAGCAATTGTTATTGAACATTCATTTTTCTCTAAAACAATTAAAGTAGAAGGAATAATATGGCATGTACAAAGATATAAGGTGCCTACTTTCACACCTTTTTCTACTACAAGGGAACCTTTTGAAACCTTCCAATTTTTATCATTAAAAGTAACTACACAACCCTCATCACTGAGTTACACTGTTAAAATTAAATTCCTACTCAGCTTTGGAACATGTCTTACCTTACATAGTAGCCAATGATTCCCATTCTAGAACTTAATTTTAATTTTTCCCTTTCCAAAAATCTGATAGGGTTCATTATCCCCCAAATAAACAAGCCCAAAATCCCCTTAGACATAATCAATGAAATAACCTCTATGAGGTGTAGCATGAAATGAAGCACCAAAATATAAAACCCAAGATTCATTAACACTTTCTAAAGATAGAAACAAAGCATCCTCTTTGGATTTGTTACTTACCACATTTTCCTCCTTATCTCCATCTGATTTATCTCCTTCATTTTTCTTTCGATTCCAACAATCTTTCTTTTTATGACCTAGTTTCCCACAGTACCAACAATCATTCGGTCCTCTCGATTGAGACCTCCTTCCCTTTGAGTTTCCTCTTGATTTTCCACAATTTCCAAAATTAGTTCCTCTCTTAGTCATTCTGCCCCTTCTTTGTGCATTCAAATCACTTCCTGATGTAGATCCACCTGAGGATTTCCTATGAGTTTCTTCACTCAAAATAACACAGATTGCATCATCATATTTTAGGGTATGAGATCCAAGAACAAAATTACTCATAGCCATTACCAAGCCATTCCAGCTTTCAGGCAAAGAACACAAAATCAAGAGAGTCCTAATTTCTTCTTCAAAATTGATACCCACAAAAGATAAATGACTAGTAATAGTATTGAACTCATTTAAATGATCTGCAATAGATCCACCTTCCATTTTCATATTAAATAAATGCTTCATGAGAAATACCTTGTTTGAAGCCGAGGGTTTTTCATATAGTTCGCTAGGGTTTGCATCAATTCTTCTGTTGTCTTTTCTTTTGTAATATTAAATGCCAACAGTGGTGCCAGGTATAATTGAATGCTTCCAAGTGCCTTTCTATCTAAAAGATCTCATTTTTTATTTGACATAGATCCTTGATTCTTCGTTTTACCTTCCAACAACTTCCATAAATCCTTCTAATAAAGACAGTCTTCAATTTGCATCTTCCATAACTAGAAGTTATGCCCATTAAACCTGTCAACCGTCAGCTTACCCTCATCTACCATTGCTCCCACTCAACTATGAGGCTTTCTTGCAGAGGATAACTAAAAAACAACCTCACTCTGATACCACTTGTTAGGATTAAACCAGAGACAAAAATAACAATTACATGCAAATATAACCAATAACAAAAAATAATAGATCACACAGAAATGAACACAAGGCACCAAGATTTAATATCGTTCACCCAATCCCTAGGCTATGTCCACCAAACATCAAGTCTAATATTATTATGTTCTAGAGATTATAACTTGATTACAATCTGTAATCCCTTACAGCTCAATATTGCTACAAGAACCAATTTCACATCACAACTATGAAAAAAATCCCTATCCCTAAGCTCTTTTATACAAGTACTTTTATCGATTTAGTGTTATAATTAATAATTACATGTCGGCCCAAAATCTCAATAAAAAAGGGCACAAAAAAATTTATGGGTGATGCCCCGAGTGCCAAGAATTTATGAAGTATGTATAGTACTTTCCTAATCAGTCACCACAATCTAACAATTTTACCCCATAGGTAGCTACTCTAGTTGGGAATTTATATCCACCCACCATTATGTAGCACTTCATATAGTTTGGGGGCCTACTCTATGTCAAAAATATGGAATAGTCAAAGCTGGACAGAAAATGAACAATTCTAAATGGGTTTATTTAGCTTGTTTTCAAACCTGGGTGGAAGAAGAAATAAGATCCAATGCCACTAGAAGCAAGATACTAAGGTTAAGAAATTTATCTCCAATTATTGAGGAAAAGCATGGTGTTCCTCTAATGCCAAACCTCCTTTGATGAAAGGGTAGCACTAGTTTTATACATAATCTAGAAAACCCACATGTGCATAAGTTGACTAACAACATCAACATCGGCTCCCAACTTCAAAGCATTAAGTGTCAATGTCACCATTATTAGGGACATGGTGGACACCCTCTAAATCATGAAAATAAACAATATTGTCACATACTTTTTCATCCTCGCATCTTACCATGAACTTGGTCTAGAAGCAAGAAAGAAAGTAGTGGGAGAATTATTGGTCATTTAGAGGAGGGTGAGGTAAAAGTTTGGTGAGCTTCCAACTCCCTGATTTAATTATAAATATATCCAAGCCAAGGAGAGTATATGATGTCTGGCATAGATGAACATTAAGAATGGCAGACCATCTTAAAAGAGAAAGGTATAAAAAGGGGGAGAATGGAAATGAACCATTTAAAATTGAATAAAGTACCTATGATCCCTCTATTTGAATATTTGATATCACACAGGGTGAGTTGAAGATATAGTTATCTCAATGGTTAAATAATCAAAATTTAATGTTATCATTGGCTTCGCATCTATAGTTAACGATGGACCATTTGGAAAGCCTACACTTAGAAGTGGTCAGGAAGTTATCCATTATTATTTCAAGCATGTTTTTTAGTTATTCCTAGCAACAATCTAATCTTATGTCCAATGCAATGCAGGTGCCACACAGAGATCACATAGTAAAGACAGTTCTACTCGACTTCAATCTCTAAGGTCAAAGTCCCATGGGTGATGCTTGTCTGACTTCAATCCAATATGTTGGATTCTAGATGCCTGATGTCAATCTAGGTTTAAAATTACCTTTCCCATCTGATTGCATGGCCTTTTTGTATGGTTGGCAGCAATTTTCTGAATTATATGCTTTGGTCTTATCCCTATTTATTATATTTCCCCCTTCCATTATTTCTAAATAGTTTACAATGCTCGAAGCCTTCTCAAGAGATCATGTAAATTGATGCATTTCTTATTTACTTATTAATCTGTGGTGCTTGAAGGTTTCACATGGACATCTTTGATTATTATTATTTTTGGTGATATGGCATATTCGTCTGATTTTATATCTTATTTTTTGTCCAATGTTCTCTATTTATAGGATGGCAAGATCGTTTCTCTGATACCATTTGTGATGTCCCCTTTTGGGACATTAGGGTTTATATCCTTACTGTAAATATATTTTCTCCTTTTTGCTCTTCGATTGCGGATCCTTCCTCTTTTTTTCTCTTTATATTTTTCCTTATGATTTTCAGCCCATTTGATGTGATCATGTAACCCTCTTTTTTATCATGCCCTTCCTAGAATTAGATTGACAACCTTCTTATAGCTTGTAATTTGAAAGGATTGCACCTCTTCATGTATGATAGGACGCATCTCCTACCAATCGTCCTTCATGTTCTCCCCATCAGATGTATGATAAGGTTTAGTTTATAAATGTTTATTGAATTATATTTAAATGTGTATTAATGATAATATAAATTTATATTATCATCAAATGATTGAATAGATTATAAATATTTATCTTTTGTGAATAACCAATGATAGCATATATAGTTATTTTAATTATATAATTTTATTCAATGCAGATTAAATGTGTTTTATAATCGTAGTTTATGTATATTGAATAATAGCTATATTTTATAGGGTATATGTTATCATTAAATATGTTATATAATATTGTATGTTATTATTGAATATTCAAATATATGTTGTTATAAATATAATACCATATTGTATTATTGTTTATATTAATTCTTGTATCATTAATATATATTATAGTGATTAGTCTATTAATCAATTTATTATAATTATCATTAGTTATTAATATCATATATATTCAAATGTGAATATATTACAATCTTCTTTGGTTTCATAATGTAATTATAATATTTATTATTATCTATTCATTATTATTCTTAATAATTATCATTGTATAATATGTTATTCAAATATTCACATATCCTTAAATTTGGGCTCATGACATCATGACACATGGTCCAATGAGTTTGACTCAAGAACTAAACAATTAAATCCTTATAGCATGTTACAACAAAAAGGTAGTTAATCAAAATATGGAGCCTATAGAAAACCTCTAGTTGCAAAGTAAGAAGAAGAGGAAGGAAGAACAACAAAGGATTTTAAAATCAAAAGAAAAAAAAGTCATCAAGAGAGTAACAAATCACCAAAAGAGTCCTCTCAAGGAAATAACAATGGTATAGAAGTTCTAGTCCCTCTAGAGGTAGAAAAAATTTGTGAGGTAGTAGAAGCTAATGAAGAAATTGTAGGCAAGAATATTTCATTGGAAGAAGCAATCCTAAAACTACAAGAAGAAATATATCACAAATTTCTTGAAGAATAGAACAATAATGTAGGAGAAAATAAAGGACCTAGGAATGAGTTTCAAAATGATGGTTCTAGTCTAGGTTTGGTAAAGATATACAATGGAAAGGATAAGTCAACCATTAGGAATTCAACAAAGAGAAGGGGAGGGAAATTTATGGAATAATTAGTTTCCCAAGTTGGTCAAGTTGAAAATCAAGCCAAGATAATTTTTCCAAGTATGGAAGGGTAAGTTCCTTCCCAATGAGTCATGAAGATGACAACATGGAATATTAGGGGCTTAAATGCCCCCAAGAAATAATGTATAGTAAAACATTCATTTAAAATAATTAAATTAGATATTGTACTCTTGCAAGAAACCAAATTATTAGAGGAAGAGGAAGTCATTCTAAAGGAAACCTCAGTATGGGAAGGAGAGTTATATAAATCAAGGAGGGACTCTTGAGGAATAGCTATGTTATGGGATCCTAGGAGAGTAATCTTTCAAATCCAAATTAATAACCATAATTAGCAAGTTGGTTTAGTGAAAACAACACAAAGTTATTTGAAGTTATTTCTTATTAGTGTATACAGACCCATTTCTACAGTGGGGAAAAAATAAGGATGAAATGAAATCTAAAAATTTATAAAACCAAATAAATAAAAATATGTTAATCTAGAAGGGTATTTCAATGCAATTCTTAATAAGAATAAAAAATGGGAGCTGTGAATTATGAGACACGATCATTAAGAGACTTTAGACAATGGGTGGAAAATAATATTATGATTGACATTCAAATGAAGAATGGGACTCATACATGGAATAATAAAATAGAAGTATCATGTTTCATAGTTGAAAAGGTAGATAGATTCTTATATAAAGGTAAAATAGCATCATTATATTACTCTATCTACCTCAGTCCTCATGATAGGAGGATCAGATCATCTCCCAATAACACTTGACATTGAGGAAGATAATAAGGCTCAACATCATCCTTTCAAATTCAGAAAATATATAGTTTTAACATGAGAGGTTCGTGAGGATGTTGGAGATATGGTGGAAAGAAAGGATTTTTAGAGGATTAAAGTTATTTTTCTATGTCTAAACAAAAACATACCAAACAAAGAATCTTAGATTGGAATAGGAAACATTTTGGTAATATTTTATCAAATAAATTGGAAATAGAAATGGAGATAGTAGAGCTCAAAAATAAAATTGATAGAAGGTATGAATAGGGATATCTACTTTATACAAAAGGAGTTATTACGAAAACATGAAAACTTGCGAGCTAAGGAAGAGATTTTCTAGAAATTAAAAAACTTGTGAAACATGGTTGTCTAAAGGTGATAAAAATACCAATTTTTTTAATAGCATCACTAAAGAAAGAAGAATAATGAATACTATAACCCAATTCAAAGATGAAAATAGATCAATTGTAGATAAACCGATAGAAATAAGAAAGGTATTTGTAGAATATTTTCATAATGCTTTCAATGAATCCCCACACTCAAATCTAGATGTGTAAAGACATCTCTTGAGAAATATCCCATACATTATAATATAATATAATAATTTTCTAAATAAAATATTTTCTATTAAAGAAATGAGGGAATCCCTTTTGATCTCCACCCTAATTAGCACCAAGACCGGATGGATTCCAAGCCTTATTTTTCCAAAAATGCTCTTGACTTTTAAGCTATGAACTATGGGAAGAATTGGAGAATGCTCAAAGAGTAGGGTGATTTCTTAAACAAATTATTAATACCTTTTTTACCTCATACCCAAAAAGAAATCCTAAGAAGTTGTAGCAGATTACGGGCCTGTAGCTCTATGTAACACTATTTATAAAATTTTGTCTAAATCAATTGCAAATAGAATAAATATCTAGATTTGACTATAAAAAAGGAATTCATTCCTCTAAATCTTGGGATATAATATTATCTAAATTAAATTAGAGGATAAATAGTTGGAAAGGGAAAAGAGTTTCTAGTATAGGATGAAAAAAATGATTAAGGAAATTTTATCACTTGTCCCAATTTATCAAATGTCTTTTATCCCTCTATCTCAAAGACCAAAACTAAATTAACTAAAGAACAAAGAAGCTTCTTCTGGTCAGGTACCTCTGACCAATGTAAATTTTCTCTTATCATATGGGATAGAATCTTCCAACCACATAATCAAGGAGGGGCAGGGATGAAAGCTATAGGTCTATAAAACTTGGGACTGGAGCCCAAACAAGTATGGAGACTATATAAGTAACATAAAAGGAAATGGGAAAGGATTATCTACAATACATATCTATACCATAATGATCCAACAAGTATATTAGGAACAAAAAATCATCCTAGGGGTTCCAAGGTGTGGAACTTCATGCTAGAATGTCAAAATATTATATTAACAAATGTAAGTTGGGACATAGGAAGGAGTGATTCAACACTATTTTGGGAAGACACTTGGAGAGGATATATGTACCATTAGAAAAACTTAAAAATCAAAGTGTTAAAAACACCATCAAAGACCTCTAGGGGAACACTCTTAATCATTACATAGAAATATTTGTAGGAAACCCATTTATGCTATAGAATTAGAAATCATAAGAAGGTACAACTTTAAGCCCTGAAGAAAGAGAAGACCTTTAAGAGATCCTTAAACAAAGAAATATTTAGATTAAGGATAGAGAAGACAATATCAAATGTGTTAAATCTAAAATAGGAGGATATGTGGTAGAAAATGGTTATGATCTAATTAATCAAAATCATGCTCCTCATAACCTAGAAATCCCTTTACATCTCTACTAAAGTAAAAAGAGTTTTCAAAAGAAATATTTCTTCCTATGGGGCAGAAATGCAAAAATAGGATTTTAACTACAGACTAGTTTAGGAAGGTGGGTTTTCAAAGGCCCTCAAGATTTTTATTATATGAGAATGGTGAAGAAGATGAGGAACATCTTCTTTGGTAGTTTCCCTTCTCAAAAAAATGTTGGCAATGGTTTCAACAAAAAATAGGACGGAAATCAACACATCTACAACAACTTGCTAATTTCATTAAGACATGACCTAATCCACAAAGTTATCCTTTTTATAATATTATTTGGCGAATATCTCCTTTAATAGTAGCCTAAAACATATGGAAAGAAAGAAACGTAAGATTATTCAAATGAATGGGGATGAAAATTTTATGTTCTTATCAATAAAATAGAAGCAAGCATAGTAGAAGTAATGAACAATAGGGTGTTAAATAGACAAATGTTTGAAGGATGATTTTCTCAATGGGATGAACAAATAATTAAAGAATGGTTTGGGCTTGAACTCCCAAACTTGGTAGGAAAATCGAGTAAAGAAAGAAAATTTTCTAAAGAAAACTATAAATAGACTCCCCCTCAAGAAGGTTGGATGAAATTAAACTTTGATGTTGCATCGAGGGGCAATCTAGGTATAACTGATTAAGGATGTATTCTACATGATAGTCAACAAAATATGTTACTAAACTTAACAAAACCTCTAGGAATAGCATTTAACAACGTAATTTAAATTATACTTCCTATAGAAGATATCAAGATTTGTAGTAATAAAGGGTTTCCTAATATATAAATAGGAGGTGAGTCACTCATTATTATTAATTTGATAAGATCAGGAGCAAATCCAAATTGGATACTAAATTTAAAATTATAAATCACTTGTGAATTTTTAAAACTCTTTAGAAATGTTAAAGTAGGTCATATTTATAGATGAGGGAATGGATTAGCTGATAAGTTAGAAAACCTAGGGGTTGATGGGTATCTCATTATGGAAGAATTGATAGAAGGCTTTTACTATAATCAAAAAAATTAGGTTTTAGGGACCTATATACCTTTCCATCACATATTTTATTCATGAAGGCCTTTATCTAATAGAATATAGCTTTATAGTATCCTAGTTCAATAATATGGGGAACCCGTACTTTGTTGGTATCATCTATTTGACTTGTCTGATATAGTTGTTTGTGTTATGAAGTACATATTATGAAATATTTATTTGTTTATGTTATCCACATTTTTTTTAAGTACAAATACATTAGTCCGATCTATTTAACACCTAATAATCTAAAAATTAATATCAAGTGAACATTTAATCTTAGTTTATCTATATTACTAACCCTAATCTTGGCCAAAGAGCAGGATTTTGCAAAAATCTAAAATACAATTAAAGGATAAAGGAAAAATTAATAGGAATGACTTAAATAAGAAACAAGTATCCAAATCATAGGCACCAATGTCATATGTGATCAATTGGATCAGTTATGAAGCATGGAAGAACTCATGTAAGGGATCAACCTAAAGGCTAAACAAATGAAATGTTAAATGGGAATGCCCCACAATAAAATGGAATTGATATATGTATCTTCTTAATAAGGGGAATATCCTTAAACTAATGTAACTGAGTAATATATTTTTTTTTTGATCTCTAAGCCATGTTTCTAATTAGTGTCAAACACTTAGTCATTTCCAAGGAAGATTTGGTCGATCATAATTGTGATTGAGCCATACAAGGAAAGTTGAGTGATGTATATGTTCACATTTTAGTTTGAGCCAAGTATGTCTTCAATTGCCAAGTACTCCAGTATGAACCAAGTGACAACATATGTCAAGTAAAGATAGAATTCAGTGAATGCCAAGCTAAAGTGAGATATTTCATGTTGAGTTACATAGTAAGTGTCGAGAATTTAGAATTTGAGTGATAGCATGATTTTCAGTCATGACCAAGCATCAGGGTATACAAGTGCCGAGCAAACTAGTTTTAATATATGACTTTAGAATGGCATAAACAATGAGTTAAACCATTTTTTTTGAATTCTACACATGTTTCGATGATCAAGGACTAATTTAAGGAGTTAATTACATATTTTTTCATAAATCATTAATCCTTGTAATGCTAGTGTATCCAATCAGAAAAAGGGAATGGTTAAGTAGAAAAGGGGATAAATCTATATTGTTAATCTTGATCTAGAAGGTTCATTGGTTATTTAAGGAGATCCCAAACCCTAAATCAATTAATATGTGAAGAGAGATGAAGAGATAGTGAAGAAGGATATGTTTGGATGTTAGAAGTAAGGAGACCAAAAAGAGAAATTGGCATAATAGTGATGGATAGAACACAATATATTAGATAAGGAGATAAAACTAGAATTGGAAAAGAGGAGATCTCTATCATCAGTGTTCTAATCAAAGGATCAAGTATTGATACATTCTATCAAGTGAATTAGGGTAAGTCTCTTAACAGAATGGTCCTAACAAGCCTATGTAAATCTCCTAATATAGTGCTTACTTAGTTATAAGTTTCAAATCCTTTCACCAATATGGATTTAATAAGTCTTGTAATCTCTTAGAAGGGTTAAGCCCTCATAGGGTAGATCACTAGAAGTGATTAAACATTTTAGCCTAAATAGACACACTTTATTGTTGCAGTAGTGAAGATTTGCGGTTGTCATCCCCACCCCAATTTTACCTTCACCTTGGAGGGTTTTTGGGTAACCAAATATTGTGTGTTATGTGTTCACATTTACTTTAACCTCATAGATGTGATCAATAGTTATATATATTTCAGAATTCCAAGTTTTGGTTATATGGTTCATGATCTAGATATGATATGGATTAGAGGTGAACACATTTGATTTGTCATTTGTTTCAAGAAGTTAAAAATTTTGTAGATCTTGATTCACCTCACCTCTCAATATTTTACTTACCCAATAAGACTTCCAATAATTGGTATCATAGCCTAGTTCTCTTAGAAGAATTCTAACAACTTGAGAGTTAAGATCTTGGAGGTGGAGGGTTACAAACTAGGGATAATCAAAGAGAACCAGAAGCTTGGCATACAGATCATATTGTAGCATGAGAGGTATTAAAGAGATCCTTAAAGAAAAGGAAAGATTTGGCTTTTCAAAAAAATGATACACTTTATTAAGGAGAAGACACTAAAAGACTACTTGACAATGGCAATTCAAGTGAAAGTGATGTAGCTATGGTAGGCCTATTGGAGAAAAATAACATTTTGAATGAAGAAGTCAAAGGACTAAAAAGAGAACATGAAATCTAGTCAATAAAGCTATGTGAAGTGACTAAATAGAAAAAGATAGATGTGGAAGACAAAATTATGGCAGAATAAGACAAGAGACAAATGACTACAAGACTTGATGAAAGGACATCTAATGTGCAAAATCTCACAAACAATCAATTGGCATTGGTGAATCAACTACTACTTGAAAATCAAGAACTAAATAGGAAGGACATAGAGATTGCAAATTTGAGATAGTAAAATGATCAACTAAAGAATGATTTTAGATCTAAAAAGGAACTCATTGAAAGGATGAACAAACCTAATGAAGCTATAAGATACTTTGAAGAACTAATGAGATCACCAAGAACACCTCGTGACACCTCTGGGCTAGGATATACCAAGCATCTATCATCTACTAAAGAAGGAGAATCATCAAAGAGTGGAGAATAAAGGAATGCAAAGCCAAAACACAAAAAACCTACATGTCATCACTATGGAAAATTTGGACATACAAAAAATATCTATAGAAGCAAGAATGGAAAGAAAAATTCTAAGCCAAAATTCAATGGACATTGTTTTAACTATAAGAAACAAGGACACCAAGCACATGAATCTAGGTTAATGCCCAAAAATACACCAGTTGCACCTAGATTCGAAGGTCATTGCTACAATTGTCAAAAGTATGGACATAGAGCTCAAGAATACAAATCTAAGAAAAATTCTAACTAGACAACCAAGAGGAAAATTAATGCATCCAAACAAGGTAACTCATGTAATTGGTATTACAACACATGGTATAGTTGCCATTACTATGGTGATTATGGACATATTGCATAAAATTGTATCAGTACCCATTTTAGATGCAAATCAAAGAGTTCGATGAATGAAATTTTAGTTTGTTATAGTTGTCACAAGATTGGACATGTAAGAAAGAACTACAAGACCCAAGCACTAGCACCAGGCAATGGACACAAAAAAGGAAAATATAAAGTTGATGTAGAGAAAACAAGGAATGAGATTAATCAAACATGGAGAAAGAAGGTAGAAGTTGGAAGTAGTGGAACCAATGAAGTTGAGGTCACCCAATCCAATGGATCAAGTGATCACACTACCTCAAACTATGCTAAGAAGGCATGTAAGGAGTTATATATTTGAATGCTATATCATGCAATAATTCCCAACATAAAATGTGTTAAAGTCCATATTTGCATAAGATGAGATGCATTAGGATAGTATTGAAGAAAGAACCAAACACACAAAAACAAAAACAAAAATGATTACACCACTTATGTTGAGTATCAGTATTAATGTCTATAGTGACCAAGTATTCAATAAAGACCAAGTAGATGTGTTGACTGAGTTAAGTGTGAAGATTTTTGGTTTTAACTAAATTCTTATGCAATGACCAAGCTAATTGTAATGCACCTACCTAGGTATGAAGCATTTATTGAAGACCTAATTTGACCATTTGAAGGTATATATTAGATTTTACAGTTCATTTTTTACTCACCTAGTGATTAGAGAACTTGCAAATTTATTCAAGGAGATTAACAAGAGTGATTTGTGCAAAGAATTGTGAAGATCTACTGACGTGTCATCAGCTAGTTTAGAGAATTGCTAAAGGAATCATTATTACCAAGACACTCAGAAGTTTTTTTTCAAACCCTAATGTAAAGACATGGTATAAATCACATCCATTGAGATTAAGAAGGAAGACAAGGAGATAAAGAATCTTCAATTGGTAAGAAGTGATGTCTTTACACCTCCAAATTTCTAAGTTGTACCAGAGATTATGATGAAGGGAGATCCCTCAAGTGCCCTTTTGTTGATTCTACCAAAGGTACTTATGATTCATGATGTAAGATCATGATTTACATTTGAAATTAGTGAAATTAGAGACTATGAGTTGAGGGAGGCTTATAACAAGTTGTGTGAGAATAGAGTATTAAAGGTTGAGCACAAACATGTTGGCGATAAAGGGTTAGTTTGTGCCCTAGATTTTCCTCATGATTTCAAAATTGATTGGATAAAGATAGTTTTGAGTTAGACTTATGACATGCAATTATGGTTAGAGAATAGACCAATGAAGATTACCAAGGATAGTATCGATTGAGTGACAAGGTACACTTCCCTAGATTGACTTAAAACCATGTGATGCCAAGCCAAGAACATTATTGAAGAATAGACAAAGGTCAAGTGGAATGGTCAAGGAATGTCTATAGATGGCATCTCCAATCATGTCATTGAATTTTTGGTTTGTGTAATTGCACACAAATTCTATCAGCCAAGCTAACTGAATAGTGTGTCATGCATGGTAGTGGACTTGGGATATAAGATTTTGAAGAAACACCATAGCCATGACCTTGCCAAGCTATAATTGATCCCATTAGCTAAGAATCTTGGAGTTTTCATGAAGACTAAAAATACTTCATATAAGTTTGGATCACTCCTAATGTGTACATTTTTCTACGTGCCAAAAACTTTTCCTACTTTTGGAGATGTTGTCTAGAGTCAGGACCAACCTATGACACAATAGATAAGTGAATTTTTTAGAAACTAGGATAAAATTTTGATAATGTAAAGAGAAGTTATTTTGGTGAATTCAAGTAAAAGATGGGGAAGAGAAGCAGAATTCTTGTATCTCTATTTGAGTAGTATTATGATGATGTTATTTTTCTTGTTGATACTGATTCTACCTATGTACAAGCTATAATACTAAGGGTAGCATGGTTGAGTCCATTTCCCTATGAGGTAAACATTGATGAAATATTTGCAACCATTAAAACATTACTAGCAGAAGAAGTAGATAAGAATGGTAAAACATTTGGAAAATATGAATAATGTTGGAATTACAAGTAGGAAAGGTAAACTTCTTGGGGGGGTGAATCAACAGTTAAAACATGAACCCATAAAAATTTTCACCACCCATCCATCTCATGCATTCAATAGAAAAAACTGAAATAACATGTAAAGCACACACATCTAAATCATGTAAACATATAAGAAATCACACGTTTGACACCATTTATGATTACCTAGAAACCCTCCAAAGAGAAGGTAAAACTAGGGTGGGGATGACACCCACAAATCTTCACTACTACAAAAATAAAGTGTAGCCAATTAAGGTTACAATCATTTGACCATGAATCATGATCTACATTGTGAAGGGAATGCCCTATTAAAGGCTTACAAGTACTATTAAGTCCCACCTTGTTATAGGATTTTAACACCCTATTAGAAGTGTGTTTGGTTAGAGGACTTCAGAACATCCACTTGGAATGTCATTCTGTTAAAGGATTTACAACAGTCTATTAGGACTACTTGGCTTAGGGGATTTAACTAAAATCACTTGTTAGGATGCTTCAGCATAGATCTTGTGATTACCTCTAGTTGCCTAATTAAAAATCAAATTTGTATAGTGTTCTTCTTGATCCTTCCTGATCTGATGTGACAATTGTTGTATCCTTCTGTTCTTGTTCTCCTCCAACTGATTCTACAATTCACTCTCTATAACTTCTAAGTCTCCATGAATTATTATTTTTCACATGAAGACTTCTCTATTATTCTCCTTTTATTCCTTACACACTCATTATGAACTCTAGGGTTTTTTCCTCCTTAAGAAGACTAGAAGACTTAGGGTCAGGTATGAATCTACAGCTGAGATTCATCCTTTTTGTTGTTTAATTCTTCCTATTTTTTGATTGGCTACATGTAATTCTATAGGAAATCCACACATAGATTCATCCTTATCTTCAAAATATAGTATTCTATCCTTTGGTCAACTGAAAAATGGTTTACATAGTTGTTTGTGTAATCACAAACAAGTATTTCCAATCTCTGTTACTTAGCAATTGAAGTTACTAATGCTTAGCATATACTGTAATTTTGATTCTAACTTAGCATCTAAACTATTTGGCATCTATTGTTTACTCAACATGGTCTATCTATTAGGCACTTGAGTGACTCAACACATGAGTTACTCGGTACTCATTGCAACTTGGCATCGTCTCATATTATACTCAACAAGCATTACTAGTTTAGCATGAAATTAGTAAATGACTTAAGTGTGTTGACACTCAATTGTCAAAACCAATCTGAGATCAACAATCTCCCCCTTTGACATTAGTGTCAAAAACACTTAACTGTACATATTACATCTAACCTTCTCGAGTATAATATATTCACAACTCAGCTTATATACAAAAATTCAAAATTGCAAAATTTTGTAATAGACTATATACCTCAAAAAAATTGTAACTCCCCCTGAGTTAATATGTTTTTTTTTTTTTTGTATCCAAAGTTTGTTCTTCTTTCTGAGTAGATTTGTCTCTTATTGATACTTTTTACCTTCAATGTGTTGATACTCTTTATCTAATATGCTTTGCTTCTGTTCTATTCTGATCTTTTTTCTTTTTCTTTTTTGCTTTTGTTTTATTCTATGTTTGCTCCCCCTTTCATTGCTCTCTTCTTTCTTTATCTACCTCTTTTCTTATTTCTACTCTTGTGCTCTCCCCCTTTGGTTTATCTCCCCCTTTTTCTTTTCTTTCTCATTTTACCTCCCCCTTGCTTATTTATCTCCCCCTTTTTGACACTTATGTTAAAGGGTTTATACACTTAGAGTGTATTTGTCCAAAAAGGATTTGTGGACTTCCATGATTATTTTTAGAGAAGCATCCCAATTGTCAAATGCAACATCTAATGACTTTATTTAGACTGCTATCTCTACTACAAGGTGAACTAGTCCATCTAATGTAGAAAGATTAGGGTCTTTCTTCAATAAAGTTTCTTTATATCCTAGTTCTTTTTGGAGTATCTCCATATGGGGGGTAAGGGAGGCTTGTATATTAGTCAAATTGGCTCTTATATTAGCCTCTTTTTTTGTTAACATAGCTAGTTAACTTTGTGATTTAATCAATGAGTAAAAATGTTTCTCACTCTGAGCTGGGTATTGAGGTAGTTACATACTTGAGACTTTTTAATTTCTCTCTAGACTCAAAATTCTATGGCTTGTTTCTTGAGTGAAGAGTGTGGGATCACATAGTTTGGTGTACAATGAGAATATGTTCTCAAGTGCATTTTTCACTTTCTCAATTTTTGTAGCCAAATCAACTTGTGTCAGTGTTATGTCACTAGATTTCTTTTCATTTACTTTCCCTTGAAATTTCCTTTTGGACCATTCCAAAATTTTGGCATTAGTGTCTTGGTCTTCATTGTTCACCTGTTCCATAATTTCTGATAATTGTTCCAACAATGGCTTTGATTCTTCAAGCATTGGCAAGCTGAATGCATCTAAGAAGATGTCTTTGATTTCTTATAATGCTTGCCTTTGTCTATACTCCTTTCTGAGTATTTCCTTTTTTTTCTTCTTTTCCAAGGCTTTCCTATCTGCTCTAATGTTATGGTTGCATAATCATACTTAGGTATCACTATTTCTTCATCTAGAGTTACATCTCCATAGTGAATTACCTTAGCAACCTTGGAGGAACTTGAGTCTAGTGCTAAGATCTACAATTGTACAGCTTTAGTGCTCAACTCTTGAAGGACTTTTGTAGGAGTGCTAGATGTTGGTAATGTCACCAAGGCTTGAACGGCCTCTTGTTCCTTCTCCTTTGGTATATCCTTACTTTCTTCAAATTTTCTTCCATTAATCACAATGATTTGAGTTACACCTAGTGGTTTTGTTGTAGGTACAAATGTGTCTATCTGTCCTATTTTCTCTATTGTGGTTTCCTTTTCCTCTTCTTTTGTAGTATGTTGTTGTTCAACCAAATCAATTTTAACAATTGTGTCAACTTTTGTGGATGTGTCTTCTAATGTTTGTGTTAAAGGTTGAGCATTAGTAGTTTAAGGGATTGCAAAAGGTGGTTCTTTTGTGTTCACCTTATCCCTTGTAATGTCAGCTACTGCCTTCTAAAGTTCAATGCTAACCAATACTGGATTTTCACACAATCTGGCTTGTAGTGTGGATTGGTCAAGAATCTTCTTTAGGTCTTCTATAGTTAAAGGATTGATGTTCTAAGTAGAGACATTAGAAACATCCTTAATAGCTATAGTTTCTATAGGCATGCTTGTGTCATGTGGAGGGCTTATAGTTGGCATTTATGTGTCTTGCACACTCTGTTCTTCTTGCTACTTTTCAATTGTAGCCATGTGATCTTTTTCCTTTTGTGCCTCCTCCACAATAGTATTATCTTTTTCAATTTCTTCCTCCTTGTTCTCATCTTAATTTTCATTGTTTTTGCCTTCAAATGGGTCTTCTCCTTCTTTAACAGTTGTCAACCCATGGATCAATTTCCACATTTGAGTGGATTTCTTCATAACATCTTCAATATTGTTCTGAAGGATGCTAAATGCTCTATATTTTGGTGCAAACTGTCCACCATATTTCTGATTTGCTTTGACAATTTGTCCTTTTGTCAATTTTGGCATCACCTAGGCTAGTGTGGATTCTTTGATTTGTTTTGCTAGGTTTAAATAATAATGCCACTTATTTTCAACAATAGTATATAAATCCTTAGGCATTGTATTATCTAATTCAAGTGGAGTGTCCTTGAATTTAGAAATCATTGCATATATTGATTCCTCAATCAAATTTTGTTTATCTCTACCAAGTTTCCCAAAATTAATATTTTTCAAACTTGTCAAATCTGCACTATTCTTAACATTCTCACAAATATTTTCAAGATTATATTTTGGTGTGTGACTTACCACTCTAAACTGACTTGTATCTTCAAATTCTATCCTTTCATCATCAGTCTCTAGTTGTGCAATGTATTTTCTCCTTTGTTTCTTCTACTCTGTGCCCTTTTGTTCAGAAGCCTTTGTCTTTTCTTTGGCTTGCTCTTTGGCCTTTTGTGTAGTGTCCCTTGTGCTTGCCCTAGTTGTTGGTGTTGTTGGCTTTGCTCAACTAGGCTTAGTGGTCTTCTTTGCCTTTTTATTTTCCATAGCTTGCACCTTGCCCTTTCTTTTCTTAGGTTCTATTTGTATTGGTGCTTCTTTGGTTTGCTCTTCCTTGGCACTTTCTTCTTCAATGTCCTCACCCATGCCTTGGGTCAAAGAAATAGGTTCTTGGGCTTGTTCCTATTCTTCCTCTTCATCTTCTTCTTCCTCTTCACCTACACCTTCTCCAAATTTGGCCTTTAATTTTCTTACCAATTTGTCTTTCTTCTCCATTGTGGAGGTTGTCTTTAACTCCATCTCAAATTTCAATTTCATAACATCATAATTACCAAATATCTTATCACTTTTATCAACTTCTTCTACTAGAAGTGTAGTGATGGTAGTTGAGGCTTCATCCACATTGATTTCATATCCTAAGGGTCTTAGCCATCTTACCCTAGGTACAACACCCTGTATGTATGTGTAATCACTATCTACAAGAAAACATATCTCATTGTAGTATTATTCAACTAAATAGATAGGTATCCTCATTCTCTACTTCATAGACTTCTTGAAGTCTTCAAAATATCTAGTCATAACTATTTCAAAGTTCTCAACCATCCACTCAATATATTCATTGATTTGTATAGCCACTAATCTATTTATTTTCCAACCTATTTTACCAAAAGATGGGAATTTATTTTATACATAGAAAAATATGACCACAAGTATTGATCCAAATTTGCATTGTGTACTTTTTGTCTTCCTAACTGCTCCAAGATTTTCCATTATTTGTTGTAATTAAAGCTTTGCGAGATCATAAGTATAATCTTTCTTGACAATTTTATAGCCAACATCAACTGCAATGCAGGGTACACTGTTTAACCTGGTTGACTGAGAAAACTTATGAGAAATAACCCTAATTGTAAAGTCAAGTAATGGATTTATGATGGTATCTATTATCATTTTGTGCTTGTTCCATTTTGCACCTGTGTTCTTCTCAATTACCTCTTTTGAGTCACTTCGTAGGGTCTTTGGCAAATCTAGGGTTGGAAAACTAGTCACCCTATGAACAATCTTTTTTGAAATCTTGATTGGTCCTCCCTCCAACCATAGACATCCATCATGTATCCTACTTAACACTATCTTGATCCATTTTTTTTTGAACATCGTGGAAAATCTAAAGCATGGGTCAAACCCTTTCTCTCAACAATCTTAAATTCTTCCTTCAAAACATCAATTTCACACAACTTATCATAAGCTTACCTTATTTCCATATCACCTATACCTCCTACTTTTTAGTTGTAATATTTTCTTACATCTTAGACCATTATGACCTTAGGTGGAATCATGGATAATGTGCCTGACAGGTCATGTTTATAAGCAACATCTAGGATGGCTTTAAAATTTAGTTGTTTGACCTCATTACTGACTAATTGAACATCAAAAACTTCTTTCTCCTTCACATTATTTGAACTAGAAGCCATTTTTTCAAACTAGGGTTTAACAAATTTTAAACTGCGTAACTCATCTTATGAAGAATACATCAAAAATTTGATGAATTAGAGTTGGATCATTGTTGGAATCAATGCAATCACTTCAAACTTGGTTTTTGACTCACCTTCTACTCTCCTTGTAATTTCTTGATTTTGAAATGACAAATAATGAATGAAAATCAACCTTATACCCTTCAAAACTTTGCATTCAATGCTTGGTGCTTATAAAACTATGAACTTGGCATCAACATGATTTATATTCCACTCGGCATCTATAGAGACTTCCCTTACTCAGTAGCTACTATGGACTTGGCTCTAACTATCTTTGACTAGCAACTTGGCACTCACTAGTATTTTACTTGGCATTAATTGAAATCTTTCCATGCTTGGCAACAACATGAAAACTTGAATATTTAACCTTGAATCTACCACAACTTCTTGCATCTTTATTCATGCTAATGTAGTCATTTTAGTGTTATTTCCTTTTGGAACTGATGTATGATATATAACTTAAATATTATTCCCACATACCTTTCGTGTGCTTATTTTGATGAGGTGTGACCACTTGACCCTTTGGGTGAAGTTATCCCTTCTCCATTTGATGTATTGCCACCATATTTCTTCTTCCATGTCTTGTTCATCTCATTCCTAATATGTTCAACATCAGCCTTGCCTTTACCTTTATCAAATTGACAACTTGGTGCCTTGGACCTAGTTGGACAATGTTTATTGATGTGACTAGTCTTGTGACGGCTAAAACATGTGGTTTGACTCAACCACCTATTGCAATTACCACTAAAATAAGTCCTAATGCAATTTTTAGGTACATGTCCATATTCTTGACAATAGTGACAACCATATCTTGTATTGTAATCCTCGTTATAAGAGTTTTCATAGCTTCTTACCTTTGCTAGCTTGTTTGATGACCATGTGGACTTGGATTTTCATTCAAAGGATCTATTTCCATACTTTTGACAATTGTAGTAGTGTCCTTCAAATTTTGGTGCATGCATGGTTCTAGTTCTGCATCCATGTGCCTGATGACCTTGTTTGTTGCACTTATGATAGTGAGTCATGTTCTTAGGCTTAGCATTCTAATTTTTATTCTTGCTCCTACACACATTAGAAGTATTTCCTTTCTTACCACAACTATGACAAGTAGGTTTGGTGTTCTTACCTTTATTGTTCCTTTCCTCAGTAGCTTTGGATGATTCTCCTTCTTCAATGCTTGTGTAGCCTAATCCTACTGCATCATTGTTGGATCTAGGGGATTTCAACAATTGTTCAAAGTACTTGATGGCTTCATTTGGTTTGTTGAAACTTTCAGCAATTTCTCTTTCTCTCTTTAGATCATTCTGCAGTTGTTCATTCTACAATTTTAATGTAGTTATCTCAATGTCCTTGACATTCAAGTCATGATGAGCATTCATCATTTGACTTAAGGTATCCAATTGCATGTTTGAAATCCTAGATAGCTCTATTGACTTTTCTTCCAATCTATTTGCCAAAATTATTTTGTCTTCTTCAATCATGGCCTTTTCTTCTATAGCATTCTTCTATTGTTTAGTCACTTCACATAGCAGTATAGCTTGTGATTCTTGCTCCAACTTGAGATTTCTGATCTCTTCAGCTCGTGCTCTATTCTTTTCCATTAGATCTACAATTGTTGCATCAAATTCACTAGAGCTACCATCTGCGAATAGCTTTGTGGTGTCAATCTCTTTGTATTATGTGTCATTTTCTACTATAGCAATCTATTTCCTTCTCTTCAAGGAACTCTTCAAAGCATCTCTAGCTTCATTCAGATGATGTAGTATGAGATGTATTTCAATCTCCTAGTTCTCAATGGTCTTTCCCAACTTGTAGACTTCTATTTCAAGATCTTTCCTCTAAGCTGCAAAGCTTCTTCTTCTAAGAACTTGGCTCTAATGCCAATTATTGGAATTACAAGTAGGAAAGGTAAACTTCCAAGTGGGGAGGGGGGGTGAATTAGCAATTAAAACATGAACCCATAAAACTTTTCACCATTCATCCATCTCATGCATTCAATAGAAAAAATTGAAATAACATGTAAAGCACATACATCTAAATCATTTAAACATATAAGAAATCACACATTTGACACCAAATATGATTACCTAGCCCTCCAAAGAGAAGGTAAAACTAGCATGGGTATGATACCCACAAATCTTCACTACTGTAGCAATAAAGTGTAGCCAATTAAGGTTATAATGATTTGACCATGAATCATGATCTACCCTATGATAGGCCTACCCTATTAAAGGCTTACAAGGAATGTTAAGTTGCACCTTGTTAGAAGATTTCAACACCCTATTAGAAGTGTTCTTGGTTAGAGGACTTTAGAACATCCACTTGGAATGTCACCCTGTTAAAGGATTTACAATAGTCTGTTAGGACTATTCCACTTAGGAGATTTATCTAAAATCACCTATTAGGATGCTTCAAAATAGATCTTGTGATTGGCTCTACTTTCCTAATTAAAGATCAAATCCATAAAGTGTTCTTGATTCTTCCTTATCTGATGTAACAATTGTTGTATCCTTCTGTTCTTGTTCTCCTCCAACTAATTCTGCAATTCACTCTTTATAACTTCTAAGTCTCCACAAATGTTCTACTTTCACATGAAAACTTCTCTATTCTTCTCCTTCAATTCCTTACACACTCGTTATGAAGTTTAGGGTTTGGTCCTCCTTAAGAAGACTAGAAGACTTAGGGTCAGGTATTAATCTATAGCTGAGATTCATCCTTTTTGCCGCTTAATCCTTCCTATTTTCATATTGGCTACATGCAATTACATAGGGAATTTGCATATAGATTTTTCCTTATCTTCAAAAGATTGTATTCTATCCTTTTGTCAGCTAAAAAATGGTTTACATAGTTGTTTGTGCAATCACAAACAAGTATGTCCAATATGTGTTACTCAGCACTTGAAGTGATTAATGCTTGGCACATACTATAATTCTAATTTTGACTAGATGATGAAAAAGAAAGCAAGGATGAAGAAGAAGTTGCAAAAAAGAAGGGTAAGGAGATAGTGGTATTTGGAGAAAAGGAAAAGAAACAAAAAGACATTACTATTGTCTATCCCACTATAAAGGAGAGTTAAAGAAGCCTACACCTCTTAGAACTAAACTAAGAATAAGGGCTACTACAACTACAACTTTGGTCAAGCCACTAAAGAAGAAAGAATAGGAAAAGGGGTAAAGCTTAGGTAAAAGAAAGAAAATATTGATCCAAGTCATCCCAGTAAGAAGCCAAGGAGGAGGCTAGTCTAGCAGAGAGAAGAAGAAAATGAAGAAAAGATTGATTCTAATGATGTCAACCAATTCAACATGGCTATGTACAAGAATCCAACTAATGTGAACATCAAAATAAGTGCAGGTCTATTGGGATTTAAATTCATTAAGTATGAAAAATTGGCTAACAATGATAAATTAAAGATAGAAGAAGCTATATTAGAAATGATAGGAACTTTCAAGATGACCCATTAGAAATTGAAAATCTCATACCTGAGGAACTGTTTAATAAAGTCAATAAACATTGGTAGATTGCAATAACAACATAAAGGAAAATAAGAGAAGGGACTCTAGCCCAAGTGATGCATGACCTAACACCTAAGCAAGGAATAAAGTTCAAAAAACAATACAAGAATAGATTTGTTTCCAAATATAGAGCATTTTCTATATTGAAAAATAAATTTGAATAAGTTGTTCAAAATTATAAGAATTTTTTGTACGGCAAAATAACATCAAGGTCAAGAAGCTCAGACTCTAGCACAATATTGATCAATAATGGATGATTAGAATAAAAATAATGAGAATATTATGTGTACATACACACTAGAAGTGTCTGTATATAAAGGCATTTAGAATGACTAGGAGTTAGCAAAGTGATAAGCCTCACAACTAAGCACATGTCCACCAAGAGTGGATTATCCTACATTGAGCACAGAAGTTAGTGTGATGATGAGAGGATAAGATTACATAGGTGTATTTCATAAAGAGATGTCATAGACACCATGTGCTCAATTGGAGTGCAAACAACTCTGTTGTCTACATGACAACTTAGATGAATATGCAAACTCCTATGTTGTCAACAAGACAACTCATATAACTACACATACTCCTAGATGTCTATATGATAAATAATAAAATAATACATTTAACCTAAGTAAACTTAAGTAAAGTGTAATAATAATTAATTATTTACACTAAAAAAAAGAGCACTCTAATATGGAAAATGATTTTTGGATTATTGCCAAACAAAGACACAAATAAAGATCAAGAGACATTAGGCCAAATTGAGCTTTATAAAAATGAAGACTTCGATGAGCCTTAAAGCTTGGAAGAGGGAAATAATGAAGAAGGTTTAGGAGAGTGAACAATAGTATGTTATCACAATTGAGGATATACTAGAAGATACTCAACTAAATGTCAATGTTTTTACAAAAAAAGAGCTCAATAGTGAAGCAATCACTAAGGTAACTCCTAACTCACCTCTCCTATGCACCAATCATGTTCTCATCTAAATTCAAGATTATCCAAAGGCAAAGATTCTATCAAATATGAGTACAATATTATATAGTTCCACAATTCCTACTCTAATGGATGAGATGAAAGCAAAGGAAGGCACCTCAGAAATTACTATTCAAGATTCCTTTGTTGAGGCCACAATAATTATCGATGCAAAGAAAGGAGAAGAAAACATACAATTCAAAGAAGATAAATCTTTTGTGATTAGCTCAAGACCTCATGTTGAGGAAAAAAATGAGGTTGTTTCAATAAGGACCAAGAGACAAATGAGCCTAAAGAACAAGAGGTCATCCAAGCATTAGTGCAATTGTCGAGTGTGGATCTACCTACACAAGTTGAAGATAAAAGCATGGAACACCTGAATAGCACGTGATTTCTACTCAATCTAAGATATTTTTAGTGGGTATTGATATTAGCCACATGAAGGGTGAGAAAAGACTAAGTATTGATGTCTCAACATTACTACTAACATTGTTGAGTTGCAGCACTCCAAAGAAGAAGACATTGAAAAAGGAAACATCATCGAGTAAACTTGTTACATTAGATGAGGTAATAGTGCTTCCTAAATATGATCCTAAAAACATTAATTTTGAGAAAATGAAAATATTACAACATATATTGAAGAGGAAGTCAAAGCAAGAAAAGATGAAAAGGGAACATCGACAAAAGCAAGTATTACATGAGATTAAGGATATTTTTGTTGATGCCTTTGATATTCAAGACATTCATGAGGATGCACCTATAATAAATTAGTTAATTCACATTGTTGAAAAATTAAATAGCAAGGATATAGAGGCCAATAAAAAATTGATGAAATGGTCTAAAAAGAAATTTGAAAGAAAAGTTTTGGAGAAATTTTCAACAAAAATAGCAATAAAACAAGTTGAACTTTCCAATCTTGTAAATAATTTAGAACAAGTTATACTAAATTTTCACTCTTTATACAAGAAGCTATGTGATGTATAATTATTTACACAAGATAATCAACAATTGGTTTATAATCTTCAAGCAGATTTGAAGTCAATATGACATTCGTTGAGCATGGATGTGAGTTCCATCTCTATTTACTTTAACATATTGATTTATACGCAAGGGAGGTTAGCTGAACTAATGACTAAATATGGTCAAATAAGAGAAAAATTGATTTCTATTCAATAAATGATCCTAACTCATTTGGAGGTCATGCAAAAGGAACTAAAGACGACAAAATATTTAGTGCAGAGAGATCCTTATCTATCCATTGTCAATAGTCTGATTGCTTTAGCTACTGAACTAGAAATAAAAATTCACATTTTTAAATCTATTAGATCTAGCTAGGAAAATGCTCTATTCATTATCCTACATATTCATAAACCATTTTAGGATAAGCATAATCTGACCCCAGCACCCCAGCAGACATAAGTGATAAAAACAAGGGGGAAAAGACATGGATTGGTGAAGAGGGAAATAGATTGAAGTTACACCAAATGAACTTAGATAATAGATAAATAGAGTAAGGTATGAAATCAAATTTTTGACAGTATGTTGTATATTAATTGTCATGTACATATGTTGTATGAAGTAAATTCTTTATGAAGACTGGGTCACAGTCAAAGGGGGGTGGGGTACTATTTTATAAATTTGAATGTAATGATAAGTCGTGACAAAGTGTTTTTCCCACTAATGTCAAAGGGGGAGTTTGTTGATCTCAAAGCCATATTTCCAATTAATGACAAACACTTATTCATTTCCTAGGAAGATTTGGTCATTCATCACTACAACCAAGCCATAGAAGGAAGGTCGAGTGATGTATTTTAGACTTGTTCACATTTTAGTTTGAGCCAAGCAGGTCTTCAATTGTTAAGCACTCTAGTATGAACTAAGAAATAGCATATGTCAAGTAAGTTTGAATCAGTGGACATTGAGTTAAGGTGAGATAGTTCATGTTGAGTTACACAGTAAGTGTCTAACATTCAAAATTTGAATGACAGCATTAGTTTTAGTCATGACCGAGCATCAAGGTATACAAGTGTTGATCAAACCAATTTTGATATGTGTTTGGAATGCAATAAATAATGGGGTAAACCATTTTGGCCAAATTCTACACATTTTTAGATGATTGAGTAATTTAAGGATTTAATTGCACATTTTATCAAAGATCATTAATCCCTATGAAGATAGTGTATCCAATCATATAAAGGGAATGGTTAAGAGGCAAAAGGGATGAATCTAGATCATTGATCTTGATCTAGAAGGTTAATCAATTATTTATTTAAGGAGGTCCCAAACCCTAAATCAATAGAGATGCAAAGAGAGATGAAGAGATAGCAAAGGAGGCTATGTTTGGATGTTAGAAGAAAAGATACCAAATAGAGCAACCGAGCATAACAGTGAAGGAAAAAATAGAGTATATCAGATAAGGAAATAAAACTAAAATTGGAAAGAGGAGATCCATATTCTAGCATTAGTGTGCTAACTAAAGGATTAGGTACTGATACATTCTAGCAAGTGAATCAAAAATCTCTTAACCTAGTAGTCCTAATAGGCCTATGTAAATGTCCTAATAGAGTGCTTACATAGTTGTAAGTTTCAAATCTTTTAATCAAGCTAGACTAAGTAAGTCTTGTAAGCTCTTAGAAAAGTAGACACCTCATAGGTGGATCACCAAAAGAGATCAAACATCATAGCCTTAATGGCCATAGTTTATTGTTGCAATAGTGAAGATTTGTCGATGTCATCCCTACCCCAGTTTTACCTTCACCTTGCAGAGTTTCTAGGTAACCAAATCTTTTATGTTATTGTCATGCCCAAAATCTAGGGGCAAAACACACGCACAATTTTTTTTTTTTTTTTTTTTTTAAGAGTAATGATAATTAGGTTCACTGAGGTTTAAGAGTCTGATTCGTAAGTGGAGAAATAGGTTTACTACATTACATCTTAAGTTTATAATCATGAGAAGGAAAACATCGCTAAAGTTAAATACTCGTTATTAAATTGATATCAACATTTGATTTCATTATTACATTACTTTTACAATGTTATATTTAAAAGTATTGAATAACAATTTAGATAATCACCAAACTAACTATTTGAAATATTTGAACTCAAAAGGAACTTCTACTTAAAATAACATTACATCCTCTGATAGACTTTAAATAAAATTTCAAAATCGTATAATCTATAATATAATAGAATTAAAAATATTCCTAATTATGACACAAAATTAATTAACTAAATATGATGATACCATAAAATAAAACAAACTATCTTACCTATTAATTTAACATATATTCACTACCAAAAAAAAAACTAAATTAATCTATACCATTAATAACATTTAATTCATAACATCTTAATTAAACTTGAGCTAACTTAAAATTTTAAAAAATCCTTAATTTTAAAACTAAATTAATGCAAACTTGATCTTAGAATAAATATTAACTAAAACAAAACTTAACTAAATTAAATCTTAATAACACAGAATAACTTACCATAACTAATATTAACTATACCATTATTTAAAATAATTACTAACATTTTTATTTATTTATTTTAAAAAGAGATACTAATATTAATTAAAAACTTAAACTAAGTTAAATCTAAAACTAACTTACATTAAAAAAAAATTTAAAAAATAAAACAACTAAACTAATATCTAAAACATATTAACTTTAATACTTAAACTAACTTAACTCACTAACCTAAGGCCTACCAACTAACCTACCTTACTAACCTAAGGCCTACCTACTAACCTACCTTACTAACCTAAAGCCTACCTACCTGCCCTGCCCACTTGGCCACTTGGCCACCTTTTCACCCCCACATCCCCAAGCGCTTGGGCGGAACCCAAGACTCCCAGTACTACTCCCTATTATGCGTCGGCACAAACCTTGTCCCCCGAAATGTGCAGGATAAGCCTTTAAGATGTATGCACTTGGGAAGGAGAAGTTGGGGAGCATGTTGGAAAGATGGAGTGGAGAGTTTTTTTTTTTTTTTTCCCTTAAAAACTCATGTGCTTGCATGGACTTAAATGTCCATCTCAACCACTTCCCCTACTCACCCACGTGGTCCTTGCGAGGACTAAGGGGGGTACATGGCCATGTCGCCATTAATTTCGTGGGCTATGGAATGATGATGGGGGTGGTGGATTAGAGACTAGGATAGAGGGTGGGTATTAAATGTAAAAAGTTATTTAGGTGGGTTTTAGGATAGAAGTATTTTTTTATTTTATTTTTTCTTCTTCTTCTTTTTTGCATTGTTTGCTTGTTTCTAACACCAAAATTATTTATTATTATAATTAAAGGAATTGATAAATAGATTTTTAAAAAAGAGTCAATATAGAATATGCTCTATTGCTTATTGAATTATTTTTTTTGTCTCTCATACAAATTCCAGAGAGCAAAATGCTCCTAGGTATGTACATTTTTTAGTGTAGAATATATTTCTAACATGCATAATTACTCCAAGGCATATTTTGTGTCTTGAGGATTTTTATACAAGGAGGTTTATATCTTCTTCCTCTTCAAATTGAAATCACTAATTATTTTGTTAACAAGAGGGTTGAATGGATTTAGTTTATCAACTATGTAAGGTTTATTTTATCTCCAAATAAGCATGAGTCAAATTGAAATTTTCAACATAACAAAATTTTTTCCTTAACATAATTGAAACTTGAGAATTGCATAGTTCGAAAAACATCAACATTTAAACTATTCTTCCACACACTTAGACGTGAATTAAAATAACACATGATACAATTCAAGGAGGTTTTCTCAATTCTTTCTCTCTATTAATTAACCTAGTTCAAGGCTCCGTCAGGAAAGAACTAGTAAGAAAACCCGATGTCTTTGCTAAATACATCAAAATTTAGAATACATTTTTACATAATGCTACAATTCAATTGAATTTTCTTCTAGGCCTTTCACAAGAGGTCTTTTCCAATATCTTCAATGCACCAAGGGAACCATGGGAGAGACAAGAACCAACACGGATGTAAAATAACATAATATGATGAACAATTCAAGCATGCATTCCCCACCCAGTTTTGCATAATAGGTTCAACATTGAACCAAAATAGGGGGGAGGTGAATTTTCTCAATAGGAGATGTCAATCACCATACCATAACATAGCCCTTTCGGGGCTAAAATTTAAGAACTTCCATTCTTCTACCAATGCCCTTTCAAGGCCAATACAACAAGGATTTTCATTCCTTCCTCTCTTCAAGAATTCAAATTCTCATACAAGGTATGTGATGACAAGTAAGAGCCCATACACCCTACCCTCTTTCCCTCTTCTCACCATGAGAGGAGACTCTACACTATTGAGGTCCAACTAAGGCCCTTCCCCCATACTTGGCCACTTCTTTCCTATCCAAGGGTGAGTAATGTCAAAACAATCCCCATGAAATCCTCTCAAAATTTCAAAGCAAAGCATAAGAATGACATCCAAGAACAAGTTAAGATTCCTCCCAAAACACCCTCAACACACATACAAGCAATACAAAGATCATCACAATGCCTCATGCATGAATCAAAGTATGAACAATATGAAGAACATGATCAAAAGAGTGAAGAACCCTACCTTCACAAAAAGTTATGGTAAAATGACAAGTTGAGAAGAGCTTATCCTTGCTTTCCTTCAATCTTCAAACTTCTCTCTAAAAATCTAGAGATTGGATAACAAAAAAAAACTTCTCCAAAATGCCTCTAAATATGACCCTAACTCAACTAGACCTTTGGTAACCCCAAGGTGGAGTTTGAGTCACCAACTCATGAAGGAGACAAATCAATTTTCGCAATCAACCAAAAGTGGGGTTTTTGAGTGACCCTAAAAGTCAACCTAAGAGGCTAAGGGGGTGGAAAGTACTCCCAACCCCTACCCTTACCCCTAGGGTACTTAAATTTAATGTTTTCAGGCCTTAAAGACTTAATAGAATCCAAATAAAAGCTAGGAGAATTTTAAGACTATATAACAACCTTCAAAGAAAGACAATGCAAAAATAGCACAAATTAACAAGGGGTTCCATTCCATCTTTTCATTAGGTTTCCTGGTTAAATATTCTGCACACTAATTGCACACATTAGTAGTTCAAGAATCGCATGCATATATGTAAATTACGTATAAGGAAAATCATGTAAATTTAAAACATCCATCTTTCTAATAATCAATTGTTTATCTCATTCTACTCATATTTTGATGATTAAAATTGCATAATCAAAGTGTTAGTTTTACATTCATTTACTTCATCTTTATACATGTTTATAAAGCATTAAATGACTAAATCAAATATCTGAAAGTAAAGCATCACTCATCATAAAATAGCATAATAATGTTCAGTGCATCAAATAATGTCCTGACATATCGAGTCATGAGTAACAAAATAACAAAGTATCAACTAAGCTATGATGGGTCAAGGTGAGGACTCACAGTTATGTGTTCACACTTACTTTAAACTCATAGATGTGATGAATAGTAAAATTTATTTCAGCATTATAGTGTGTGCTTATATGGTTCATGATCTAGATATGATATGGACTAGAGGTGAATGCATTTGATTTGTCATTTTTTTTTCAAGTTGAATTTTTTTTACATCCTGATTCACCGCATCCCCCCCCCCTTCCTCAATATCTTACTTACCAAATAAGACTTCCAACATGTGTAACATGGGTAATGCCCTGGATGAAGACTATAATATAACCATATGAATATGTGTTGAACTTTGGTTCTTTTCCTCTAGTGTCTACATTGAATGAAGGACCCAAAATATAAAATTAATCTTAATTAATAAGATTAAAAAATTCTTGGTATTGTTTATTGATTAAAAAAACATAAAAATGCTCATTTTTATCATTTTTGATAATTTTTAAATTAATTCCTAGAAGGCTAGAGTTTTACATGAAGTTTCCTTAGACTGTGATAAAAAGAACTACTAGCAACTATTTAAAATTATAAGCATAATTTTGAAGTTATTAAAAGAGATTAGAACTCTAAAAAATCATTAAAAATATTAAAGGTTGAATTGAAAGGTCTAAAAAAACATTATTACAAGAGTTAAATATTGTAAACCACCCATCATAGATATGTACCTTGTCTGAATAGTGTTATGGGAATCATCAGTAGTAATCAATTTACAACTTGCAACCATAAATATCTTTATTGGTTTGTATTTTTCCATACAAAACTTCACTAATGATTCCTTGAGATACCTAGTTTGAGAAATAAAGCTATCATATTCAATCTAATTTATTTGCAATCTTACCATAGACATTTCAAATTCACCTTGAATTTCATCAAAAAAAAAAATACTCCCTTCATTATTTCCTCCAAAAATAATATTATCCACAAAAACTTCAATAATCAAAAATCTATCTAAATTAACTCTCAGGTATTGATTAATTCTTGTGCTTCCTTTCTTAAATCCAAAATGCAAAACAAAAAAGATCTAACCTTACACAGTGAGCTCTTGGATCTTGCTTCAATCCATAAAGGGTATTTCTTAAGCTTACATATCCATCTGGCTATTCAATGTATACTTCTTCCTCTAATTGTCCCTTCAATAAAGGTGACTTAGCATCCATCTAAGAGACTTTAAATATCTTATGAGCTACATATGCCAAAAATAAAATAAATTCTTCTAATTTAGCCATAGGAGAAAATGGTTCTTCAAAATTAATACTCTCCTCTCTTGAATAACCTTTACAACTAGTCATTCTTTATTTCTTACCACTTCTCCTTGCTCATTTATCTTTTTTATGACTACCAGCTTAGTTCCTATAAGATTCTTATCTTTAGGCCTAGGAACCAATTCTCATGTATTATCATTTTCAATCTTCTCTAGCTCTTCCTTCATGGAATCAATCCATGATTCATCTTTACATGCTTTAATAGTATTCTTAGGTTCAAGTTATGAAATTAGATAGTTCATTTCTCATTTGTCCTATATCACTTCACTACTTGCATTTCCAATAATTTGTTCATCAGAATGATCCAAAGCTACATACCTTGACTTTTTTGTTCTTCTCTTGGTTCTTCAATTTGAACATGAATTTGATTATCTATCTCAAAGAATTGTTCCTATTTTTCATTTTGATTTTGAGCCCGTCTCTAACTTGTGCTCACTTTATTAACATCCTCATATGAATCATACTTAAAATTTATCTCTTGCACCTAAATTATTTCATCAACTCATATGTTTTCACTTTTAACAATCTTCTTTAGTCTTAGATTATAGCAAATGCAATCTTACTCTTAGTAGAATAACTAATAAATATAATCTAGGCCTAAATATAATCTTAGTAGAATCTTTACCTATTTCATGATCTCTCTTAATATAGAATTTGCTTCCAAATATTCTAAATTACTTTATTATAGGTAAATGATGAAGCCAAAGTTCAAAAGATGCTTTACATTTTTCTTTCCTTATCTAAACTTTTTTTCAAGGTGTATAATACAATACTTAGTCCTTATCTCCAATGTACGTATGCTACATTGCCTTCAAGAAACATCTCTCTTGTTGTATCCCAAATAGTTCAATTTCTTCCCTCTGGTACTCTATTTTGTCATCATGTCCTAGGGGATGAAATTTATCTATGAATACCATGATCTTCACAATATTCATTGAATTTATTTGATGTAAACTCTCATCCTCTTTCAGACCTTAAACATTTTATCTTTAGTCTAGATCCATTTTTAACTTTAGCTTTAAAGATATTAAACTTTTCAAATGCCACAAATTTCTATCTTAGAAAATAAATCCACATCATTCCATTATAATCATCAATAAAATGAGTAAAATACTTTTCACCATATAATGTTAGTGTATTAGTAGGACCACATAAATTTTTGTGTGCCAATTCCAACTTCCCTGTAGCAGTAAATTATTTTCTCTCAAATATATTCACTCATTACTTTTCAATTGTATTCCTTACACAACATAATATTAGGATTAATAATATTAAGTAGAACTTTGACTATATTATAATTACTGATCTTTGCTATATTACCAAATTTTATATGAAAAAGCATTCTATGTCATAATTTTTTACTTATATTTTTATTCCATCTTTGTAATTTTGGTCTTGGATAGAGTTGTCTTTGGAATTCTTTGGTTGATCATTTTTGGGTTGCTAGACATGTGATTCTTTTCAATGACATCTTTTAACTTGTCATGGGGTTCTCTTTTTCCCCTTGTGTTTTGTGTTTTGGGATCCTTCAAAACCTGTTTTAACCTTAATCAAAAATATTCTATGTCATAACCAATTAGCAAAAACTTTTTTAATAAACAAATTAATTCAAAATTATTTCAATGAAATAAATTACCTCTAGTGTTAGCACTAGTTACAATCTTATTCCTTAATTTATCTCTGATTAAACATTTTCCATATATGAATTGTAAATGATAACCCTTATCTACAAGTTTTCCAATACTTCACAAGTTATGTTTCAATTCATCAACGAATAAGGCATCATTTGTGTTATACTTGCCATCAATTATTATAGAAATTTTGTTTTTTTATCAAGCAAGATGTATTGTCACCAAATATGACAATAACTCTATCATACCTTTTCAACTCAAAAAACCTATCTTTGTCAGATATCATGTGATGTGAACATCCATTGTCTATAATTCAATTTGATTTCTTCTCTACATGTGGCATTAATGTATTTTCGTTCTTAATAGGACTCTCATCTTTAATTACAACAAATATTATTCTTTCTTCATCATAATTCTCCTTCATTTTAATTTCCTTAATTTTAATCTAATCATCACTAACATAAAGACATTCCTTAGGAAATTTTGAAATGTAGAGTCTAGGCTTAATCTTATATTCTCTTGTAGGACATCTTAATGCAAAGTGACCAATTTCATTGCATGAATAATAGATTACAGGAAACTTTCCTTTAAAGATTCTCTTACCTTTTTATCTTTTTTATGATCAAAGCTTCAAGATCATGTATCACTAGTAGATTTGGTGTTAATTTTTGACCTTATGCCATTTTCCATTTGATTTTAACTTTTTTTGTTAAGATCCTAATTTGGTTGAAAATTTGAGCAACATGAATTTTTTTGGTCTAAATTTTGACCAACATGGATTATAAACAAAAAAAAAGTGCATGAGAGGAGGGATTTCACTATGAGCTCATTGGTGTGGGAGGAGGGATAACACAAAATATAATGAGGTGAAAGCAAAAACCCTTGATTTCACCAATAACTATAAGAATGATTTTACTAAGAACTAGCGTAGTGATAATGCAAAAGCCGAGTTTTAATCTTTACTTAGTAGCTATACTACTATACTTCCCTTTTTCAAAGTGATACAATTTATGGTTGTCTAAGGTATCATTGATGTCATGAAGCATGGGAAGTGAATTCATATGATTGATTTGGGAATTTGAACTAGGTATCAATGGACAATGTTGGTTTAATCTCTCTCTGTGAGATCTTCTTTTTCTATAGTTAAGCATCTCAAGTTCACAGTCATTGGTGTGAATTTTGATAACCTAGAAGACACTAAAAGAAAACTTACAAAGTTTACTAAATATCTAGAAGTTCCATTTTGGTACAACCCAATAAAGATCTCAAAGTTGGAGCACATTAATGAAGGTTTATTCAATATGAAAGCATGTGAGTTTGTGATTGAATGTTCCAACTATTTTTAGAACTTTTTTATATGAACTTGAAAAACAAAGCTCATTTCTCTAGTAAGTCATTTTTTTGGGAGGAGTGTTCCCAAACAAAGCTTAGAGACATTATTTAAAAGGCGTGAAAAATCATCAGTTTTCGAGTCATTTAATCAGCTCTTTGGATGCTAGAAACCTATTCATCATATGCTCAGCAAGGCAAATGTAAGAAGAATTTTTTTTTTGGAAGCCCTATTGTTAACATTTTTAGCAATGGTGTGTTTTGATAGGGAAAATTTTTATTATTTTGCAATTTAAAAATAAAGTGCCCAAGTTAATCTAGATTTTTGAAATTTCATTGTTTTTCCACAAATTGTAAAAATTTAGATACCTAAGAACTTTACACTAAAAGTTTTTTTTACAATAATGAAAAATAAGGGTTGTTGTACAATTGTAAAAATTGCTCATTTGAAATAGGGGCAAGGGTAGGGGCATTTGTTGTCACAAATAATAAAATTAAAATTTTCATTAAGTTATTTTTCCTCAATGTTTGGTTTTGTATAAAGTTGTGTATGTCTTATTGTGGAGAAACAAGCGAATTTCTTTGAGCATTCTTGCTAGTGCCATATTCATATGGTTTCTTTTAGAGTGGTTGGAGTACCATTTGTTGATGTTGATTTGCATTGACCTTGTATTTTTTATGACGATCTTATTTCTCTAGTTGAATGTTGCATTTTTCTTTAACAGGTTAGACTTGTTTTCATATTGTATTATAGGTTAGGCTAATTTTTCTATGTAGTGGCTCACGGCATAGTCTATCTTTAATAGGTTTTGTGTTTTAAAAAATACTTAAGATTCATATTTATTTCTTTTTAGGCTTGCTCCAAGTGTTCCCTGAATTTCTATTCCAAATAATATATCTTTATTGATGTTGTTGTTACTATTAGAAATGAAATTAGTTGGTTCTTAAGCTTTCTACAAGATGTTGCAATAGCAAAAGACGTCTAGACATTCCTTGTGGTATTTTTCTTTTCTTAGATAATCTTCTTTCCTACAATCTTATATCATATTCATCCATTAAAATTTGAGTCATGTGGATTCCAAAATATAATTTTTGAACTCTATAGGTTGCAAGAGGTTTGTTTATTGTTGCTATAGTTAGTAGTTATTGCAACATTTTAACATTATTTTACATAGGTAAGCTATTAAGAGTTTTCCCTATGTTTCTTTTTACATCATTATGAATAGTTTATTTGTTTTGTTTTGAGTTGGATTGGTAGTTGGTCTATTTAGAAAGAGAGAAACAATATGATTTTGAAATATAGAAAGATGCCAATGGTGTTTTTCAAGCCCTTATCCATAAAATCAAGGAAAATATGATGATTTTGCATCCTTTTAGTCATGGTTGTCATCTCAAGTCCTTACATTGGGATATCACTAAAAAATGGAACCTTGTGAAGTGTCATAATAATTACAAAATTTTCATGGTTAAAATAAGAAGAAATATAAAATACCCCCTAACCCCTTGTTATTGGTTGTTGATCATATGATTGACAATGATGTGGTGGTATCTCATTTTTGTGGAGTGTAGTCTAGTGATTTGGTTTTAGATATTGAGAAATAGTTGTTACAATATGACATTTATTATCAGTATGTTGAGGAGGAAATGGATGAGAAGTATAACATTGTATTATAGATATGGTCCCTTGCTATTAGTCAAATTGAAATGTGTATGGAGGAAATTAATATCTTCTACAAATATTGTCTATAGTGGCATGCCATGTAGTAGCCAATTTTCAAATACAATGTGAGTATATCAAGAATGATCTTAGTGATATCAATAAAAACTTGCAGAATTATCAAGGATTTGAATGGTGTGTATAGGAAAAGAGTCAGTGAGCTACGGATTGAGTTTCTACCTCAACAACAACAAAGGGAAAACTTGATCTAGATATTTTGGCTTACAATGGATATGACTAAAGTTAGGATGGAGCAAGTTGTCAATATATTGGCTCAATAAAAACCACATTCTCAGCACTATCATATCAATACAAAACAACAAAGAAAACTTCTTGAACTTATCCAAGTGATTTGTTTTGCAAGCTCTTATGCACTTGCTCGTACACAAAGCAAATTCAAATATCAAAAAAGGAATTAGCCAGCCATAAAAAAAGAAAAGAGTGTTCCTACCACGCCATAATGGTGTGTATAGATGTATGAGAATTAAACTACTTTTTGTTCACAAGTAATGGACGTTTCATACTATAAGGAAATTAACCCTTCCCTAATGATGACAAGGCAATGCCTACTTATCTCCTCTTTGTGGATTCACCAAAAGTCTTCCCCTTAACATAGGATAATGGATGCATAAATATTTTTATACTAAACAAAATTATTCAAACAAATTCCCCTACCATATATGCACACAAAAATAACATGTAGATATTATATACATAGTGTCCTTGAGATTGGTCAAGGACAGAATAGTGGAAGAGTTTCCATGGGCAAGGAGTAAAATTAGATTTTAAAAAAACATGAGATTACCATCCCATACACCTGCAAATGTTCTTGATTCTACCAACTCATGGGGTTACCTGACATGTCTAGTGCAAGAGCATTTTGGTGAATGGGCAATCAACATCACCAAATAAGAAAATCATGTGTTATCAAAGATCTAGCTTAAGTTGCTAAACCTTTTTAAAGGAACCTACACCGATACCAACTATAAGGGAGAGAGGGGGTGAAATAATATATACAATTTTAAACTTAATTTATTTTTAATATAGCAATTATTCATAAATTATAAAAAATACACAATATGAAATCTTCACAAGTACACAAGAGTGGAAAACTTATGTGAAAACCCAAGATGGGAAAAATCATGGGACAATCAACCTCACAATAATAATGAATCACTTATGATAAGTAGACAACAACCAATAGGAGACACCAACCTTAGATTGAATATATGACCACTAGCCAATGGATTACATTTACATCTTTTGCCTAACAATTGAGTGACAACCTAGTGACAAGGACATCAATCTTGTAATATCCCCTTATATTAATTCTTGGGAATTAGGGACAATTAACTTACAAAAATTGGCAAGAAATTTCCTTCCAAGAAGACTCTAAAAGTCCTTTACAAGACTTGTAATGATGGTAATTAACACTAATTAATATAAGAATGAAAGATTGTCATTTATAATTGATACTGCTTATAATATGATGTTATAAGATATATTACTAGTCAATAAAATAGAGTATTAGAGATATCTCGAATATATTGATGAGATTTATGCCAAGATGATCTCTACTATATATTAGATCTGCACTTATATTATAACAATATGAATTGTTGGTTCTATTTTTTTTTTTTATATTAATATAAGATATACTACAAGTCTTCTCAATGTGATAATAGTTGACTATGATATGGCACTAATATGTTGAAGTCTACTTTTATTTCTTATAGCAATGATGTATCATGTTGTTCCTGATTTATCTTATAAGTACACAAATATCCCAATATCACTTATAGCATTGATATAGTTATTTATTATTTGTACTTGTCTCCAATATCACTTATAGTGATCATATTGCCAATTCTAATCTATACCTTATATGTATGCAGTTGTCATCAATATAGCTTACAGTAATGATATTTCTATGTCTACCTTGTCTTTGGAAATATACAAGGTAGTGGACTCTTCATGATTACTTTACCTCAGTATTTACAAACTCATTTTTGAAAGGCAAGTACTCCCTTGAGAAATCCAATAAGGATAAATAGCTGATAAGAAATACTAGATGATGTCTTTGAGAATGGGATTGATTATTATAATAGATCTCATTGTTATTGGATACTTGCAAATATAGGTTTATATAGCACCTTTCTTTTTTAGAAATGGGCATTTAATGATCATTGTCTTTTCATAGTTATGAATAATCACTACTAATTATTTTGTTCACTTCACTTGTCATTATTTGATTAATCTTCCATAGGTGGTGATAAAGACAATATCATGTTGATTGTTGATAATGTAACTATCTATTTGTTCATAGGAAACTACATACATATGTACGCACACACACACACAACTATGACTACATTATGTTGTTTGATGTGAACATGGGAACTCCTAAATGATGTGACAAAAATTTTCCTTTGATGTTAAATCTTCCTAATCAATACCTCGTGTAATGGTTATAATTTATGGGTGATTATGATGATCATTTGAACTTGATACACAAGGTGATATTATTGACATGCTTGCTAACTGATATTTCATGGTTAACATTACCATTTATTGCAAATTGGTTTTGTAGTTGATGCTCTAATTTATTATCTCCTCAGTGATAATAATTGTTAGATGATCATGCTACTTGTCTTATCATGTTGCTTGCTAACTTTATTATCTCATCTTTGTATGATTAATGATAAGGATTTGTATTCATATGTGATCAATGGATGGATGCTATGATGTGACAACCATATCTTCATGAGGAATCATACTTCATTTTTTCTACATGATGATCGATAAAGGATGTCATCTTAAGGATATGATAGATTATGGAATTATCATTTATTATTAAAGTCATGATTCACATATTGATAAGGTGGGTGTCAGGCATCCAAATGATTGTTATGGTTGATAACATGTGAGCTCAATGTTTGGATCATACTTCAGTTCTATGTTGATGAAGGTACTTGATATCTTCAAACCTAGCTCACATCACTTGATCTCAATTATCTTGTGCACTTACTTGAAGCTAGATAGGAGAATTGACATATATTTAAGACTTCATGATTTTCCTTGATAAGACCTTGATGCTATTGAATTTATTGAAACAGCATACAAATTTACTTCTTGAACTTCTACCTACTATGTGTGATTTGCCAATTTCTATTTAGTATCTTGAGGTGCTCAAGATCTACCATCCCTTGACCACATATGTGTTTCCTTTCTATCTTGTTCTTAGGTTAACAATGAGGACATCACAAATCCAAATAAGTATGAGTGATGTACCTTCTAATTTTTTGATTGAATCAAGATTTGATCTCAAGTTTTTCCCTTCATAAAATGTTGATTTTCTATTACTTTCATTTCATCTATTATTTCTAAGAATTACTAATATTTTTCACAAGATGACATGGATACACCACAAGGCACAGGTGGGGATGTACCTCACACACCTTCTTCGGTAAAGGTAAACCTTAATTAGTGTAATTGTATGAATTATATAGAAACAAATGTCATATCATTATGCTCTTTTCTTTATGGATTTGGAGTTATTTTGATGGATTCTTACTAATATTAATGTCACAATTTCATACTTATTGATAGGGAAAAGCAAAAATCATAGCAGATCAAATGCAATCTAAAACTCAAGTGTCATTTGTAGATGACATTGCATGTTGCGATGACCTCATCTTCATGGCCCATAAAATTATAAAAAATATAGTGATGAAGTTCTTAACCTTGTCCTTGACTGAAACATAATTGAGGAGACAGAGGAACTAAAAGAAGAATTGATACATAGAGTCAATTCTTTGAAGGTAAGCAATAATTAATCTTAAGTGATAATAAAATTTCAATGGATGTTTATATTTTATAGTATCTTATGGATCATGATCTAAAATATTATATGTTCTTCTTACAGGATTTTGTGACACCTGTGAGACCACATGGTCAATATGGTGAGGGTTGTAGCACACAACCTTCATGTAAATAACACTTTCTCTTTACAACATTATAACACTTAGCTTTGATCTTTATCCATTGTAAATGAAAACAAAAAATGTTGCAAATTTCTTTGCCAAAAATGTGGCTTGCTCCTTTGGATGTCCTTGAAAATTATGGTTTGATTTATGCTCCAAAGTTCATAAAACAACTCTTATGAGAAGAAAGAATGTAGCAGTTGTATACCACATTCCTCCATCAAATTTTTTCATTGTTGTAGTTATACAAAGATAACCCTAGTATGCATATGCAAATTAACTCGTGTACCAAAAAATACAATGTGAGAATTATATGAGAGATATAACCTATAGATGATTGTCTTAAAGTATAGTAGAAGATATAAGAGTAGTTCTACATACCAACCTTTGAGGCAACTTATTGCACAAGCTCATCATAATTGGGGTTTGATTCCCCTTTGAAAAGGTTCAAATTTCTACAGAAGGGTATAAGGTAACAAAGCCACTACAGCAACAAACACATCAATAATGAATCCCTTCTTCATGTTGGCCTTCCACTATATCCTCAAGCTCTTGAAATCCAACCTTTCTGGGCATAGCAATCAAAATATGCTTGTCATTATTAGGAAATACCCACCCACATGGTATTAGTTTGTCTTGACCTAGCCATACTATATCAATCATTTTTAGACCCACAGTTTGTTGGATGTGTGACTTGTAAACTCTAATTTCTTGAGGAATAACAAACAAGCCAAATTGATTTACCAAATAACTTACCTTGAAAAATCCTATTCCAACTATATTGATGATCTAAAAAGTAGAACCAACCAAATTTCCAATTTTATCAAATTTTACAGGACCAGTTAAGCCAATGAAAGTTGTTTGCAGCAATATTTTCTGCAATTGTGATCCTCCTACAAACACCTTTAACCCTACTAATTCTATTTCATTTCCACTTAAATTGGAGAACTAGGGATAACCTGTAAAATGAAAATTTTCTCCTTTCCTCAAGAAATGGTTAATTGAATGGGAAATTGTCCATATTGCATCATAAGCATATATAGTCAAAATGCATTCAAGTGAAAATCAATTATCTTAGTTTTGTAAATATTGTTCCACCTTACTCTAAAGCATGCTCCTGATTTGATATTGGAATATGCATGCGTATAGAAAGGACTCCTTGGAGTGAATTCATAGTTTCATAGTCAGGTCCATTAGAGTCCAAAAGGGAAGAGAACCAATCTATGGCTATCCAGACATAGGTATTGTTCAACAGTCCAAGGTATAGTATGTTAGAGAATAGATCAATACCTATGTCTAGATTCATATGCACAACAAACACCATTGACTCCATCAAAGCTAATTGCACCAACAAACTTCCAATATCATTTTCACTGACTCTAGGAGGAAATGGTATTTTGCTAGCAATCTTAGCATTAACATCTTCTAGCACATCATTTAAATAAGTTAATCCATTTCTCCCATAATCATCATATGTATATGCAACCACAATATCTTTCGAGCCATAGAAACTAATCACAATTGCAAATGTCATCATCCCATACATATTATTTGTATATACAACCACAATAAGAAGTTATATATTTCTCCCATAGAGAGAAATCATTCCATACTGATATGATGAGAGATTTGGATCTATTACTCCAAATGAAACAATCGATACATGAAGTTCATTGGCTACATGTAAAACAACATGAGCAATAATAGAATATTGTAGCCCTACTAGTGCAACATTGTTTGTTTTCATCAACATTATAACACTTAACTCTAATTTTGGATGCTTCTAACTAGTATCCCATTTGATCTTTATCCATTACAAATGTCTTTTCTAAAAATTTATTCTTCAACTCATCATGAAGTGCAGGTGCCTCCTTCATTCGTTGTTCTCATATTAACGATTGCATTGTCAACAACAAGGAGCTTTCATACATCTTTGACTATACCAAGTACAACTGGTAAAACCTTTTTTCTAATATTTTCCAATGTGCTAATCATGCATTATTATTTTTTTGGTGGATTTTATACTCATGGACTTATTTTGTCCACTAATAGATACACCTATTGTTGATAGAACAATAGAGACCACTACTAGTGAAGTTGAACCATTTGCTAGAGTAGCCCATGTGACTAGTACTAGTTCATTTGAACAAGAAAACTATATTTTTGTTAAAATTACCAAAGCTTCTAGGTGTTTTAAAGTTGTTATTATTTTCAGTGTAATTGTAGTTTACTTATACATAACTCATTTTGGACTACTAATCCAATGATTTTTTCATACGAAATGATCTTTTCTATGATCATCTTTTTGAAATGACATTAAAGCTATTTGGACCCACCATACATAAAAGATATGTAGTTACATATCATTGCTATAATATTTTTCTTTTCTTCCATTTATAGTACTATATTAAAGTTATTGATCTAACAATTTTAATTTTTGTTTAAAGGTGGAATGAACAGGGTCTTGAATTGAAAAATGAGCTCATTATATCTTTTAAGGACCTCTTTGGAAAAAACATTTTTGATAGTGCCCTACTTCTCAAAATAGGATCCAAACATATAAAGACTATGAGGGACCAATATAGAAGGGATCTAAAGGATAACCCAAAGTATGGGCATCCTCCTATGATTCCATCAATGGAGTGGAATGAAATAATAGAAGATGCAAAATAGAAAAGGCTACATGGTAAAGGAATTGGACCAAAAAAGGGAAAAAGAAGGTATGTCATGATAGTATTAAGTAGAATGTAATCATGCACTAATTAGTAATATTTTTAAATATATAATCTAACATGTTTCAAACTTTTCATAGACTGCATGACACATCAAAAGCTATAGAAGCAAGAGAAAAAGGTTGGCCAACACAAACTTGGCTCTGGTGGCTATATGAATCTTCACTCTCAACTTGTAAGTAGCAGCAATAGAATTTCATTTTAAAAAATTTATTTAATGTTGCAAACAATTTTTTTTAATCAAATCATACATGCAAAACTGACGATATTAAACAAAGAATACAGGGTACATAATTCAATGTAGAGCCCATGGATGAAGATAAATAAAATTGCCTAAGGAACACTATAAAGTCAAGGTTGCATGTCTACGCCAAGAATCAAAAAGCCATACCCAAGAATCTGGTGCACCAAATGAGACACAGGTAAATTGCTCAAATAAAAAGTAAATCAAATTGAATGGTTGAGGAAAAAAATTGGTGTTAGTTTCCAACTTAAATTAACTGCATAACAGTGTACAAAACATTTCACTACAGCTTTCAAATCCTATCAAAGAACCTATGTGTGATGAAGGCCATGATGTGCATCATAGTGGTGGAGGTATTAATTTTCTATTGGAAATTTTTTATGCAATTATGAATAAAATTTAACATCTTCAATTGCAATTTGACATGTAACCTTTTTTTGAATATTTTAGAGTATGTTGAATATCATGGTGAATGAGTGGAGCATCTTCAAAGTGTTTAGCATGTTGAGGTGGCAATGGAACAAAAAGTTATTGTACATGATGTGGCATTTTTAGGTAAGAAAAATGCATGTTATGTTCTACTAGTTAATGAAATATTTGTAACTAGTAAAATAAAAAAAAATATTATGCCAATTTAACCCATTTACTTGTTATTGCAATAGAGCCCCCTTTAGTGCAACAGCCTCATGCTCCTCAAAATAGGAGGAGGCATCATAATTTTACATTGCATGTGCCACAAGAGGAGGAGAATGAGGAAGATATTGATGCTCCTATCAGCCTTTACCTAAAGAAAGCTAAGAAAAACAAAAAGAAGAAATTTTTTTTTTAAATGCTCTTTGATAAACGTTGATGGATAATGAAAGAACATTGTTTTAAGTAATAATATATGAATGTTACGTATTAATATTTATTTTTATGTCATGTTAATGAATATTTGTATGTGTTAATGAAGTCTTGATTAGTATTGTGCATTAATGAATTTGATATCATATTAATGAATGTTATGTGATTGTATTGATTGAATGTTATAGTTCATAAATGGATGAATGAATGAATGAAGTATGTAATTGATGTTAATGGGGGAATTTAGATTGATGTTAGTGGGAGAGAGGTGAGGCTAGATGAGTTTCCACCTTCACATGGTTGGCCTTGTTAAGTAGAGAATATTAAAGTATTCTCAAAACGAAGTGAAGCTCAAACTAACATAGCTTATTAATTAATCAATTTAATTCATTGTAGTTCTAGAATTATGGGATGATACTCTATGGTATAGGTACGAATCTCTAGAGGAAGATTAGGTACTTGATCTTCCAGCTTCAACATTTTTACCACTTGCCTTATTTTAGGTCTTGCAGCTAAATCTGGATGGTAGCACCACAACCCTATCCCTACTAATTGTTCCATTTTAGCCTTCTCAAATTCCACGTTTAACTTTATATATGCAGCATCCAAAACTTTTCCTTTACCATAGTGAATAGGAAGAAAATAGGACCTATCCTTAACCCAAATTCCCCAAAAGGAATGATCCAAATTAACTAACCACAAGGAATTGATCAATGCACAAATGGATCAAGCAATGTAGAATATGAAGAAAAGAATAGATCTTATGGTCTATGCTATTTGAGAAGTATGAGCTTAAATCTTGAATAGATTAAAGACAAATACTAATCTTGAAGTAGGATAAATCTGGAAAATGTTGATTCCTAATGTCTATGTACAGTTTTGGGGGATTCTGCAACCTATTTTGTACTGGAAATGTCAAGATGGAGAAAACCCAGAAAGTTTTTATTCTTTTGAAGGGAGGTCAGCCTTGACCCAGATGGAGGGGCACAATCTTACCCCGAGGCACAATTATACCCCAAAAAGTCAACCTTGACTTGCACTAGTCTAAAGAAACTTTTGTTCACAAATCTCACAAGTTCAATGAAAAGGGTACCCAAATATCACTTTAATTTGTTGTTCCACACTTGTATCTGCAAGAAAAATGGTTTTATTGTTTGGATGAGGGGTTTGCCTTGGTCAAACCCCAGTTTGAAATCAACTGTAATAATGGAATTGAAATAAGGAATGCTAGCAAGTAGTAGAAGTAAATCTAACAATGAAGCTATGATATTCAATAGATATGAAATTGTATTTAAAATATAAACAAGTATATTGATATGAAAGCTTGAACATAACATTAACAAATGTAAATCAAAACCTCCATGATTGTATGCTTAGAATCCACCTTGATAGAAGAATGAATAAATCTTGAAGATAAATAAAGGATCTTGAAGGAAGATCACACCACCATGATGGCTAGATCTAGGGTTTGAATGATGAATCTTGAATGCTTGAACCAAATCCCTTCAAAGGCTTGAATGCTTCAATCCTTGATCTTCAATAGAAAACTTGAATGCTTGAATGAAAGAATGCTTGATAATATCTCCTTATGAAAAGTAGGTAATCTCTCATAGTAAGTAGGTAGTCATTTATATGTGACAGATCCTAGGTGTCAAAATGAGGGAAGAAGGCATCCTTATATAGAGATCTAGGGCACAAACTCCTATAGAAGGCCAACATGGGAGAATTAAATCCTAATTAACCTTAACTCCTAGAAATGGACCTAGATTAAATTAAATTTAAGAGTCTACCATTATAAAACTTGAAACAATGACCCCAAAGTGGGAAAAAGAAACTTTCCAAAGCCCGATATCTCGAAACTCCCAAAAATTGAAAAATGGACCTGGGGTCAAGGATGAGGTCAACCCCACCCTAGGTAAGGGTCAAGGTCATCCTTGACCTAGGTCAAGGTTGAGGTTGACCTTGACCCTTAAGTTCATCCTTGACCCAAAAATTGAAAGTCCTTAGATTCACAGAGAAAGTTGTCAAAAATAGGCTAGAAATAAAGAGAGAAAACCATAACAAGGGGAAAATAGCCAAATCTAAGGAAACAAGCCCCCAGGGTAAGGATTCTAACTCAACATACATTCATGAGGGTGTGAAAACAAGAAAAAATATAGATATATAAAAGAAAAGAGTTAGTACTAAACAAACCCAAATCAACTAGCACAAGAAACCTTACTAGGAAATATTTCTCATACTAATATCACATTCGGAAAGCTATCATAAAAAAATAAGTGATTGCATAAGAAGAAAAAGAGCAATACTATAAATATCATAGCTTCATGATCCATTCCTACTAGCATGAAAGTGAAAAGAAAGAAAAGAAGAAGTGATTACCTTGCCTAGTAAGATGCATACCTTTCCATGAATCACCAATGGAAAGGTAGAGCCCAACAGGTAGCCAAACCTAATAGTTCACCAATAAATTGTGCTTACAATTATAAATGTGTCTTTTGATGGCTTTTGGAATACCCATAGATCCACCTTCTTGTATCACTATAAATATGAAATGTGTGTCTTCTCAAGGCTTAGCAACTAATGTGTGTTAGCTTCAAAAGATTTAGCATATTGAAAAACTAAAAAATGTGTATCTCTTCAAGATTTAGCAACTTATGGTCATTACCTTTAGAGTATTTAGCATATAAAATATTTGAAAATGTGTGTCTCTTTAGGATTTAGCAACTTATGTGTTTTACCTTCTGAGATTTAGCATATAAATAGAAAACTATAATACAAGGGAGACCCTATATATGCCCCCCTCCTTATCATGGATGTCTACTATACATGATAAGGAAGAGGAAGAGGATACCTACTTCAAAATGGAAGTAAATGTCATGTTAATAATAATGTATACCATACTCCTATCGAAGGATATTGATCCTTACAACCAAGAACATAGATAATTATGAAAAAGTATATGTCACTCATGGAAAAAGGATTCTCAAGGAAAGAGATCTTATGAACAATACCCCCACCATAGAGGAGTTCTTTTAGATAAAATATCATCTTTCAAAGATAAATCAAATAGGAACAAATATTCAATCATCAAATCCCCTATAAAGAAGAGGAAGAGGAATCTTTGAAACAAGGAAAACAACTCTAACACCAAAGGAAGGGTAAGAGTTTATAAAGGACCATAATTTGCAACATAAAGAAGAGGTGATGACCTAGGACAATAATCTCTCATATAAAAAGATTATCCATAGTCAAAACATCAATTTGTACGGAGAAATAATATTACAATATAAACAAATGTCACTAAACTAAGAAAAATAGTTCCTAATCGGGCTAATTATTGCCTCTATTTTATGATAGTTTTAAACACTTGGTTCTAATTCCACTAAGACATTTGTGAACTCATGTTTACTTGAATTGATGATTAACCTATGGGTATATAGTATGTTATATTTTTCCAATATTATATATATAATGTAGTATTTCATATAACCATCAAAATGTGTTTTCTCATATTTGAATTTAATTTGATAATTCTTATTTGCAAATATCTCTGCATAATAACTAACCTATTAGCAAAGGAAGTTGAAGATGGTCGAAAGTATTCAAAAGGAAACATTGAAGATAGCCAATAGCATTCAAGGAGAAAAGACATTAAGTTGTGGTGGAAAGAGTCATAATGGTACCAAGGGACATGGCCACTAATATGGAGGAGCTATGAAGAACTATTATATTTTTCTACATTTATTATTGTGACAAAGCAGTTGTCCAGACTTTATTATTCCCACCTCGAGCTATTATCTTTTCTGCCTTTTTTCTCTGGCAGATTTGGAGTTAGTTTTTTTTGCTTTATGTTTTAGAATAAATGTTGATCTTCTATTTATAGGGATCAAACCAATAGTTTTAAGTAGTTAGAAGAAATTTTATGATAAGAAACTGTTGACTCTTGCAATGAGTTGTTTTTAAGTTTCATGTATTGTTCTCATGTAATGAATTTCTAGAACATAAAGAAATAGCTCCTGGTTTACATTCTATGTTACTAGATTAGTAGAAGTCAACCAAAGGGGCCCACTTGGGAGGTGGATTAGATTAGAGTAGTATAGATTTTTTTTCAAGCATCTTTAGTATTGCAGGTAGAAATTATAAGTTCCTTCCTATAGCATCATACTTTGTGGGTGTTCCTGCAACATCTGTAAGAACAGTTATAGTAGATGAACTGAGTTGGAATATATCTTAGTATTTCATTGCATTTCTAGCATTTGCTTCAGTAAAGAGTTAAGTGTGTTAGTTTTGTGTAGCACTAGTGCAGGTTCTTTCCTTGCATTTTAATTTCCTGCAGCATAAGAATAATGACTCATTAAGAAACCTAGTGCACATGTTGTGCCAACCATTTCAAGTATACATCCCTAGGTTGAAAAAATTAAATGCACCTCATGGTGGGGGAAAATAGTCCTTAGTTTGAATACACTATTCCTAACTATGGCCTTTGGCATGATTATTATACACCTATTGTGAGGCAGATCATTTTTGGTGTTGTTGTTGGCAATGGTGTCAAGCTAGGAGCATTCTTGAGTCATAGTTCTTAGTTAAGTTTTTGTAGAAATTTGTAATCTTAAATATTTCTTCACCAATGTGAAGAATTCAATTGCATGCATCAAAGAGGAAGACGACAAGATGAATATGGTAGATTTCTTCCATGGGAGTCTATTGATTTGAATGAAGAAATTGGAGAAGAAGAAGTTGAGTTTCCTTTTGAAGATGCAAGCCCTATTTTTCCTTTAAAATCATCCTCAAGAGAAAAACTTATAGGTACGAGTGGTCTTCAACCTTTTGCTGAAATTTTGGCTAGTTTCCTTGATAATACTGCTCTAAATCCACCACTTGTTAATAATCTAGTACCTAATGTTCCTTTTTAGTAGCAACCTCATAATCTAATACCTCCAATAATGGCACAACCTACTTTTCCATTTCCTCTCCCAAGCCTCATAAATACTAATAATCTCAAGAACATACCTGCAACTACTCTTCCAAAGTTTTATGGCCTTGCAACCAAAGACCCTGATACTTTCTTGTTTGAATTTGACATACTTTTTCATAGTTTTGACTACAACACTGATGCCCATAAGACCAAGTTATTTCCAGCAACATTGAAAGAGTTAGCTTTATGATGGTTCATGGGCTTAGGAGCCAATGCAGTAGGAACTTGGGATGAAATGCAAACTCTGTTTCTAGAAAAATATAAAGAGTATTGCAAAGCATATGGTTCAAGAGGAGATGATATCTTTAGGATATCACAAAAGGAGGAAGAAGCATTGGAAGACTATGTTTCATGTTTCTTGTATACACTGCAGAAAATTCCTCAGCATGTGTTGTCTGAGGATTCTCAAAAGCTAGTCTTTTTGAGAGGTGTGAATGATAATTGTCTAGAAGCACTAGACTTGATGGTTGGTGGTGATGTATATCAAGCTTCTTGGGATGACTTCAATAAAATCTATCAAAACTATTCAAGGTCAACTATGAAGAAAGGCTAAGGACCTCATTCCACGATCATCAAAGCTCAAGATATCTAACCTATTATTAGATTTCAAGTAGGACATCATAAATGATGTCACTACACATCTTGACAATATGACTACAAATAAGAAGCATGCAGAAGCTAAATTACAACTAGCTGAATATTGTCCTCATTGCTGGAAGTAAAAGAAGGATTGCCACTGCAAACTAGTTGCTAGCATGGAGAACTAGCATCTGCCAACTGAGTACATCAAGATAGATGGAGATGATGAGCAATTATTCTTTGTTTCTCAATGTTGACCATGGGCCCAACATCAAGATATGCCTCAAGACCCTTTGCAAAATTCAAATTTATATGATAATCAATGGCAAAACCATAACCAATGGAAAAACTATAATCCTCAAGGCCCCCCACAATATAATCAACCTAATTGGAGTAATGCTTGGCAAAATAATCCACAACAGCCCCAATGGCCTCAGAACTCCCAACCATCCTGGCCCAACCAGAAGAACCAATGGCAACCCTCCCAAGGGAATTGGTAGTGTACAAACCAATGGAGAGGACCTCAACAGTGGGCTAACCAAAATACTAATACTCCACAATTACCACACCCAGCTCTACAACCTGCACTAATGCCACCACCTATGAATCTTGGACCTCAAAAGTAGACACAGTTACCTATATAGCCTTAGCCAAATCCAAATAACTAGTAGCCGCAACAACCCATGTGTATTGATGATGCTTAGCAATATCTTTCTTACGCTCTAAATGTTTCAAATATACATCTAAGATCTGGTACAGCTTTACCAGTACCTAAACTGTCTCTTATAACTAAAATACCAGAGACTCTTGTAGCATCAGAACCCCTAGTCTCTAAAGAGGTTGACCCAACCAATGTCACTATCTTAGCCCAAGCTCAGCCAATGGTGGAACCTCCTTTTCTAGAGAAGCTTGTACAAAGTAAACCTGTACACATAAAGGAATAGTCTTTTGATATTATTGATTAGTTGAAGAACATGCATGTCCAAATACCCCTATTCAAAGCTATTAAAGATGTTCCTATCTATGGAAAATTCATTAGTGAAGCCTGCCTGAAGGAGACTGGGAGGAAGAAAAAGGACCCAACTACAGTCCATGTTGTGGGACAATTGGCTGACATTAAGTTAGGAAAATTGGTCACTCCAAAATATTCTAATCTAGGTAGTCCAGTTGTGAACGTGAGTATAAATGGCCAATCTATTAAAAATGCTTTAATAGATCTTGGTGTTGCTATAAATGTCATGACCAAGGATACTATGAAGAAGTTGAAAATAGAAGGATTAAGGGCTACTCCAACAATTCTATAACTTGCAGATAGTTCTACTATCACCCCTAATGGGATGATAGAAAACATAGTTGTAACCTTAGACTCTCTAGAGTATCCTACAAATTTCATGATTTTGTCTCCCAAAGTTAATCTATCTAGTTACCCTGTCATCCTAAGATGACCTTGGTTAGCTATAGCTAGTGCAAATATAAGTTGTAGATCAGGAGCAATAAATAAATTTGATTTTTATCCTCCAACACAACCATTACCAGATTTAAGCACATCTGTCTGGCCAAATTTAGGGGATGAAGAAGAAGAATTAAACTATATAGCACAGCTTATGATGTTACATAGACAATCCTTTCTAAAGCTAGAGGAAGAGGATTCAGTACTTCAGAGTATTCTTACTAACAATTGTGTGGTAGAAAAAGATGTATCTAAAAGTTCCATGTTAGAATTAACCACATATGAGGAATGTGCTAAGAATTGTACTTTGCTCAAAGAACTAGACATTTTTCATCAACTTTTACCATGTGAATTAGATACAAGTCCAATTTTTGAAGCTACTATGATAGCGTCTACCACTATTATTGAGCTATCCAAAGGTCATAATCTTCATGTTAACCCCACATTATCATCCACACAAATGGAATAGTTAACAAAGATACTTCAAAAGCATGAAAAGGCTTTTGCATGGGACTATAGTGATATGAAAGGGTTGAGTCCTACATTATGCACTCATAGAATATACATCAATGAAGGGTGTCTACTACTCTGTCAACCTCAAAGAAGGATAAATCCAAGCCTTAGAGAAATAGTTAAAATTGAATTGCAAAAATTACTTGATGTTGATTTTATTTGTCCTATATCTAGTAGTAGATGGGTGTCACCCCTGGTGATAGTGCCCAAAAAGTGAGGAAAATGGTAGATTTGTGTAGATTATAAAGAATTGAACAAGGCCACCAAAAAGGATCACTTTCCTTTACCATTCATAGATCAAGTTCTAAACACTCTAGTTGGAAAGAAGTATCACTCTTTCCTAGATGGGTATAGTGGTTATAATCAAATTAGTATTGCTCCTGAAGACCAAGATAAAACCACATTCACATGCCCATGGGGTACTTTTTCATACTCTATTTTTTCATTTGGTCTATGTAATGCTCCTGCAACATTTCAACGTTTTTTTATTAGAATCTTTGCTGATATATCACATGATTGTATGGAAATATATATGGATGACTTCACAACATTTGGAGTCACCTTTGAGGAAGTAATTATGAATCTTGAAAAAGTTTTAATAAGGTGTCAAGAACATAATCTGGCACTTAATAGTGAAAAATGTTTCATTCTCATGCAAGAAGGTATGGTACTTGGTCATTTCATATCAGCTGCAGGAATACAAGTGGAACTAGCTAAGATAGAGGTAATTCAAATATTACTTATGCCCACAAAATTTAAAGATGTAAGATCTTTTCTAGATCATGCTGGATATTATAGACATTTCATAAAAGACTTCAGCAAAATAGTTAGTCCCTTGTATACATTACTAACCAAAGAAGTTGAATTCATTTGGACATCAGAATGTAATGAAGCCTTCCTACAACTTAAGAAACTTCTCACTATAGCCCCAGTATTACAAGGCCCTGATTGGACTTTGCCTTTTCACATATATAGAGATGCTTCTAACTATGCCATAGGTCCAATTCTAGGACAACAATCTCAACATCTTCAAAATCCAATATATTATATTAGCAAGAGCCTTCATGGACCAGAATTAAACTACATAGTGAGTAAAAAATAACTACTGGCAGTAGTTTATGCTCTAAACAAATTCCAACATTACATAATTGGCTATCCTATATTTTTTCATACTGATCATGTAGCAATTAAATATCTCATGAACAAACCTACTATAATAGACTAGTTAGAAAGATGGTTACTATTGTTGCAAGAATTTGATATCACCATCATTGATAAGCCCGAAAGAGCCAATGTGGTAGTTGATTATTTATCAAGAATCAACCATGATGAGAATGACACTACTCTGGTAGATGATGCATTTCCAGATGAACATTTATTTCATATTGTTGTTCAAACTCCATGGTATGCAGATATTGCTAACTATATTGGCTAATAAAATGCCAGAATATTTCTCTTATAAGGAAAGGAAGATGCTTGTAGAGAAAAGTTTCAATTTTTCTTGGATTGATAATATCTTATTTTACACTAGATCTGATCAAGTTATGAGAAGATGTGTGAGAGAGGATGAGACATATGACATTCTACATGCATGTCATAATGAACCATGTGGAGGGAACTTTGCATCAAAAAGAATAGCCTTGAAAATTTTAACAATTGGTTACTATTGGCCTACGCTTCACAAAGATGCAACCAACTATACACGGAAGTGTGATAAGTGTCAAAGGATGGGGTGACCAAAAAGAATAGATGAAATGCCTCTCAATCCACAACTAGCATTAACATCATTTGTCAAATGGGGTATGGACTTCATTGGTCCAATTGATCCTCCATCCAATGGGAAATCATATATCCTTGTGTGCATTGACGACCTGACAAAATGGGTGGAAGTCAAAGCCATGAAGCATGCTTATGATCACAAAGTTGTAGAATTTTTGTATGAAGAAATCTTTACTCGCTATGGTGTACCCAAAGAACTAGTCACTAACCAAGGTGCTCAATTTACTTCTAATTTTATTGCAAAATTGATGAAACAATATAATATCAAGCACCAAAAATCAAGCCCCTACTACCCTCAAACTAATGGACACGTAGAAGTCACAAATTAGGAGATAGAGGCTATCTTAACAAAAACAATTCATTTGCACCATAGGGATTGGAGTAGCAAATTACTAGAAGTTGTTTGGGCCTACAGAACAACATGGAAGACTACTATAGGGTTCACACCATTTGGGCTCATATATGGGAAAATAGAAATGCTTCCCATTGAATTTGAACATAAAACTTTAAGAACTGCACTAGAGTTGAACATTGAACTTCCTGCAGCACACAGAGAACATCTTCTACATCTTAATTCCTTGGATGAAATGTGCAAGGCTACTATAGAACACACTGAAATTATATAGAAGCAAAGAAAATAATGGCATGACTCCCACATTAGCAACAAACAATTTCAAGTTGGTAACTAGGCATTACTATATGTTTCTAGATTTAAAGATATGTCAATCAAGCTACAGACAAGATGGTTGGGTCCATATGAAATCAACCATGTCTTTGTAAATGGAGCCATCCAATTAACTAACATTGATCTAGTGCCTTTTAAATTATTAGTCAATGGTCATAGACTCAAGTTTTATAAATGGCCCCAAACAAAAGAGGACTTCATATAGCAGTTTCAACAGCCAAATTCTAATGCACATCAAATCTTCCTACAGCAAAAGGTACTGACCTCCTACCTATAGCTCTTCAATATTAATTTCTTCATGCATGCTCATTATAAAAACTTTTTGTCCACATAAAGTTCCAAATTTCTCCATTCATCATCTAATTTCTTCTTTTCCAACTCATATCACTTCTTTACCTACCACCCCCCCACCTTCCACATAATCATTTTCTAATGCTTTCAATAAACACTGTCAGTATGCTAATGTATATGGTCAATGTCGATGTACTTTCTACCACTTTTGGTACATGCAATGATCAACTCACAGGTATAAGCTTTTCAAATCTTAATTCATGTATAGTACATCAATTTTGTTGGTTATATATAATACTACATTATTTATATGATGGCGGCATTATACTAGTTCCATACCCCATACTAAAACATAATTTCCATAATTTCGTAAGGGGCAAGGAAGGTTACTAAAACCCAATGACAATCTTATTTATTCATAAAGATTTTTTTCCAAATCTTTATACTTCCTTTATGAAATTCAATGGAATCTTTTACTCTATATAGGGGATATACATCTAAGGGCTTTCATGTCCTAGATGCATAATGAACCTAATTATGATAGACAATTGAATAATTACAAAGATAAGGAAAGAACAAAGCCCCTGTCATTAAGAACTGAGAGCAATAAACTAGAAGAAATTCTTAGAGACTGGTTTATATTAACTTATAGGGATAAGAAGAATGGTATAAGGGACAGAATCTTCTCTGCTAGAACCAAGGTGTATGCAGAATATGAGAACCTACCTTACTTTTCCTTTTAAAGAGCCATGGTTGGTGCTAAAAGTAGGTGGGCCAGATTACCTAAGACATAAAAGATTAGAGCTAGAGAGTCCTATCAATTTAGAGGTCGCCCTTCACTAAGTTCCAAAGTATATAGAGTTGGGGAAATAGGCTAGGCCAAAACTATGGTGCCCACTCACTATGCAACCTCCAATGCTCATGTGGCCTCTTTATGATATTAATGGTGATAGACTTGACAAGCTGGAGGAGGACAATAGAAGGGAAGATTGGGAGAGAACATGAGGATTCTACTACACCTTCAAGAGTAGCAAGAAAGGAAGGGCTGAAGTTGGGGAATTTAGATAACTGACTAGAAAATGCAATGCTTGAGGACAAGCATCAGTTTACTAGGTGGCAGATGATGAGGCTAATTATTGCCTCTATTTTATGATAGTTTTAAACACTCTATTTTACTTCCACTAAGACATTTGTGAACTCATGTTTACTTGAATGGATGATTAACCTATGGGTAGATAGTATGTTATATTTTGCCAATATTATATATATAATGTAGTATTTCATATAACCATCAGAATGTGTGTTCTCATATTTCAATTTAATTTGATAATTCTTATTTGCAAATATCTCTACATAATAACTAACATGTTAGCAAAGGAAGCTAAAGATGGTCAAAAGTATTCAAAGGGAAACATTGAAGATAATCGAGGAGAAAAAATGTTAAGCTATAGTGGAAAGAGTCATTATGGCACCAAGGGACATAGTCGCTAATATGGAGGAGCTATGAAGAACTATTATATTTCTCTACATTTATTAATGTGACAGAGCAGTTGTCAAGACTTTATTATTCCCGCCTTGAGCTGTTATCTTTTCTTATTTTTTCTCTGGCAGATTTGAAGTCATTTTGCTTTTCTTTTATGTTTTAGAATAAGCGTTGATCTTCTATTTATAGAGATCAAACCAATAGTGTTAAGAAGTTAGAAGAAATTTTATGACAAGAAACTGTTGACTCTTGCAATGAGTTGTTTCTATAGTTTCATGTATTGTTCTTGTCGATGTAAATAAGTATTTACTTATTACACTTACTTAATTTTACTTAGGTTAATGCATTATTTAATTATTTTGCATTACTTTATTATTTATTTAGGTGAGACACTTAGGATTTTGTGTACTCTCATTGAGTTACGCAACTCTAATTATGCACAGGAGTTTGCATCATTCACTGAGTTGTCATTTTGACAACACAATTATTCTCACTCCTCATTTAGCACATGTTGTCTACACCACCGATTTGCATGTTACACCATTGTAGGCTTATCCTCACATCATCACACTTAATTCTGTGCTTAATGGATGATAACCCATATCTGGTGGACATGTGCCTAGTTGTATGACTTATCATGTTGCTAACTTCTATGCATTCTAGAATCTCTCTAGAGGCCTTTATATACAGGCACTCCTAGTGTACTCTCAAGCTAACATATTGAATGAATATTGTCATTTCTATCATACTCTCTCTATTTTGGTCTACTGTGTGCTTGTGTTTGATTTCTTTGGTCTTGAGTGAATTCTAGCCTAAGCCAAATTCTTACATGGTATCAAAGCTGAGGGAGATTCTCTACACATAGCTGTTCGAGACCGTTCATGCTTTAGCACCTCGACACAAATCTGAAGGATCTACAAAAATTGGGAGCATCTAAAACTAGAGCTAACCTCACCATTGTGTCTAGAGCGTCAATTTGGTAAAAATCAACTATAAATTTTCCTATGTTGGGTAAAAGAGTATCATGAGGCAAAAGAAAATTGCAAATTGAAACTCGGAGGCCCCAATTTGTAGTTTGGGTATGGTCATTTTATTGATCTAATTATTTAATTGTTCAAATCTACATTTATTTATTATCTACAATTTATTTCTAAATTTGAATTTTTTTGGATTTTTTTAATAGAACAGGCAGAGAAAAAAAATTTGGCCAAATTGGGCTGTGACACCCTGGCTCGACTCTATAATTTTGGTGTGGTGGAATTTATTATTTGTAGGGCATCTATAATTAATCTGCAGGCTCCAATAAATTGTGAGTAGTACTACACCTAAGAAAGGCCAAACATACAAGTGCATTGGCCCAACCTAGTGACAAATCTTGATGGACGGTCTCATAAACACCGATGGATGGGCTCATTTCCTTCTTGTTTGCATTATATTTTGCACATGGTTGTTTAATTTAAAGAGCACACAATCCGCTCTCCCACTGAATGTAGGATTAAACCACTAAAGCCCTAGCACTCGTAAAAAGACCCTTCAACCTGCTAAGGTACACTTTGGCACAAAATTTTAAACTCTAACAATGACAGAGAAACTGTGGCATCATTGAAAGGTTTTTTGTCAAGCAGCAGCGATCCATAAAGTGTTCTTTGCATCATCCATGTGGAAACTTGACCCCACACACGTAGACAGAGACACTGCCAATTATGCACTACCGAAGCCACATCGCATCACTCATTGTCATCCCAGTTAGTGATCACACAACTAAAACATGGCAATACTACCACATTGATCGTATGCCCTATCAGCACCAACTCATCATTACAATCAACAGTTGTAGACTAATCTGCACTCTCCACATGGCATCTCGAACACCTTTACTACTAGCATAATTTGTTCTTACGTGGAAGCCACATCAGCCTAGCAGTACACCTATGTCAATAGGACATGTAATCTATTTGTACAACATGTCAGCGTATGGCCCTGCCACATTACCCAGGGAGGCTATTTTCTACTGACATCATCAATCTATTATCTTAAAATTGATGGCCATCTAGCCGTCAAATTTAACCCCATCATTCACTAATGCAACCCCTCTCTAGATTGATTTTGATTTTTGCAGTCTGACTTTGGGATGCCATAACTTAGACATTCGAACTCCAAATCAGGTGCATTTTTTTTGAAATTGGGTAGAATTTTCTAAACTTTCTAGTGGTGCAGTTATTTTCTAGTTTTGGTGCACTAATTGTTCAAAAATTATATTTTTTGGCAACTATACCTGGATAATCCTACATTTTTCAACTTCAAATGCTCCGTATGGGCACATTTGGAGTCAAAAATAGGTTCTATTTTTTTTGAAAGTGTGTTATTTTTTGTCTATTTTCTAGATCCTCACTTAGATTATAGGGTTGTGTGGACAAAAATGTCACTTTCAGCAATAAGTCCTTTCTTTGCTTTCTAATTCTTTAAAATTGTAGCACATTGTAAAGTTCTAGATTTCTAATCCATTAAGAGGTTGTAACAAGAAAAATTAGAAGTCCACAAAGGCCAAAATTGGCAAGTGGCCCATTGTAATTGCACTAGTGATAAAGTGCCCAAAGCATCTATTTTGAGGGTTTTCTTAATTTAGTGAAAGGGGGGGTGTTCTTGGTGTTGTGTTCTCTCTTTTCTACACTTTTCTTTCATTCTCTACATTATGGGGAACTTTAATCTTCCTAAATTAACTCCTTATAACTATGCTACGTGGTCAATCAAAATGTGGTATCACTTAATGCATAATGGAGTTTCACAATATGTAGATGGTACTCTTCCTAAACCAGGAGGTGATTAGGCATTAGAAAGTGATATTTCAGCTTGGGTAGCAATGGATAAAAAAGCCCTAGGTGATATATGTTTGGGGGTAGATGATAAGATCGTGTATCAAATCAAGAAGTGTTTTATATCCAAGGAAGCTTGGGGTACCCTCAAAAACCTTTATAGTAAAGTGTGTGAAGAGGATGTGTTCAAAATTGAAAATGAGCTTGTCTCCTTAGATCCTAAGTCATATGACTCAATAGAGGATTTCATCATCAAGGTGAATGAACTAAGGACAAAGCTTACTAATTGTAGCAGTTTAATCAAAGATGATAGACTGATTTATCTCATACATAACAAGTTGCCATCAGAGTATTCCACATTTGTATCTTCTTTTAACACCTCAAAGACTATCTTAGGGTCTACCTATAAGAAAGTCACTTTTGATAAATATGCTAAACTGTTTGATGATGAAGAAAAGAATTTAAAATCAATGGGGATTCTCAAAACACCTCAATCTAAATCATTGGTGGCCAATAATGAGGGTTCTCAAAATTCAGTTGGACAGTCTTCAAATAAAGGGAAGGGTAAGAAGAAATGGAAGAAAAAATCAGAGGATACAGAAAAGACATAACCACAATCCAATCAACAAGGCAAGTCCTCAAATTCCAACAAGAAGGGGGACAATAATAAGGAGAAGAAGAAGTGCACATATTGCAAGAAATTAGGTCATGAAGAGCATGAGTGTTATATTTAAAAGATTGATGAGTTGACCAACATCATGAAGAAACATAATGTTCCATTGCCCAATGCTTATAAGGATAAAGGATCATCTTCAGATTTCAAGGGCAAAGGGAAAGCACTCATGGAAAATTCAAACTCTTCAAAGGAATGGATATTTGAATCAGGTGCCTCATATCACATGGGTTCTTCAATGGAGTTTTTTTCCTTCAATGAAGCACTCAAAGGTACCACACATCTTCATGGGGAATGATAGTAAAATGGAAGTTAAAGGGAAAGGAAACATGGAAATGGAAAATGGAGAGTTTTAAGATGTTCTCTATGTTCCAAACCTAAGTTCAAATCACCTATCAATCTACCAAATCACTCACCTCAGAGATGGACATAGAGTTGAGTTCCTTATAGACTCAGTAAAAGTGTATAGTCTTAAAGATGATTCCTTGGTTGCAGTGGGGAAAGTGAATCATAACAAGAGGTTGTACTCTTTCTCTCATTTTGTACCCAAGTCTCCTTCAAAGGCCTTGTTATCACAATCTAATTCAAACATGCAATCATGGCATGAGAAGTATTGTCATCTTTACTTCCTCTACCTTTAGCAACTTTGCACAAACCATATGGTCAAAGGTCTACCTCAAATCAACTTTTCCAAAGGTGAATGTTCAACAAATTCAGTGGATATGCATCCAAATCTAGGAAGTTACAAAGAAGGAAGTCTTCAAGAGAACTAGGTGTTCTATATATGGTTCACATGCTATAAGTTGGTCCTTTTGCATTTAGCCAAGGTCGCTGCATGCTCACTTTTGTTGATGACTTTTCCAGATATACTTGGGTTTACTTTCTTCATAGTAAAAAATGAAGTGTTGGACAAGTTTCTAGACATAGAGACTCATGTAAAAATGAAATCCAGAAAGGCCATCAAAGTTCTCTAAATGGACAATGGAAGTATGTATGTGAATAGAAGATTAAAAGGTTTTTTGCAAACTCGAAGGCATTGATCTTCAAACTCTAGAAAAAGGTGTGAAAGTAGGCACCTTATATCTTTATACAGGTCATATTTTTCCTTCTACTTTGATTGTTTTAGAGAAAAATGAATGTTCAAGAACAATTGTTGCAGTTGAGCAGGAGAAAAAATAGTTGCTATAGATTCTGATATAGCGTTGTGGCACAACAGACATGGGCACATGAGTGAGAAAGGTATGAAAGTACTTCATTCAAAGAAAGTTTTACCAGGTTTGAAATTTGTTAATATGGGTTTTAGTGAAAGTTGTGTGTATGGAAAACAAAAGAGAGTGAGTTTTGTAAAGACTAGAAAGGAAAACAAAAAGGAGAAATTAGAGCTTGTGCATACAGATGTATGGGGACCAGCTTAGGTATCTTCCCTTGGTGGCTCTCATTATTATGTTACATTTATTGATGACACAACTAGAAAAGTATGGGTTTATTTCCTTAGACAAAAATCTGATGTATTTCAAACTTTTAAGAAATGGAAATGCTTGGTTGAAAATGAGACTAGTAAGAAATTAAAATGTCTCAGATTTGATAATGGTGGTGAGTATTGCAGTCATGAATTTGAAGATTATTTCTCCACTAATGGTATTCATAGATAGAAAATTGTTCCAAGGAATCCACAGGAAAATGGAGTGGTTGAACGCATGAACAGAACTATAATGGAGCATGCAAGGAGCATGAGGTTGCATGTTGGGTTTCCCTTACACATGTGGGTGGAGGCTCTCAATACTGTAGTATATTTGATTAATAAAGGTCCCTCTACTCCTTTGGGCTATGGTATTCTAGAAGAGGCATGGACTGGTAAGAAGGTGAGTTATTCTTTTTTAAAGACCTTCAGTTGTGAAGCTTTTGCTCATATAGACTCTAAAAATAGAACCAAGCTAGAAGCTAAATCAAAGAAATGTGTCTTTGTTGGATATGGAATTAATGAATTTGGTTATGGGCTTTGGGATTTTGAAAATCATAAAATTGTAAGAAGTCAGGATGTCATATTCAATGAGAAAGTGTTGTACAAAGATCTGTTGCAGTAACATGAGAAGAAAGAAGATGATTATGTAGTGTTGGATGATCTTCCAAAAGCTGATGTTCCAGCCATTCCTCATGATCTGCAACAACCGCAACAAAAAATACCACACACACCAGCGAATGTTAGATGGTCAACGAGGAAAATTAGACCTCCACAAAGATTTTCTCCCTCTTTGTATTCTATTTTACTTACTGATGCTGGTGAATCTAAAAGTTATGATAAAGCTGTTCAAGTGGATACTAAGATTCAATGGGAGTCTGCAATGAAAGATGAAGTGGACTCTTTGCTGAAGAATAAGACATGGGATTTGTGCAAGTTTCCTACAGGTAAAAAGGCTTTACAGAATAAGTGGGTTTACAGGTTGAAAGAAGAGGAAGGAGGTAAGAAAAGATTTAAGGCCAGGGTAGTTGTAAAATGATATTCACAGAAAAAGGGAATTGATTTTGATGAGATATTTTCTCCTGTTGTTTAAATGACTTCTATTCGTACTATTTTAAGTCTTGTTGCTACTGAAGATTTGCATTTAGAGTAGTTGGATGTTAAAACAACCTTCCTTCATGGTGATTTGGATGAAGAAATATATATGGCTCAGCCACGGGGATTTGAGGTCAAACGTAAGGAGAACTTAGTGTGCAAATTGAAGAAAAGTTTATATGGCTTGAAGCAAGCACCTCAGCAATGGTATCTAAAACTTGACAAGTTTATGCATGAGCATGGCTATAACATGTGCCATTTAGATTATTGTGTTTATTTTAAGAGGTTGGATGATGATAGCTACATTATTTTATGTTTATATGTTGATGATATGCTTGTAGTTGGGTCTAACATGGATCATATTAAGGGGCTGAAACACCAGTTAGCACATGCATTTGCTATGAAGGATTTGGGGGCAGCAAAACAAATCCTTGGTATGAAGATTTGCAGAGATAGGAAGAACATAACATTGATTCTATCTCAGGTTGATTATGTTGAGAAGGTGTTGCAACATTTCTCTATGGAGAATGCTAAAGCTATCAGCACACCTTTACCTAGTCATTTGAAATTGACTAAGGAGTTGTGTCCTAAGACATAGGAAGAGGAGGATAAGATGTCCAAGGTACCCTATGCTTTAGTTGTAAGAAGCTTGATGTATGCTATGGTATGCACTAGGCCAAATATTGCCCATGTAGTGGGAGTCGTTAGCAGGTATATGAGTCATCCAGGATTTGAGCATTGGAATGATGTCAAGTGGATTCTCAAATATTTGAGAGGAACATCCAATAAATGTTTACACTTTGGGGGCTCTACTACTGATTTACAAGGCTATGTTGACTCATATTTGGCAAGAGACATTGATACCAGGTAGATTACTATAGGTTATGTCTTTATTGTTGGTGGGGCAGCCATGAGTTGGGTTTCTAGGTTACAGAAGATTAATGCTCTATCCACTACAGAGGCAGCCAAGGAGATGATATGGCTTTAGTTCTTCTTGGAAGAATTGGGACATCCTCAGTAGGATAATTATTTGTTCACAGATAGTCAGAGTGTCATTCATCTTGCAAAGAATTCAACTCTGCATTCTAAGACCAAACACATACAGTTGTGGTACCATTTCATTCGATCAATTTTGGAGGATGGACAGTTAAAGCTAGAGAAGATACATACAAATGAAAATCTAGCAGATATGTTGACAAAGGTTTTACCAAGGGAGAAGTTGAACTCCTCTTTAGCTTAGGTTGGTCTTCTAGACTGACCATAAATAAAATAATAGTGGATTCCAAGGTGGTTTGATCCAATGAGAGCCCCATGTAGTAGTGGTATTACTATAGGATCAGTCTCCAAGTGGGAGATTTTTGTTTAGTGTGGAGCCTGATCAGTTCCCAAGTGGGAGATTGTTAGATTATGGTGACTGATCAGGAAAGTATTGTACATACTCCATAATTTTGTGGGGTTCGGGGCATCTCCCCAAAAAAAATTTGGTACTATTCATAGATTCACCATTCGTAGATTTTCCACTAAATTTATGGCTAATTTATGGCCAACATGTTATAACCCTAAAGTGGTTTAATACTTGTATAAAAGGGCTTAGGGTTAGGGATTGTTTCATAGTGTGATGCGAAATTGGTTCTTGCGGCAGTATTGAGCTGTAAGGGATTACGGATTGTAATTAGGTTGTAATCACTGGATTGTAATAAGATTGGACTTGTTGTTTGGTGGACGTAGCCTAGGGATTGGGTGAACCACATTAAATCTTGGTGTCTTGTGTTCATTTCTATGTGATCTATTATTTTATGTTATTGGTTATATTTGCATGTAGTTTTTATTTATGTTTGTGGTTTTATCCTAATAGATTACTCCATCCATCCATGCATCCCTATTCATCTCTATTTTGGGGGGAGGGTTTTTCCCATGAGATTTTCCCTCTTTCTCTGCTTTATGAGAGATTGCATCTTCATTATGTACATGGGTACCTAACATGGCCTAGTAGTTGGGACCCATCTTGCATTGCATCCTAGATTTTGTAAGCTTAAGGGCATTCCCCTAAGTTGCACTTAAGGGGGGGTGTCAATGTAAATAAATATTTACTTATTACACTTACTTAAATTTACTTATATTAATGCATTATTTAATTATTTTTCATTATTTTATTATTTATTTAGGTGAGACACTTAGGATTTTTTGTACTCTCATTGAGTTACACAACTCTAATTATGCACATGGTATCTACAACATAGGAGTTTGCATCATTCACTGAGTTGTCATGTTGACAATACAGTTATCCACACTCCTCGTTTAGCACATATTTTCTACACCACTGATTTGCATCCTACACCATTGTAAGCTTATCCTCACATCATCGCACTTAATTCTATGCTTAATGGAGGATAACCCATATTTGGTGGACATGTGCCTAGTTGTATGACTTATCATGTTGCTCACTTCTATGCATTCTAGAAGCTCTCTAGAGGCCTTTATATACAAGCACTCCTAGTGTACTCTCAAGCTGACTTATTGAATGAATATCGTCATCTATTTTGGTCTACTATGTGCTTGTGTTTGAGTTCCTTGGTCTTGGGTGAATTTTGGCCTCAGCCAAATTCTTACAACTCTCATGTAATGAATTTTTGGAACATAATGAAATAGCTCTTGATTTACATTCTATGTTAGTAGATTATTAGAAGCCAACCAAGGAGGCCCACTTGGGAGGTGGATTAGATTAGAGTAGTTTAGATTTGTTTTTAAGCATCTTTAGTATTGCAGGTAGAAGTTATAAGTTCCTTCCTATAGCATCATACTTTTTGAGTGTTCTTGTAGAATTTGTAAGAATAGTTATAGTAGATGGACCAAGTTTGAATATATCTTAGTATTTCATTGCATTTCTAGTATTCATTTAAGTAAAGAGTTAAGTGTGTTAGTTTCGTGTAGCACTAATGTAGGTTCTTTTCTTGCCTTTTACTTTCCTGTAGCATAAGAACAATGACTCATTAAGAAATCTAGTGCACATACTGTGCTGACCATTTCAAGTATACGTCCTTGGGTTGAAAAAATTAAATGCACCTCATGGTGGAGAAAAATAGCCCTTAGATTGAATATAGTATTCCTAAGTATGGCCTTCGGCATGATTATTATACGCCTATTGTGAGGTGTACCAGTTCCCTAGTTAGAGTGAAATAAGAAATAATCATACCCCCTAGGCAGAAAGACTAGGGATGCCTTTGCAAAATAAATGTCTTAGAAAAGATATCTTGAACATAGTATAATAGAAAATAGAAAGAAACAATACCAATTAAGGAAAATAAAAGGCCTAATGGATCCCAGGAGATTGGATGAAAATAAACCTCTTGCCCCCTAGTCCAAAGACAAGAGGAGAAGAGATCTATATTATATCCAAAGGAGGGGAATCTCCTATATCAAAATAATGAGGAATTATAAAATTTCATGAGAGTGAGATATAATTCCTAAAGCAGCTCATTCATGAACATACAATTTGAAATGTCTACAATTAGTGAGTAAGTATGTATTATAATAATGAAAAAGGAAATTTGTACTTGGATAAGGAATCTTTTGGTATAGGTTTAAAGATTTATTTTTTGGAATTCATTAATTTAATATACACATGTTTAGCCACCTCTTGATGAATATCAGAGTTATCTAATGTAGGTGTAGGGAGAAGTTTATGAAGAGGAAGAGGATGATTAACATCACCATCCTTAGATTGAGATTTTGAACAACCAACATCATGAAAATTTGGTTTAGAAGGTATATGAACAGGATGCTTAATACCATGCTCATTAACTCCAAGCCCTAAACCTTTATAACCTTATTTAGTTATCATATTATATCCTATACTATACATATCATGTAAAGCTTCTACAAGAGGTAATTGTTTATCATACTCATGAGAAAAAGTTGTATAAGATGGAAGAATAGGTTTGGAAGAATTTTCTTTACTCTTTCCTTTAATATCATCATGAATTGGAGGAGAAGGTAAATCAAAGAATTCTTTCACATCTACATCCTGAACTATGGCTTGAATTTCATCATAAGAAGAACAAGGATTAATAGATGGAGATCTAGGCATCGGATTAGGAATAATAAGATTCAGATTAGGAAGACTATGAGATGGTGTATCATCAACCAAATCCTTCACATAATACAAAAGAATAATAAGTCTACCAAATGAATCTTTAATGAAAGTTTTAAATGTAGGAAGATTAGTATCGGTCAAATTAATAAAATCATAAGCAAAAATAAACAAAAGATCATGAACATAATAAAATGAATGATACTCTCATAAACATCATAATTATGATAAAGAGATGTTAAAAGAAGGGTAATAAGGAACATAACTACACACCAAGGCATCTTCATAATCTTCACAGTAAATGAAATGCAAGAAATGTTTGTGTATTTTACTTAATATTCTTTTTTTTTGTATTATTGAATTTTAAAAATGCAAGAGCAGAAACAAAATATAATATTAATGCAAGAAAAGAACTAAAAAATATAAAATAAAATTTAAGCAACATAATATGGCATCTAATTCCACAAAATATAAGGGTTAATCATGTCGAGTTCACCAAAATGAATAGGAAGAAAAAAGGACCTATCCTCAACCCAAAATTCCCCAAAAGGAATTATCCAAATTGATTAGCCACAACAAAGTGATCAATGCACAAATGGATCAAGCAATGGAGAATATGAAGAAAAGAATAGATCCTATGGACTATGCTATTTGATAAGTGTAAACTTAAATCTTAAATAGATAAAAGATAAATACTAACCTTGAAGTAGGATAAATCTGGAAAATGTTGATTTCTAATGTTTATGTATAATTTCAGGGAACTTTGCAACTTCTTCCAGACTGAAAATACTGAGACTGAGAAAACCCAAAAACCATTTATCCTTTTGAAGGGAGGTCGACCTTGACCCAAATAGAGGGGCACAATCTTGCCTTAGGGCCCAAAAAGTTGACCTTGACCTATACTACTTTGAAAAAAAATTGGTCTATGGATCTCACAAGTTCAATGAAAAGGGTATCCAAACTTGCACTTTAATTCATTTTTCCACACTTGTATATATAAGAAAAATGGTTTTGTTCTTTGGATGAGGGGTTTGCCTTTATCAAACCTAGTTTTCAAATCAACCTTAATAATGGAATTGAAATAAGGAATGCTAGCAAGTAGTATAAGTAAATCTAACAATGAATCTATGATATTTAATAGATATAAAATTGTATTTGAAATGTAAATAAGCATATTGATATGAAAGCTTGAACATAACATTAACAAATGTAAATCGAAACCTCCATGATTGTATGCTTAAGAATCCACCTTGATAGAAGAATGAATAAATATTGAAGATAAACAAAGGATCTTGAAGGAAGATCACACCACCATGATGATTAGATCTAGGGTTTGAATGATGAATCTTGAATGCTTCAATCCTTGATCTTCAATGGAAAAATTGAATACTTGAATGATAAAATCATTGATAATATCTCCTTATGAATATTAATTAATTTCGCATAGTAAGTAGATAGTTTTTCATGTGTAATAGATCCTGGATATCAACTCGGAAGTGGGAAAAAGAAACTTTCTAAAGCCTGATATCCCGAAACTCCTAGAAATTGAAAGTTGGACCTTGGGTCAAGGATGAGGTCAACCTTGCCTTAGGTCAAGGTTGAGGTCATCCGTGACCTAGGTTAGGGTTGAGTTTGACCTTGACCATCTAGGTTGTCCTTGACCCAGAAAGTTAAAGTCCTTAGAGTCACAGAGAAAGTTGTCAGAAATAGGCTAGAAATAAAGAGAGAGAAGCAAAACAAGGGGAAAATAGCCAAATCCATGCAAAAACCTATTCAAGGCACTTGACATGATCCTAAGCCACTTACTTGGAGAGCCAAATACTCTTAATATGGAATTTCTTCCTTTTTTAGATGATACAGATAGGTCTATTGCTCTCTTTCCAAATGCTTAAGTGTATTAGAATTTTATCTATAACTTCTTCGCTTTCCTTCTTTAAGATAGTCTAAGTATCACAATTTGATTTTCTATTGAAATTATCTCCTACTTATCAATTAATGAGATTAAGGGGCTTTCTAATGAATGGTTCATCAGGCACAACACTTGGTGAAGTTTTTGCAAATGGGGATGCAAACTTTGAGTTTAACCATGGAGGAAACTTTGTAGTTAGTGTGCTCAAGCTGGAGTAGTAATGAGATGGGTGACCTCTCAGGAAGTCCCAATGCTTCACCCCTATGAGAATCACCTAGATCTAATGAGTTCTAAGTGTTCCATTTATTCTCATGAGAGATGGATTCATGGTGAATCACTACTAATGAAATATGGGTCAATGAGTTTGACTCAAAATCACATAGTTAAATCCTGATAGCAATATCATAATTTGACTTGCTGTGGAAATTATCTCCTACTTATCAGTTAATGACCTTAAGGGGATTTCCAATGAATTGTTCACTAGGCACAACACTTATGAACATTTTTCAAATGGGGTTTCAAGCTTTGGGTTTAACCATAGAGGAAACTCTGTAATTAAGTGTGCTTAGGCTAGAGTAGTACTCGTATGGGTGACCTCCCAAGAAGTCTCAATGCGTCACCCTTGTGAGCATCACCTAGATCCAATCAGTTATAAGTGTCCCATTTATTCTCATGAGAGATGGATTCATGTTGAATCACTACTCATGAAAAATGGGTCAATAAGTTTGACTGGAAATCACATAGTTAAATCCTGATAGCAATATCTCAATTTGACTTCTTGTGGAAATTATCTCCTACTTATCAATTGATGAGCTTAAGGGGATTTCTAATGAAACTTTCATTAGCCACAACATTTGGTTAAGGTTTTAGAAATGGGGTTTCAATGTTTGGGTTTAATCATGGAGGAAACTTCATAGTTAAGCGCACTTATGATAGAGTAGTACTGGGATGGGTGACCTCCTAGGAAGTCTTAGTGTTTCACCCCTATGAGCATCACCTAGATCCAATAAGTGCTAAGTGTTCCATATATTCTCATTAGATATGGATTCATGCTGAATTACTACTCATGAAAAATGGTTCAATGCATTTTGTATATGAGCAATGTTAGTATGCTAATAGAAACCAAATTTAAATAAAGCTTCTACAAACTAAACAAAATTCATAAACTTCAAGATAGACTAAGATGAGCTCTCAATTGAGAATATGAGCCATTAATGGGCTCTCTCAATAAGAATATTTCTTATTGAGTGGCTTTGTCTAAATAGATAGGATGTATGCTCAAGCTTATGCTTCAAAAAGGGCTTCAAATGGAGTTGGAATTTGGGTGTGAGTGTATGGTTTTGATGTAAAATGGCTTCTTAAAATGGAATTATGACTTTACTTCATGGATTGTGTTGTTTTGCAAAGGGGAAGGATCCAATTTATAGGCAAGAGGCTTGAGGGATTGAGGGCTAAGATGCAAGGATGGGAAAAAGCTCATGGAGGGCTCAGATTCCATGAGAGGAGAGCACATGGATTGTGCTTCCTTACAGCCAATCAGGGAGTGACACATGTCATAGGGTGAGAGGATGGAGGAAAGGGGAAGGATGAGTCAACAAAGGAGGCTCAAGGGATAAAATCTTCATAAAGACCCTCATAATGGCTTGTAAGAGCAATAAAAGGGCTTTGGAAGAGTCATTTATGGCCTAGTGGGCTTCATAAAGTTTTATGGTTGGGATATTTTGAGGGAGATGAGAGGAATTTCGACTTGGGCTTGATTAGGAAGGTTTTAAGCTTGCTTAGGCTTGTGCAAATGATTAGAGGATGGATCAGGATGGTTTAGGATTAGCTTAGGGATAGGTAAGTGGATGGCATTTAATGAGGGTGGGTGAAGGAGGAGATATTTGTTAACTTTGGCTTGGGTTAGTAAGTTTTAACCCATGTTTAGGGAATCTGACAAGGTTAGGAGGGGATTAGGATTAGGTTTAAAGACATCTTCTAGAAGAGTCTAGACTTTGGATGAGAATAAAGACTTTCTAGAATAGTCTAGAACTTCCTAGGATGAGGATGAAGACTTTCTAGAAAAGTCTAGAACTTCTTAGGATGAGGATAAATTAGATTTTTAGGAAATAAATAAAGTTTTATTTATTTCAAGGGTTTGGGTTGAGGAGATATTTATTAAAACTTTTTTAATAAGCATGAGGATTAATATTTAATCTTAATTAAATATTTTGAGTTGGGATTAGGGGTAGGAAATGATGGGATTAGCCTTTAATCAAAATTAAAGAAGGATTAGAAGATTTTGGAAGAGGTTAGTGGTCTTAAGGAAATTGGCCAAGTTTTGGGCAAAAAATAAATTTTTTATTTATTTTGGGTTTTTTGGTCAATTTATTAATTAAATAATTAATAAATAAGGAAATAATGTTTAAATAAGATTTAAACATTTTTGGGAGGGATTCCTTAATTAAATATTTTTAATTAAGATAAAGGGATTTAATGGCATAAGAATAAATTAATTAATTAATTAATTAATTAATTAATTAATGATGATGTCATCAGGAATTTTTCAAAAAATAAAAATACTTTATTTTCTAAAGGTTTGTAGGTGTCTACATTTTGCCCCTATTTGATGTGATGCCGCAAGTGGCATGGCATCAAAGATAAGAAAATAAGATGCCCAAGGCTAGAGCAGAAGAGGAGAGAATGGACTGCAAGATGCCCCCTCAAGAAGGTAGTGGGAAGAGAAAGCGAGGCTCGACGACTTCTTGAAAAGTACAAGAATTTGAGATGAGAAAGAAGACTCAGATTGGCTTAAGAGAAGAGGTTTAGTTAGCTCAAACTCTCACTACGGGAGAATGATAAAGGGAGAATCAGAGGCACAAGAGGAAGCAACTTAAGATCTCAAGGATTGTCGAGGATGAAGGAGCAGAGCACTATAAAAGGAATCTAGGATGGGGAGATGGATGAGGTGATTAAAAAGCTAATGCAATAGGATTTCAAAGAGTCAGATTGGTGGAAGACGGGTTTCGGAGATCCCTAGGACTAGGATTGTGGATCTTGAAAGATGAGACTTGGTGGATTGATTTGGATTGGTGGATCCCTAAGACTAGGATTGTGGATCTCTAAAGTTAAAGGTGAGGAGTGATTAAAAGAGATACTGATGCATAAGCTGGGGTAGGAGAGACGAATGCTAGATATGGATGGGGGATAATGGAGATGAAGGAAAACCATTGAAGCTTTTTGAGCGAGGGGATACTTCAAAGAGAAGTACCATCATGTAGTTGAGCACTAGTTTTGCTATAGGACTATTGGTTAATTGCCAAGGCTACCAAGAACATCAAGGCCTTTTCACCAACTATCTAGAGGAGTGACGAACTGACTCAAAAAAAACATGCAAGGATTGCCCCAGCATCACACATGAATCTCGAAAGAATCAGAGTGGAATTGACACTGGGTAACCCACAAGCAGAAAAGAAAAACAAACAAAAGACTTGATCAAGACCTTACACCCAGATTGCCCCATTTGCAGTATACCATGATATGGAAGATCGTGGCAACTTTGAGGAGGGAACAAAAATATTTTTTGGAAAAGATACTTCAAGACCCAAAAGGGAAGATTCCAAATCAAAAGAAAGTGAAAATCCAAAAGAGAAACATTTGCCAACGAGATGGGTAGGACGAGGTACTAACGGACCAAGATCAGATATGAGGAAAGCTATATCCTACAAGGATCTATCGAAGAGCACCTAAGCTGGTGGATCTGGATGAGTGATGCATCTAGCAAGCTGAACTAAGAAGGATAACACTTTGGTGATAGGAGATCTAGCTAAAGGATGCATTGGAATAGCTAACCAAGGGTTGTGCGATGCGTGCAAGATGTTGAGCAAGGACAATCTGACATGAAAACTAGATAGATACAATGGTACTAAGCTAAAGAGGATGTATAAGCTGATGGACCAAGATATGTTATAAATGTACAAGGTTGTTCATGTTTGGGTTTTTTGAGATGAAAATGTTTGTGAAGGGTGGGATGTCTACAATAGTTTATAGGCAGATAGGTAGATGGTTTGTGAAAAGCTTAAGGAAAATGGGATTCTTTGTGTGCATGTGATAGGATACAAGCTAGGATACAAGATTATTTACAAGCTGGAATATGGTACAAGCTTTGGACAAGATTCAAATATACAAGGTATGATACAAGGGATGATACAAGATTTACAAGCTAAGGTATAAGATTTACAAGTTGAGGTACAAGATTTACAAGCTGTACAGGAGGTATTTACAAGCTCCAATAGATTTTGGATATTTGGTTGGAACACCAAGGGAACAAGCAGGTGTTTTATGGGATGGTGGGTGAATGGATGAGGGATAGGATAGTGATAGATAATGGATTAGTCTTAGTACACAAGGTGCCTGAATTACCAGGTTTTCACCAAGGTACCTATCCAAGGCACTTGAATTGCCAAGTTTTCACCATTGGACGCTTGTTTCTCTTCACTATTTTATTTTTTTATTTTTTTTCAAAAGTTGGGTATACCAAGGATTTTCAAGCATAGAACTTCTTGAGATGAATGATTTTAGTAGGATCATTCAAGAGTTCTCCTTCGGGTGTAGATAGCTGATAGGCTCCAGAGCCAAAGGATGCAGTGACAACATAAGGACCAAGCCATGTAGGTTCAAACTTGCCTTTCTTTTCTCAATCTGCTTGGACTTTCATGTTTTCTTTAAGGACCATGTCACCTAGCCGAAAGTGTCATGGAAGCACCTTCTTGTTGAAATTCCTTTTGAGATGAGTTTGATAGATTGTGAGATGATCATAGGCTTGTTGTCGCTTCTCGTCTAAGAGATCTAGCTGGGTGAGCTGAGCTACTCTGTATTCTTCATCTGATATTTGCCCTTGCAAAGATATGTGCAAGGAGGGAAGTTCAACCTCTATAGGTAGTACTTCTTCAGCACCATAGACTATGGAGTATGGAGTTGTGCCTGTGGATGTACGAAAGGAAGTTCGATAGTCCCATAGGGCTGGATTTATTTGTAGATGCCAATTGCGACTGGAATCATTGACAACTTTCTTTAGGATTTTGAGGAGGGTTTTGTTAGTTGCCTCTGCCTAACTATTACCTTGTGGGAAATATGGGCTAGAAAATTGATGATGGATGCAAAGGGAGGTGCATAATTCTTCCATGTTGAGATTTTCAAAGTTACCTCCGTGGTCGGTGAAGATGGTGGATGGGATGCCGAAGTGGCAAACAATGTGGTATAAGATGAACTTGGAGACCTGAACTCCTATAGCTGAGATGAGGGGGACTGCTTCCACCCACTTAGTGAAATAGTCTGTAGCTGTTATTATCCATTTATGTCCATCAGATGAGAGAGGTGTGATAGTTCCAACTAGATCAAGGCCCCAACAAGTGAAAGGCCAATGTGGTGCAATAGGCTGTAGATCTTGTGCTAGAGCGTGCATAAGATTTGCATGCTACTGACATGGGAGACACTTTTTGAAAAACTCACAGGATTCTTCTTCAATGGTAGGCCAATAGTAGCCTACTCTAAGGATTTATTGCACTAGGACAATACCACTCGTGTGGGCAATGCAAAGTCTAGAGTGTAGTTCTTTTAACTCCATCATGGCCTCATTTTGGTCTAAACATCAAGAGAGAGTATCGTGATAACCCCAATGATATAGGGTATTGGCTATGATAACATAGTAGGAGGATTTTTGGATGAGGTTTTGGCATTGGGTACGTGTGAGGTGAGGGGATATGATACCATCATTAAGGTAAGCATGAATCTCATGGTACCAAGGGGATTGGGGACCAACCAAGACCTAACTTTGATTCCCACTTATGTGCATCAATGGGGCATTGCATGCCTCTTTCTTCTGGTCCTAGACCACCACCTTGATAGTTCCATTTGTCAATGATGAGCTTATGTTCTTGTGGACACTTCTAGCTGAAGTGATCAAAGCGTGCTTGATTTCTTTGAAGTGCATCCTTATGTAACCAATTGTTGATATCTAGAGTGAGCTCCTCATAAAGAGGGATTTTTGAGGATACAAAGTTTGTTGGGCCAAACTATTTGTATTGAGGAGGTGGAATCTCCTTAGCTTTGTGACATGTCAGTCATCCATGGGAATGTGGATCAAGTGGGAGTGCCCCGACAGCAAATGCATCTGATAGACTATACTCTCCACAGCCTTTGTTATTGATCTTCATAGTAAATAAGGTGGAGGCAAGGATGGTTTCTGGGTCATTACAAGTGTGGGATGAGCTGGCGATGGCTATGCCAATATCAATTCTAGGGAAATGGTTTGTATATGAGGCTTCAACCGCATTGCAGTAAGCAAAGGGTTCTAGATTGGCATGGATGGTTACCTCAGTGCCCTGATGTGGAAATTTGATGCACTTATGGTAAGTGGATGGAACAGCTTTCATGGCATGAATCCATGGGTGACTGAGGAGGATGTTAAATGGTAGGTTTAGATCAATAACATGGCAGAGTGTCTCTTGGATTACTGGCCCAACCTTGATTGGCAGCAAAATAGTTCCTTCTATCATTCTTTCCAAGTTGTCATAAGCTTTGATGGTGATAACCTCACTGATGATATCTTCCTCAGTATACCCAGCTTGTTTTATGAATTTTAGGGTGCAAATATTCAAGGATGAACCATTATCTATCATTACTCTTTTCATGACAAAATTGGATACCATGATGGCTATGCGAAGTGGAAGGGTGTGGTCTGGCTCGACCACAGGTATGTCGATGGGTTTGAAAGATAGGGCACATGAGGAGGATAGGTGTCCAACAAGATTACAAAAATTAGTAGCATTGATATCTGAAGGGACACGAGATTCTATAAGGGCACTATCAAGGATGTTCTTGTACACAGGACTAGTGCAAAGGTGGTCTAAAATGGAGATTTGGGCTAGCATGTTCCCAAGGTGTTCCAAGATATTGTACTGGCTTTTTGATGGAGCTGATGGTGCTGGTGAAATGGGTGGGCCTATGATGTTAAATCGTGCTCTTCGAGTGGTGACTGCACACTCATTGTTTGGTCCTTGGATATTGATAACATTGACAGAAGGCTCTTTCTCAGATATACAACCTATAAGGCTACCATAGTCTATATAGGATGAAATGTGGTCATTGATCTTCCCATGCTGTTGGTTTGGCTGACGGTTGTTGGTGTTGTTGTTGTTGGTTTGGATAGGTGCTTTTCTAGGATTTTGATTGTTGTGAGGAGGAAAAGCATTTTGATAGATCTGTAAGCCTGCATTTGGAGAGGTTTGGGCACCAATAGTGATTTCCTTTCGATCAATGAGGTCCTGCACATAGTCTTTCAGTTTCATGCATCTGAGGGTGGTGTGACCTTTTACCCTATGAAATTCGTAGTACTCATTGTCTTTGTACCATGCAGCTTAGGATTAGCTTGGGTCAATTTGCTAGGTAGGAGGAAATTTGATGAGGTTTTCCTTGACTAATTTCTCAAAAATGACATCCAAAGGTTCACCAAGGGGTGTATAATTTCTAGGTGCAGGTTGGAATCTGGGCTTTTGCCCTGCAGCTACATTGATGTCATTAGCTCTATTGCTAGACCCTTGAAAGTTGGGTCTTGGATTATGGTTTTGATAGCTTTGGTTATTCTGTTGTTGGTAGTTGATAGCTTGTTGATTGTTTGATTGATATGGTGGGTTAGACTAATTTTGGGAAGGACCAACAATATTCACATGTCTGGTGTCAGCGATGCCATCTGTTGCAACGTGCTTGTTTTTGTTCCAATACCTAGACTTGTCATTGGAATGTGATTGATTTTGGTTGGATTCCTTGTAAATCTTGACCACACCATCTTTAATGAGTCCTTGCTCAAGGATCATTCCTTTCTCTTTGATGTCTTTGTAGGTCTACAAACAGTTCATGGTCATGTGGTGAGCCAAGCTGGGATGGGCATTATCAATAAACATTTTCAACAAATGGCACTCTAGCAAGGTACAAGATATGCAGGTGGTAAGGGTTTGCCTTCTTTGCAGATATTCAAGAAGCCTTTCTCCACCTTTTTGCTTAGTGTGGACAAGATCAACTACTGATAGCTCTGTTTCAACAAGATGGGCATATTGGGCTACAAATGCCTCAGACAATTCTGCAAAAATTTTAATTGTGCCATAGGGGATTCTATAAAACCATTCAAGAGCTGGTCTGGCCAAGCTTTTGGGAAAGAGACGCAAGAGGAAGATGTCATCATATGCCACTTCTTGGTAGTGCATGTAAAATTCTTTGATATGTGTGATAGGGTCTCCTTTTCCTCTGAATTTGTCAAACTTGGGTGTCTCAAAATGCTTGGGAAACGGTGTCATGGTAATGGCTCTGTCAAATGGGTAAGGACACACATTCTCAAACTTGAAGATTTTTGGATCATTTCCCTCTTGGATGTTCTTCAAAGCTATTTTCATGGCTTCCCATTCTGAATTAATGGGTGACATCTGGGGTGCCCCCAATGTAGGAGTGCCCTAAGGTAGGTATGTGCTAGATGGGCCAATGGAATATGGATGGCTTTGAGGTATGGGCTGGTAGGGATTGTACATGGCTTGGGAAACTAAATGGTGGATGATGGGTTGCTGAGGTGGAGGTGGCACATATTGCTGCATATGTTGCGAGGCTTACTACTGATATTGGATTTGAGGATGGGATTGAGGAACATAAGCTGGCTCTGGGATAAATGGATTGCTTTGTGGAGGTAAGGTATAAGATGGGTGTGAAGCTTGGGGAAAGGATCGGGGAGCTTGTGGAACTTGACTTTGTATTTGAGGAGTTTGACCAATATATGTAGGTTGTGCCCCATTTGGGAAGGTGTTTGCATGGCAAAAGAGGCCAATTAATTGGTAGTTGGTGGTGGTGGATTTCCTCCTAGAAGTGGCATAGAAAAATAGTTGGTAATAGGAGGTAATGGATTAGTTGGTGGTGGAGGTGGTGGGAATTGAAAGCTTGGAAATGGAACTGATGAGGTTTGATAGCTTGGTGGTTGGATTTGAAAGCTTGGTAGAGTGGTGGTAGGAGCTTGGGTCACTTGAGAGCTGGGCAGAACATTGGTAGTAGCTGGTGGGGTTTGATAGCTTTGTGGAGTGAGGGTAGTAGCTTGTGGATTTGTGGCTGATGGCACTGAGCTCCAAGGACCTGGTGGAAATGATGGAATTATGTTCTAAGCTGAGGTAAAAAAGCTGGGGGTGATGAAGGGTTGATTACTTGGCCCCATGGGTGGCATCCCTATTGTATATTGTTGAGGTTGGCCAAAGATGCTAGCATTGATTTGGGAGATGGGTGGATTTGGAAGGCTGGGTTGGAGAGCAACAGCAGCAACAGTGAAGGGAGTGAATGGTGAGGTGTTTTCGGCAAAGGGGGTTTGGGATGGAGTGGTATGGACCAATGTTGGAGTGGTGGTGGCTGGATTGGCTTGTGGAAGGGAGATTTCAACTTGAGTGGGGAGGCTAGTATGTTTGGGTCTGTTGAATCATATGGGGTGTGTTGAGGCTCTTCTTTTGGCACATATTGAGGATAATTTGAATCATAAGAGCCTATGGGCGTTGGGAGTTGCTCAAACAAGGGGTGAGATGTATCTGATAAAGGGGGAGGTCTTCCAAAGTTGAAGGCTCCAATGTTGTCCCTTCGAAAGTTAGCCATGATTGTTTCCTTATTTTTGTCTATAATGGCGTTCACCAATACTGCATTTCCTGGTTGGTTCATGAAAGCTTCAATGTCAATAGGTAATGGTATAGCATTCTCTGGTCTGAAGGATGGTTGAGTGCTCAAGGGGAGCAATGTTTTTGGATCCAAATGATAGGGCTCCATTGTTTCCTTCTTCTTCTTGCCTAAGTGAGTGACAGGTGGCATGAAAATGTAGAATGTTTCCTAGGGATGAGATGCAACAATGCTGATAGATGCAAAAGGGGGGAAGGCTTTTCTATGCAAAAGATTTCCTAGGTTGAGGCAAAGATATATGATAAAACCTAAGGAGGATTGAGTTGGGGATGCTAACTTCAAAGATATGTTGCCAAAGCACGAAAGGTCTGCTTTCCTATGTGCAAGCTTGGTGGTGATTATGTCAACTTAAGGATAGACTGATGATCCTTTAGGAAGAACACGAGATTGACCACTTGTGGATCCCAAACTTTAGCTCAAGGTGATGAGGGATAACAAGTGACAAAAGCTAGATTACCCTAGACAAATCTCTGTCAAAGGGATAACCTTGGTGAGGCTGGTGGATTTGAAAGATGTTAGGAATGGCAAACTTTTGGCAAGGTGACAACAATTTTGAAGGCTTGGATGTGAAGTTTTTGGATTGCTGGCTAAATGGTTTGGTTCTGAATGAGATGGATGAGCTAAAATGCTTAAGGGGATGACTAAGGATGGCTGGCTTACCTACAAGGATGATTCTAAAGTGAAGCTTATGCAAGAAGATGTGGAGAAATAAGGGGGTCTAATCATAGAAATCATGCCTAGAAGGTAAGGCATAAGCATTGTTAACTCCTGGATTTTGGTTAAATTGGATGGTGCAATCTAACCAGGCATCTTGAAGGGCTTCGTCAGCAACTTTGTCCTCTACTTTGTGGAGTTTGGCAATTCGAGGACTTGGTGTTAGTTCCTTTCTCTTGGCTGAAAGTTCTTGGTATGCCTGAGATAGTTTGAGTTTAACTTTGTGGAACTTTTTTTTGGGTTTGGGTTGTTCTGACATCAATTCCTGAATCTTCTTGGCTTTGAGAGATCTCATTTGTTTTGCTTCAACTTTTTCAACTTCTAGAATAGGCAGTGACTACACTAAGTATGCCCTAAGCTAGGATTGACCAAGTTTGGCAAACATTCATTCAACAAATAAAAAATCAAGCAATAGATAAGAACAAGCAGATAGAAGTTTTTGATTCTCAGAATGTGATACTTGCACTGAGGAGTGTGTATGTTTTAAAAATGTTTTGATTAGTCATTTCAAACACATTAACACCCTAGATGGTTGTTTACAAGGCTGACAGTTGGTTTAGCTAGGGAGTCCTCGATATACCCGAGGTACGTGAGGCTCAAATCCGTAGATGAAACCAAAAAGATGTCACACAGCCGAGAGGAGCGGTAACCCACTTCTCCTCTTTCACTTCTCAAGGGTATAAAGTTCCTTGAAGCTTAGCTCGAGTGACAAAATCTTGATCCCAAGAGAGGTGTCTTTCGATTCACCTCTCGGTTTTTATACTCTGCTGGAACGCTGGAGTTGAGGTCGTCCCAAGGGGTGATGAAATCCCCAAGCAAGCCTCCTAAAAAGAGAAACAAGGTTTTGGATCCTAATCTTATGCACCCAAGATGGCCTCGAAAGACAACAAGGGGAGAGAAGACTTGGATGACCTTGGGCTAAAAAAACATGCTTGTTCCTTTTCCAACTGATTCTTATGTGTGTTGATCTAGACTTTGCAAGCACTCATGTTTAAGAGACAATGTTCAATTCCAACTTTGAAATGCATCAACAAAGCAAAATTGAGCAAAGAATGAATACAAGAAGAAGAGTTAGGGTCAACAAAAAAGTAAACTTGCGCGCCCGGAGGCCCTCCACGTCAAGAATCAATTAATTTTCTTTAAGGCATTCAAGAGTTGGTGTGATTTTGTTTTTAAGCTCAAAACAAAGATGTGTGAGATTCAATTTCAAGTGTGCACGCGGAGGCCCTCCACGTCAATAGTTGTTCAATTTTAGTGCCCAAACTTGAAGTGTGATTGATTTAGTCTAGAGTTTTGGTCATTTAAGAATTTTGATAAAGTTAAAGCAAATGTTCAAAGACCAAATGAGTGAGTTAGATTGTGGAACATTTAACACCTTTTTCAAGTAGACCCATCCCCATAGATGGAATTGAGATTGCAACCAATGGTTGAATTGATGGGTGATTAGAAAAGAGGTGAGTCCAAGGAACTACTCAAATTGATTTTTGCATATTTTTATTTAACTTAACAAAGTTTTTTAAATGTTCAAAAATCAAACTTTGCCTAAATTGCATGTGGAAAAGAGATTTGTTTTGTTCAATTTTAAAAGCTCCAAATGAAGTGTTTGATATTGCAATGGTTAATTGACCTTTTGCATTCAAGATTGGATTTGTTGTTTTAATCATGCATTCATAAAAAAGAAAAAACTTGATTTTAATCCATGGCACTCAAGAGTGATTTTAGCAACATGCATTCAAAGACAAGTGATTAAACATTCAAGTTTTTTTTTTCTTTGAGCATTCAAGATTGAGATTTTGTGTGTTGTTTTAAAAACTTTGAAGTGCTTTGTTTTAACCTTAGATCATTCAAGATTGTTTTTGGACTCAAAACTGAAAATGACTCTTTGGACTTTGCTTTTCATTCAAAATTTTGTGTTCTAGTTTGCATGTTTTAAACCCAAAAATGATATTCCTAGATTGTTTTGATGCATGAAAAACCTAAGAAACATTCAAGATTTTGCAACAAGACATTTGTTTGGAACAAATAACAAAGCTTTTAGGACAATTTTGGAAACCATTTAGGACTCTTAGTTTTCATGAGATTTTTAAAAGAACTTTAAAATATTTGCAAATGAGGTTCATTTTATCCTTGATTGATGCTTTGAGTTTGATTTAGATTTTAGTGTGCACTTAGTGTTGATTTTGAACCTTTTGAAATGGAAACTTGAAGTTCTTTTTAAATTTCCAAAAATGAAGTGTTCCTAACTTTGCATGAATGCATCTAAAATCTTGATGTTGCAAGGATGCAAATGATTGGATTGGTTTAGTTTCACTTGTTAAAAGGCTTTTTTTTTTTTGCAAATTTTTAATTTTTTAATGGATTTAAGTATGATTTGGGGGTTCATTTTAAGCACTAAAAAGAAGTGTGTATGATTTTTCTTCCTTAAAAAAAAATGGCCAAGATCTCCCACAAGAAGAAGAAGAAGAAGTAGATGGAATAAGAAGAATATAGACAAGAAGAGGAAGAAGAATTCCAAGTGCTTTGTCCACCTATAAGCTTGAAAAATCTGCAAATACTATGAGATAGACTATGAGTTCCTTTGTCTTCTTCATGCTCATGTGGACGTACAAAACCAATTTATACAATCCTACCAATCACAAAAACAAGCAAAATTAGCCAAAATTAGCAAATGACATACAAAACTTGACTAAAAAAGCTAATGAAGATGACCCATGCAGGGTCCCACCGGGCATGCCAAAATGTATATGAGCAATGTTAGTATGCTAATAGAAACCAAATTTAAATAAAGCTTCTACAAACTAAACAAAATTCATAAACTTCAAGATAGACTAAGATGAGCTCTCAATTGAGAATATGAGCCATTAATGGGCTCTCTCAATAAGAAGCTCTCTTGTTGAGTGGCTTTGTCTAAATAGATAGGATGTATGCTCAAGCTTATGCTTCAAAAAGGGCTTCAAATGGAGTTGGAATTTAGGTGTGAGTGTATGGTTTTGATTTAAAATGGCTTCTTAAAATGGAATTATGACTTTACTTCATGGATTGTGTTATTTTGCAAAGGGGAAGGATCCAATTTATAGGTAAGAGGCTTGAGGGATTGAGGGCTAAGATGCAAGGATGGAAAAAAGCTCATGGAGGGCTCAGATTGCATGAGAGGAGAGCACATGGATTGTGCTTCCTTATAGCCAATCAGGGAGTGACACATGTCATAGGGTGAGAAGATGGAGGAAAGGGGAAGGATGAGTCAACAAAGGAGGCTCAAGGGATAAAATCTTCATAAAGACCCTCATAATGGCTTGTAAGAGCAATAAAAGGGCTTTGGAAGAGTCATTTATGGCCTAGTGGGCTTCATAAAGTTTTATGGTTGGGATATTTTGAGGGAGATGAGAGGAATTTTGACTTGGGCTTGATTAGGAAGGTTTTAAGCTTGCTTAGGCTTGTGCAAATGATTAGAGGATGGATTAGGATGGTTTAGGATTAGCTTAGGGATAGGCAAGTGGATGGCATTTAATGAGGGTGGATGAAGGAGGAGATATTTGTTAACTTTGGCTTGGGTTAGTAAGTTTTAACCCATGTTTAGGGAATGTGACAAAGTTAGGAGGGGATTAGGATTAGGTTTAAAGACATCTTCTAGAAGAGTCTAGACTTTGGATGAGGATAAAGACTTTCTAGAATAGTCTAGAACTTCCTAGGATGAGGATGAAGACTTTCTAGAAGAGTCTAGAACTTCTTAGGATGAGGATAAATTGGATTTTTAGGAAATAAATAAAGTTTTATTTATTTCAAGGGTTTGCGTTGAGGAGATATTTATTAAAAAAATTTTAATAAACATGAGGATTAATATTTAATCTTAATTAAATATTTTGAGTTGGGATTAGGGGTAGGAAATGATGGGATTAGCCTTTAATCAAAATTAAAGAAGGATTAGAAGATTTTGGAAGAGGTTAGTGGTCTTAAGGAAATTGGCCAAGTTTTGGGCAAAAAATAAATTTTTTATTTATTTTGGGTTTTTTGGTCAATTTATTAATTAAATAATTAATAAATAAGGAAATAATGTTTAAATAAGATTTAAACATTTTTGGGAGGGATTCCTTAATTAAATATTTTTAATTAAGATAAAGGGATTTAATGGCATAAAAATAAATTAATTAATTAATAAATGATGATGTCATCAGGAATTTTTCAGAAAATAAAAATACTTTATTTTCTAAAGGTTTTTAGGTGTCTAATTTGACTCAAAATCACACAGTTAAATCTTGACAGCAATATCACAATTTGACTTTATGTGGAAGTTATCTCCTACTTATCAATAGTTTAAGTACTTTCCAAAAGAAAACTAGAACTCAAAATGAAACCTATTCTAGTGACCCCATATTTACCTCTTGCAAATTTTGAAATGAAACTTTTCTAAATCTACAAAACTAATAAATTCTACAATATAATGGACCCAGATTTTCATTATCTTGTCCTCCTTGTCTCTGATTTTTTAAGAGACCTACTTGATGTTGTGTAAATTTTCCTTTCTTAAAAAAGTCCCCCCCCCCCCCCCCAAACCTCCACCATTTAGATATTTCACTTCATGTTATGATGGATTATTGCTCTTTTAGAATGACTTCGCTACAATTTTGGGAGGAGAGTATCGCCTTAGATGAAGAGAAATCACTGCTAACAAGAGAAGTTGTTACTGATTAATAGAGTTAAAATATCTTTTTCTTATGTTAAAATGAATTTGTGTGTCCTTAATATAGGTAATTAATACCTTGATGATATGTGTCCCTATGAAGGTTGACTTGACTAATTTAAGCTAGTAAAAACATTTTATTTAATCATTATATTCTTCCTACAGCAAGATTGACTTGTTTTTACATTGAACTGAAGGCATGTTTTTATCTTTTGATCTCTCAAAGCATATTCCTTTTCTTCCTTGGTCCTCTTCTTCATGGGGAAGAATTTGAGCATGAGGGAGGATTGATTCATCCTGCCATGCCTCAAGGAATTATCTTGATTCATCTCTAAACTTCAATTTCATTCTTCAAATTTTTTTCATCTTCCTCATTGCTCTATGTGAATTATGAGATCATTGATTATCTCCTTCCCTTTCCTCGCAACTTTGAGAGCCAAAAAATTTTCTATATTTTGTTAGAATTTTTGGATGATAGCTTTTACATGTGAGCTTTGGTTTTCTTTCATGTGGATACTCTATCACAACATGGAATAGAAGTTTGTTGGGTATAATACATACCCAAAGAGGCTTGCAAAGAGGTAGAAATAAATATTGTTCATTTACACATTTGTTTTATTATCATAAAAAGTGGAGATATTATATGTTTATTTCTCTATGAGTGAAGGTCTTATATGTTTATTCATCTTTAAAACACTACAAAAACTTGGGTGTTGTGTTATATTTTTATCTTGCAGATATAGTGGAGAATCTATTTCCAGCTTCATGTTGTGGATGTTATCATCACTACAATAGATCTATTCAAGGAGGTTGGATTAATAACTGCCAATACAACTCTTTATGTTCTTGCTCTTGATTATCCAGTAGAAAAATTTGCTTGTTATATCTCATATGATGGTGCAATATCTCCCATCATTTTCTACTCTCTTGTAGAAACTTTTGGCTTTTCCAAAAAATGGGTAACGTTCTACAAAAAGTTCAAAATAAAGAACAAGAAACCCTTTATGTATTTCTCCAAAGAAAATGAGCCATCTATTCTTGATTTTGTCTGAGAATGGTAAGATATGAAGGTGATGATGATGTGATTAAAATACAGAAATAAATAATTCTTATGTTATTAAATCATCTTGCCTCCTTAATATTGTTAAATGATATTTTGTAGGATAAGTATGAAGTTTTCAAGAAAAGGATAAGAAGAACATTGGAAGAAAAACAAGTTCCACCTTATTTTACTTCTCATCACAGTGTTGATGGTTTTGTGTATAGAATCTTAGATGTTAGAAACCATACAAGTATAGTACAGGTAATAGGAAGAGTATGAAGTTAAAATGATTATTTATTATGTTTTGACAATATAAACTTTAATCAAAATAGTCAAAGCTTCTCTAGAGGATGAATCTCTCATACTATTAATTCTTCATATGTACAGGTTATTCATGAAAACAAAATGGTTCATGACAAGAAAGTTAATGCTCTGCCCCACCTGATATATGTTGCTAGAGAGAAATGCCCCAAGGTTAGCCATCATTATAAGGTTGGTGTCATAACTGCCATGGTTAGTAGATTTATTTTATTTATCTTTCTAGAACTTATTTACAAAGTTTCTGGTATAAATTGTGATTGAAAAGTTTTTTGAATAATTGTTTGGAAATTTTAATAGTAATATCAATTATGAATAATAACATGAAATATATAATATTGTACTATCAACTATGATAGGTTTTGATGGTATTGAATATATATTATTTCTTAACATGATTTTTACTGATCTTATGTGGTATTGGGTTTTCAAGAAAGAGTCTCAATGTTGATGACAAATGCTCCTTTCACACTATATCTAGACAGTGATATGCATGTCAATAATTGTAGAGCTATACAACATGTTATGTGTTTTATCAATAATAATAGTAATATCAATTATGAAGAATAACATGAAATATATAATATTGTACTATCAACTATGATAGGTTTTGATGGTATTAAATATTTATTGTTTCTTAACATGATTTTTACCGATCTGATGTGGTGTTGGGTTCTCAAGAAAGAGACTCAATGTTGATGACAAATGCTCCTTTCACACTATATCTAGACATTGATATGCATGTCAATAATTGTAGAGCTATACAACATGTTATGTTTTTTTTCCTTGAATGTAAATCAGAGTAACAATGTGGTTTTGTTCAATTCCCTCAATTGTTCCATGGAAGTGTCAAGGATGATCCCTTTGGAAACTAGTTGAAAACACTTGTAGAAGTAAGAAATGATTTACTATCTTTTCTGAACTAATTATTCAAGAGCTCTATAGAATTTTTGGCTGAGTTATTACATGATTATATATGTAAAAATGGAGATGTTGGGTGTATGTGTTAGTGTCAATAATTAATTATTATTTACACTTTACTTAAGTTTACATAGGTTAATGCATTATTTTATTTATTAGTTAGACACCTAAGATTATGTGTACTCATATGAGTTGTCTTGTTGATAACACAGGAGTTAGCAACTCATTTTAGCACATGGTTTCTACAACACTAGAGTTTTCATAATCAACTAAATTGTCATGTAGACAACACAATTATTTGCACTTTAATTAAACACATGGTGTCTACAACATCTTTTTAGGTGACACACCTATGTTATCTTATCCTCTCATCACCTCACAAACTTATGTGCTCAATGGAGCATAATCCACTCTTGGTGGACATGTGCTTAGTTGTGAGACTTATCATTTCACTAACTCCTACTCATTCTAGAGGCATTTATATATAGGCACTTCTATTATACATTTACATCAATTCATTCTCATATTATTATTATGATCACACATCATTTGGTCCATATTGTGCTTTGTTCTTGAGCTTCTGGATCTTGGCATTATTTTGCCCTAAGGAAAATTCTTACATGGTATCAAAGTTGAGGAAGCATCATTTCATAGCCATTGGAGACCATTTTTTGCTTCACCTCTTAGAGGACCAGGATTCATATTTGGAGAATCTACAACTATTGGGAGCATCTAGAGCCAAAGCAGACCTCACCATTGCATCAGGAGCATCGATTCGATGAATTTTGACTATAAATTTGCCTACCCAAGGCTATACTCAAAAATGAGGCAAATTTTTTTTGCAAATCGAAACCCAAAGACCCAATTTGTAGAATTGGCCTATAGAGAGCATTTATTGTAGGCAACCGAACAGTCAAATCCCAGTGCCCACGGCCAAAATTTCCTCATAATCTAGCAAAACCAGCATCTCACATAATCTAACCTATTCCAACAAACTGCAGTGGACTACACTTCACCCGGTGATTATAGCTTACAGTGACATATTCCAACATTCCACACTGATGATAGCATACACCCAGAAGACCTCAAATAGCGATGGCTTCTTAGCCATTTGAAGTCTCTATAGGCTTCGACTTTTAAAAGCCCCTTTACATTAGAATCGAGTGAATGTAGGACTAAAGTCCCACACCCACCCATTGGCCTTACCTCCCGCTAGCCACTTAATCTACCAGCATCCTCCAAAACTTCAGTATCAAACATGCTCCTACCACTTCTACTCTGCACCATGCCAAGTCAACAGCCTAGTCCATAGAGAAGGCACTATCAGCACTGACACAAGTGGCACCACATCAAACTCCTAGCAACCACGCAACTATCAAGTCAATGGCCACAATAGGCCCAGTCACCCACCATCTTAGACACATACAGTCAACACATGGCATTGCCACATCAACACCCCTACCTAGTTAGCATATGACATCATCATCGGTACTACCACATCACCCAAGGGTTATTCATTCGTTGATGGCATATGTACACTATCTTAAATTTGACGATTAATTTACCATCACTAGTAGTCCAAATTGCACTACCATGATGATTGTTTGGATGTCAAATTTAACCTCACAATTTGTTGAGCAAACCCCTCACCATATGCATTTTTTATTTGACAATCCAACTTTGGGAGGCCATATCTTAGTCATCCGAACTCCAAATCAGGTGCAATTTTTTTTTTTTTGGCTAGAATATCTTGAATTTTTTAGTGGTGCTATTATTTTCTAGTTTTAGTGCATAGATTTGTTAGAAAATTTAGTTTTTGGTGACTGTACCTACCCAATCCTATATTTTGCAACTTCAAATGCTCTGTATGGGCTCATCTGGATATATTTTCAGGTTCCTTTTTCTTTAAAGTGAATAATTTTTTGCCTACTTTCTAGATCTACAATCAAATTATTGGCTTATGTGGATAGAAATACCAATTTTAGAAATAGGTCCATTTTTGCATTGTATTGCTTTGATCAAGCTTCAAAATTGTTGTACATCTGAGCTACAATGATCTGTACTAGATTTTAAATCCAATAGGAGGTTGTACATAGCAAAATTAGAAGTCCACTAAGGCCTAAATTGGCAAGTGGCTATTGTAACTGCACTAAGTATAAAGTGCCAAATCATATATTGGGGGGGTGTTCATTGAGTTTTTTCATTTTGGGGGTGCACATATTTATTGATCTCATGGAGTCTTGTCACAAATGTTAGTTTAGTTTAAAATTGAAGTTGAGAAAATAGAACTATCACAAATGGAGTGCTTTGATGATTGATCATTTAAGAGAGCATAAGGAAGTATTTCCTTTTCTATGTTCCAAAAAACTACCCTCTTACACTGATCTGACACCTATTAGAATAATTGTGTCAGCCATTTTTTTAGTATCAATTATGAATGCTTTGATGTCCTTGGAAAGATCAGTGAACCTTATGGTCTTTGGATGGCTCTTTGGAAAGCATATGGAGATCCAATAGTCCCTCCATTCCCAGAGGACATTCTACCTCTAGTCACTCTAGTTATGGTACCTACAACTCCAGTTGAGATCTTACCTCCTGATGCTCCTATTACTTCTACTGATCTAGTTCCAGCCATAGATGTTTCTAATTTAGTGTAGTAGGAAACACCATGTCTTCCTATTTTAGCTTCATGGGATGACTTCCTTCCAAACATTACAGTGTTGTTTGTGGAGTCTTGCATTGAAGATGTGGGAGACATCATTGATGACATCCATCTTATCTTTGTTGAGCAGACTTCTTCTTCACTTGTTGCAAGGGAACACTCTAACCCTCAACCACTTGATCTTTCTTTCGAGACTAACATGATTGTGGACACTTCTTTACAGTAGTTGGGTAAGGATTCTTTTACTTCAAAGGAAACATATCAATCTTTGGATATTGTATTCTAGTTTCCTTAGACATCATATCTTCTAAGGATTCTTCCTACTAGTTGGGGAGCATTCTCTACTACACCTATGGCACCACTTCTTCCTACAAGGAGGAACATCATTCAATTTTCATGGTGTAGCTTCTTCAGTCATCGAGGAGCTTCTTTCATGGGTGTGCATTCATCATTGAGGGGAGGCTACATTGCTTCTTTTTCCATATCTTCCTATAAGGATGATTCCTTGTCTTTGGAGTTTGATTCAGTTTCATACATTGACATGTTACATTGTCTGCCACCTTCTTTTGGCCATCCATCAAATTGGCTTGTTCCATCTACATTCATCAAGGACTTGTTGACATATGAGAAAACTTTAGAGGTAGCATCCACAACATACTACATATGGATCCCTCTTCCATCTTCCTATCCATAGTGGGAAGCATACTTGCACCTATACTTGGTGTATCTTCTTCCTAAAGGGAGAAATTTTGTTTGTAGGCATTGGATTCTCTTTTTTCTTCAAGCACTCATCATTACGAGATCCTTTACTAAGGGGGTGATTTCATGGAGAGATTATCTATTGTATATGCATGATGTATGTCATAATGGGGGGGTCTTGATTACTCCATCCATACATGCATCTTTCTTTATTGTACTTATCTCTCCTTTTGGGGGAGGGTTTTTCACATGAGGTTTTTCCTCTTTCTCCATTTTCAAAGAGATTTAATTGCATTGCATTTGTACATGGGTACCTAACATTGCCTAGTAGCTGAGATCCATCATGCATTTTCATCATAGCTTTTGTGAGCTTAAGTGCAATCCCTTAAGTTGCACTTAAGGGGGAGTGTTGTTAGTGTAAATACTTAATTATTATTTACACTTTACTTAAGTTTACTTAGGTTAATGCATTATTTTATTTATTAGTTAGACACCTAGGAGTATGTGTACTTATTTGAGTTGTCTTGTTGGCAACAAAGGAGTTAGCAACACATTTTAGCACATGGTATCTACAAATAATCAACTAAGTTGTCACTAGAGTTTGCATAATCAACTGAGTTGTCATGTAGAAAACATAGTTGTTCACACTCTAATTAAGCACATGGTGTCTAAAACATCTTTTTACATGACACACCTATGTTATCTTATCCTCTCATCATCACACAAACTTTTGTGCTCAATGGAGGATAATACAATCTTGGTGGACATGTGCTTAGTTATGAGTCTTATCATTTTGCTATCTCCTAGTCATTCTAGAGGCCTTTATATACATTTACTTCTACTGTACATGTACATTAATTCATTCTCATATTGTTATTATGATCATACATAATTTGGTCCATATTGTGCTTTGGTCTTGAGCTTCTTGATCTTGATGTTATTTTTCCCTCAGGTAAATTCTTACAGTATGCAAACTATTGGGAAGGGATTAAATGCACTCCAAAGCCTTCTTTATGGAGGAACCAATTGCTTTCATAGAAGAAAAGGCTTGTATGGGTTGCCACCTGGGATTAATCAACACCACAAGAAAGGAAGTGAAAGGAAAAGACAAGGTAATAGCAAATCTTTGGCATTAAATTGGTTTAGAGATTAAAGTTCAGTATATGGGATGTTGTTTTACCAAATTCAAATATTTCACATGAAATAATGATATATATTACTAAATTTATTTTAATATCTTAATGTTCATAATAGTATTGCATATTGACAGTAAATGTTTAATTTTTTTTATATTTAGGTATAATCTTGATATCTTTGCTGATTTTTTTTTTCTATTGGTTGTTTGTTGTGTATTGATAGCATTGTAAAACTATGGGAGTCCTTTGAAAAATTCTTGGACCTAATTAAATAATAATAAATTATAATTTTGATCCTATTTGAAGCAAGCTTTCTTGAAATTAATTTTATAGTTGTACACCACTTTTTTTCAAGTTCACAACAAATATAGTGTATAGTAGATGTTTGAGGTAATTATGATAAGGACTCCTCTTTTTTACTTTCTTTTATTTACTAATATTTTATTGCACTTGATCTTGTTTTAATTTTTTTTTTTTAAGAAGCTTCATCTAATAATGCATTATTATCTTTTATTAAATAAAATCTATTTATAGAAAATGAAATGTAACAGTCATGTTGACATGTGGTTGGAATAATGATTCATAAAAGGCTTATAAAAAAAAAATTATAAACCCTTTAAATATTCAATTAATAACATGTATGATGTTTCCTAAGCAGAGATTCCAGACTTTGCATTATGTTGTTTGTCTAAGGCATTGAGGAAAGTATTTGGAGATTCTCATGCCCTAGTTGAAGTAGCTCAGGCTATACTAAGTGACATTCCATGCAATAGCCATACCCTTCCTTCCTTGGTTACAAAGGAAGCTTTGAATGTTGGTAGTTGCATCTATGAAACCAAAACTGCTTGGGGCAAAGTGGTAAAAGATGCATAACCTTATTTTTTTTTCTTCAAAATAATTCATACTGAAAGATTACCAATCATCTTATATTAATCTTATCAGATGTCCATTATCCATTTGAAATGTAAATTATTATTTTTTGATTTGATTGTGTATTTTTTTTAACATCAATTATCACACTCCACAATCCATCATCACGATAAGCGAAAGCAAGAATGGAAAAGTGAAATATGTAGACCAATCCTCTTTTTCTTTTTGTGGTGCCTCTCATGTTTGCATTCTATACCTTGTCTATTTTTTATTTGAGAGATACTTTATACTTTTATTATATGTACCTTGAGGTGACCTGAGGGTCAGATGTTATACTTTGATTTTAGTACCATAGATGCTTTACTGCTATGATGTTTAGTTTATCGTATTTACATGTTGATGCCATTTTGAGATGATAGTAGCTCTATGATGATATCTGATTATCTAGTTTTTGGACATATCTTTGATTCTGTCATGTGATGGATTTTATGCTATGGTTATTTACTTCATTCTTGTCTCTTTATGCTTTATGCAAATGTGAGTGATGTAAATGGATTATTTAGGTATAATTTAATAAATGGTTAAATTAGTTACTTAATGTATTTATTGCTTTGGCTATGTTATTATATGCAATTACACTTGATCATGTGTTTTAGTGTACAGGATTTATAACCCCAATAGTGGCACATGGATTTAGTGATTCAGTTATTCATATTTTATGACTGTCATGCCTATACGGTTATCGTATCCTTATTTAATTATTTAAATTAAACCTTTTAGTGATTATTAAATCTGAACTCATTTTCATTACATGATTAGACCAATAAGCATGTATGTGCATTTAGAGGTTTGCATTGTCATGAAAGTCGTTAAGGTGATTTTTGTGATTTTGGGTTTTTAGGATTTTAATTTTATTGAATTTAATTTCTGGTAGCTTTGCCTTAGGTGAATTCCTATTACAAGGCATAACCTATTTTCATTTGGGTTGATTCAGAGTTAAGCTAGTCTAATTGGCTATTTTTCCTAATCAATTATTCACTCGAAAAGTGAATAAGTATTCAAAAAGGGATTTGTTTTCTCACTTTTCAATTTTGTAATATAGAAATTGGAGAGCTTTTTCTAAAATCATTTCTGAAGGATTGGTTTTCTATTCATTGTGACATTTGTGAGTGTGGGATTTTTGTGAGGTCAATCTCATTGGATCTAGCTTGGGGAGAACTTGCGTTTGGTAGTATCAGCGAGTTATTTATTCTATCAAGTCAATTTTAGTTTCTACCCCATTTTTTGTTAGGTAGGGCTTTCCCATTTTCTTGTTTCTACTTCATTTCAACTTCTATTTATGGTATCAATTTGTTAGAAGGCTACAAACTAGTGTTCCCCTCCATTTCTATTTGTTGCTTCTATCAGGTTGGTCGAGTATTAACATTTTCCCTATTTTTGGGATGGAGGTTTGGAGTTTTGCACCGTTATGTTGGCCATTTTTGCATATGATGTTCAAACCCAAATATTATTGGATTTTCAATGGTTTTGTGCCCAAAGACCAAATGGGTTTTAATTTTGAAGTTTTCTAGTTTTGGAGGTTTTTACCTTATTTTGTGTGCTACCCTATTTTCTCAATTTTTCTTGGCATGATGTTGGTCATTGACCTGGATGATCCATTTGGATGTTAGTTAGACTAGTGTTGCACTTTTTTGTTGCATTGGGATGCATGTCTTATCTGTCCTCCTAAGATGTTATTTAGTTGAGTGTCATTTCTACTTGTGTTCTCATCCATCACTTTTGTTTGATCTTCATGATGGTGTTGCACCACACACAAGCATTTACATGTGCATGTGCATTTGTCAGGTGACTTGAAAGGCCTAACCTCCCATTGTATTTCGGTGGAGTTATGTTCATGTGGGGTTGGGTTGAGAATATGCATGCTTGAAGGCACTCATCGTGTGATGAGCATGGGTATGTAGGGTAAGGTAGTGGAGGGGCTTCTCTCATAACCTGTGTTGTGTCCCTGATATGGTGTATGTGTAGAACTTTCTAATAAGTGATAGCTTAATTAAGTGATAGATAATTAAATAAGATAAGAATTTATGGTTAGCCTCCTAAGGGTGGTGCCAAGGGGAATGGTTACTTATTTCAGCATGTTAACCTCCCAAGGATGTACTAAGGGGTACATTTATTTGTGTACTACAGCTTGGGTAATTCCAAGTTATGAACTCTCCACCAGAGTCCTTACATAGTTACCCATAGATTGTCAGACTAGGAACTATTGTACTTGCATTGTTGCATGATCTTCAATTTTTTCATCCTTACTATCTAGCATGAGTAATAGCCATGGTTTTTACTTTAGTGTGTTTGTGGTTGGATCATTATCTACATCAGCATGGCTATGGGTCCCATGTGGTTGGGAGGCATAGCTACCTATACCATTGCTAAGGACTAGTGTGCAAAGATAGTCTACTGTCCCAATGTGACCATTGCTGGATTTTTTCACTTAGTACTTCAAGTTCTGGAGTACGTTGTCTTGTGATTTATGCTTTCATTGGAATGCTTGTATAACCTATTTAGATGATGTTAGTACTGATGCATTTCCTTATATGATGTTTAGCATATGTAGATGATGATTTTATTTCTAGGATTATCTTATGCTTTACTTCTAGCATGTTAGATTTCTTTATGCTTCTATTGTAGCACATTTTAGTAGTGATGTCCTCATAAGCTAGCACTGGCAATCTAGTTGGTAGTTTGGGATATTATGTGTGGGGGATGGCTAGGGCCCATGATGGTCTTATGATGCTATTATGGTTGGGAGAAACTGCATACTTAGTTTGGTTGTTTAGTTTATTGTGATGTTAATTTTGTACATTGTGATGTTGCTTTTAGTTATTTTCCCTTCACTATTTTTTAGATGGTTAGATTCCAACTTTCCACCTTTCAGTTATTGTTCGAGTGTCCTTGCCTCAAAATGTGGATCTGGTACTCACCAATGTGGAGGAATGTTATTTCTTTCTTTTTACCTTAATGTGTTTTTGGCTTATTGATTTGGATTCTCGTGCGAACTTGTAGTTTCTCACACAAGAATGCAAGTTCTCATGTGGTGTGTTGGGTATTCTCATGCGGCTTCTGGCACTTTCTCACACAAAACCCAACACTAGTTTTAGATATCTTAGTCATTGGGCCAAGTACATTCTCACATCATTTGGTGCACTTCCTCAAATGGATGGCAATTTTTTGTGTGCCTTGTTGCACTTCCTCACATGAGAATCTGCTAGTCTATTGGTCTCACATGAAAAATAAGGGCTATCTAGGCTTGGCTAGGGAAATTTCAGAGGTTGGTTTTGGACACCCTGTTATGTTTTACATAAAGTATAAGTTGACATATATTTAATTCCTTATACTTAAGAAATATTTTAATATATGCAACAAGTCTTTTGAGATAGGTTCCAAACCTTTGCGAGCTAAGATAAAGATTCTAGTAAATTTTAGGGTTTTAGAAAATTAGATTTATCCAAATTTTAGGGCTTTAGGATTTCAAACTTAGCCAATTTTCAAGAGTCAACTTTTTTCTTTCAACATGGTGTTTAGTAGTTGAGTTATGCTTCCTTTGTTCCATTGTCATGTGTGAGACCATGGTTGGTCTTTTTTGTTTTCTTGTTTATGTTTTGGTTAGTGTTGACACTTAGAGATCTTTGGTGTTGATTATTTTGCTAGTCTTCTATTGTGATCTTTATGATCTTTGTATGTTGGTTGTTGTGTGTAGACATCCTTGTTATAAAAAAAAAATTGTTTGACTTTTATCTATCCTTGTTCCAAGGATCTCTGGGTGAGACATTACACTTTTTATTTCCCTTTGGTTGGGCTTGGTCTATATATTTCACTTTTCAATTCATTCTTTCATCCTGATGATGGATCATGAAGCATGATTTGAAACATTGATGCTAAAAAACCATACACAATCAAATCCAAACATAAAAATTTATATATGACCTTATATATTAGATATTTGATGTAACCCAAAAAAATCTTCCATAGCATAGATGCTAACTCACTTTTGACTGGTTGTAGGTGATTTGATAGTTTTTGATTAATTAAGAAGTAGTAATGATGTGAAGGAATGGATTGATGATGGAATTGTCACCATGGACCCTTTTTTTATGAATTGTTATCGAAAAAATTGTGTCATTTGATACAGTTTCATAGGCACAATGTTGCATGAAATTTTATAACTACAAAACCTTTTTCACATTAGCCATTACTATTACTTCACCAAAGAGTTAACCTTTTGAAGTGATTTAACCGTATTATTTGTGAGTTGTCACCATATTATTTGACCATTTGCATATGAATGAATATACCCCAATTCAAATGATTATTGCATCATAAGCTTGCATTGATAGAAGTGTTATTTTTTTGTTTGACTTATCCTTTTGATCACTCAATCATGAGTCTCATGCTTTAATGGTAGAGTTATGATCACATAATTGTGGCACTTGATAATCAAACTTTAAGTGTACCAATGAAAACATGAGTAGTTGTGTTTCATAGCATCACTACCTTGTACAGGTCATGTTTCGCTTCCTTGTACAAGTCATGTTAACTGAAGTGCCAAAGGTGCAAACATTGTAAGCCTCATTTGACAAAACATTGGTGGGTTCATACAAAATGTTGGGTTTAGATTTATTGTTATATCTTTAGGGGTGGATGGCATAAGTCACCTGGATGTTGTGGCTAGAAATTGTGTAAGCATTAGCCACACTAATTCCACCAGACACTTAGCGAATGTTGTGAAACCCTGCCTTGACTTTTTGTATATTTATTTGATGTTCGCCTCACTCAAACCATTGAATAAGCATTGGAATCCATCATTTGACATTTTGTTTAACTATTAATGAGATTTATTTCACATAGGTGCATCAGAAACCTCAATGGATAGAAATTGTGTTTCTTCATTTGATATTTCATATACTATTATTGTTACAGCAATTAGGCTTCATGAGTCAAGATACATTATAGCAATAGTAGTATTGTCAAAAGATATTTTGGGTACAACATCACTATAAAATATAGAGAACTCTTCTATTGCTATACAGAGAAGGCCTAATCTTGACATAGCCATGAGTGATGACGAAAGTATATCTCTATGACATATAGTAATCCCTTTTATTGCTATGCAAAGAAACTAGAAAAATAATATAGTGATGAGTGACAAAGGAGGCTTATCACTATAACATATAGTGATCATCGAAAAATGGAAAAAAAAAAAAATTATTATAGCGATGAGAGATAGAGATGTTGTATTTCTTTAAGTCATGGCGATGAGTGTTTTTGGTGATCCAAAAGGAGGAGATATCGAAAACACATTATAGCTTCATCCATATTTTTATTATGTAATCTGATACATTTATATGCATAATAGTTTCATCCAAACCCTTGTGTGACTTCTCTATATATTTCTTTGATGCCCAACCTCACTCGAACCATTGAATAAGCATTGGAATCTGTCATTTGACATTTCATTTAACCGTTAATGAGATTTATTTTGTATAAGCACATCAAAAACCTCAATCAATAGAAATGTTGTTTCTTCATTTGATGTTTCATATACCACTATAGTTATAGTGATTAGGATTCATGAGCCAGGATATACTATAGCGATTGCAATATGGTCAAAAGAGATATTGGGTACTATATTGCTATAGAATATAGTGAACTCTTCTATCACTATACAGAGTTCAGGCCTAATCTTGACATAGCAATGAGCGATGAGGAAAGTATATTTCTATGATGTATAGAGATCCCTTTTTGTTAGGATTAAACTCAGATAGAAATAATAGTTACATGCAAATATAACCAATATCAGAAAATAATAGATGGCACATAAGAGAACACAAGACACCAAGATTTAACATGGTTCACCTAATCCTTGGGCTACATCCACCAATGGCAAGTCCAATATTTTTATAATCTAGCGATTACAACCTGATTACAATCTGTAATCCCTTACAGCTCAATACTATCGCAAGAACCAATTTTTACCTCACGCATTATTAAAATCCCTAACCCTAAGCCTTTTTATACAATATTTTTGCCACTTACAAAAATAGGGCTAGAATAATAGAACAATAGTAGCCAACACCTTTTACAATATAAGGTCATTTTTGGCTTTAGGGGTACTGCCCTGAAAAAACCCTACAAGGGCATTTCCCCTTGACCCCACCATATACTGCGATAGGGAGCGCACTTGGGGAACTACCCTAGGACCCTGCAAGGGCACTGCCCCCAAACCCACATAGAAATAATCTAGAGGGAAACCATACCAAATAAACCTTTGGGTTTGATTAGGCTCCACATCACAACAATCTCACAATTGGAGACTGATCATAGCACTACTAAACTTGTAGCTCCCACTGGAAGATTAAACCATCATGGACTTTGTTGTTCTTTTAGTTTGTTTAGTCTAGAATACCAATCAAAGTTGAAGAGGAGTTTAGCTTCTCCCTTATCACTACCTTTCTAAACATATCTATTGGATTGTCATTTCTATGTATCTTCTCTAGTTTTAACTATCCATCATCCAAAACTGACTTAATGAAATGGTACCGCAATTGTATGTATTTTGTCTTTGAATATAGAGCTGAATTCTTTGTAAGATGAATGGCACTATGGCTATCTGTGAATGAATAATTATCCCTCTATGGGTGTCCCAATTCATCCATGCAGAACTAAAGCCATATCATCTCCTTGGCTACCTCTATAGCAGTAACATACTTTGCCACTATAGTGGATAAAGCATTAACCTACTATAATCGAAAAACCCAACTCACTATTGGCCCACCAACAATAAATTCATAACCTACAGTACTCCACCTGGTATCAATATCCCCTATCAAATATGAGTCAACATATCCCTATAAATTAGTAGTAGAGCCCCCAAAGTGTAAACACGTACTGGATGTGCCTCTCAAATATCTAAGAATCCATTTAACTACATTCCAATGCTCAATTCATTGATGACTCATATACCTACTAACAACTCCCACTACATGTGTAATATCTAGCCTTGTACATACCATAGCATACATTAAGCTTCCTATAGTTGAATCATAGGGTACCTTAGACATATTGTCCTCCTCTTCTTGTGTCTTGGGACACATCTCCTTAGTCAACTTCAAATGACCAGGTAAAGGTGTGCTTACAACTTTAGTGTTCTTCATAGATAAACATTGCAACACCTTCTCAATATAATCAGCCTAAGATAATGTCAATTTTATGTTCTTCCTATAGCTACAAATATTCATACCAAGGATTTGTTTTGCTGCCCCCAAATCTTTCATAGCAAATTCTTGTCCTAACTGGCATTTCAGCCCCTTAATGTGATCCATGTTAGACCTAGCTACAATCATATCATCAACATATAAACATAAAATAATGTAGTTTTCATCATCCAACCTCTTAAAATAAACACAATTATATGAATGACACAAGCTATATCCATGTGCATGCACAAAACTGTCAAATTTTAGTTACCATTGTCAAGGTGCTTGTTTTAAGCCATATAAACTTTTCTTCAATCTGCACACTAAGTTCTCCCTACCTTTGACCTCAAATCCCTATGGTTGTACCATATATATCTCTTCATCCAAATCACCATGAAGGAAGGCTATTTTAACATCGAGCTGCTCTAAATGCAAAATCTTTAGTAGCCACAATACTTAAAACAGTATGAATAGAAGTCATTTTAACAATAGGAGAGAATATCTCATCAAAATTAATTCCTTTTTTCTATGCAAATCCTTTTACAACTAACCTATTCTTACCTTCATCCTCTTCTTTTAACCTATAAACCCATTTATTCTATACAGCCTTCTTACTCACAGGCAACATGCATAAATCCCATGTCTTATTTTTTAGCAAAGAGTCCATTCCATCTTTCATTGTAGACTCCTACTAAATCTTAGTATCCACCTGCATAGCTTCATCATAACATTCAGGTTCATTAGCATTAGTAAGTAAAATAGAATACAATGAAGGAGAAACTCTTTTTGGTGGTCTACTTATCCTTGTTGATTGTCTAACATTCACTGGGGTGTGTGGTATTTGTTGTTCCAGTTGTTGCAGATCATGAAGAACTATTGGAACATCAACTTTTGGAGTATCATCTAGCACTACATAATCATTTCTTTCTTCTCATGTTGCTACAATAGATCATTGTACAACACTTTCTCATTGAATATGGCATTCGTGCTTCTTACAATTTTGTGATTTTCAAAATCCCAAAGCCTATAACCAAATTCATTAATGCCATATCGCAAAAATACACATTTCTTTGACTTAGCTTCTAGCTTGGTTCTATTTTCAAAATCTATATGAGCAAATGCTTCACAATTGAAGGTTTTGAGAAAAGAATAACTCACCTTCTTACCAGTCCATGCTTCCTCTAGAATACTAAATCCCAAAGGAGTAGAGGGACCTCTATTAATAAAATATACATCATTATTGATAGCCTCCACTCAGATGTTTAAGAGCAACCAAGCATGAAACCTCATATTTCTTGCACGCTCCATTATAGTCATGTTTATATCTTCAACCACTCCATTTTCCTGTGGAGTCCTTGGAACAATTTTTTGTCTATAAATACAACTAGTGGAGCAATAATCTTTAAATTCATGATTGCAATACTCACCACCATTATCAAATCTGAGACATTTTAATTTTTTTATAGTCTCATTTTCAACCAAGCATTTCCATTTCTTAAAAGTTTGAAATACATTAGATTTTTTTCTAAGGAAATAAACCCATACTTTTCTAGTTGCATCATCAATAAATGTAACATAATAATGAGAGCCACCAAGTGAAGATACCTGAGCTGGTCCTCATATGTTAGGATTAAACCACAGACAAAAATAATAATTACATGCAAATATAATCAATAATAGAAAATAATAGATCACACAGAAAAGAACACAAAGCACCAAGATTTAACATGGTTCACCCAATCCTTGGGCTACGTCCACCAAACAGCAAGTCCAATATTTTTATGATCTAGTGATTACAACCTGATTACAATCTGTAATCCCTTACAGCTCAATATCGCTGCAAGAACTAATTTCACATCACACCTTATGAAACAATCCCTAACCCTAAGCCCTTTTATACAAGTATTTTAACTTCTTTAGGATTATAATTAATAATCACATGTCAGCCCAAAATCTTGATAAAATAGGGCCCAAAAAAAAATTCAGGGCGATGCTTCGAACCTAAAAGAATTTATGAAGTATGTACAGTACTTTCCAGATCAATCACCACAATCTAACAATCTTCCACTTGGAGACTGATCCTGTAGCAATACCACTACCACATGGGGCTCCCACTGGATCAAACCACCTTGGACTCTTCTATTCCTTTATTCATATTCAATCTAGAAGACCAACCAAAATTGAAGAGGAGTTCAGCTTCTCCCTTGTTACTACCTTTGTCAACATAGCTACTGGATTGTCATTGGTATGTATCTTCTCTAGCTTTAACTATCCATCCTCGAAAAACTAACCGAATGAAATGGTACCACAACTGTATGCATTTGGTCTTTGAATGTAGAGCTAAATTCTTTGCAAGATGAATGGCACTCTAACTATCTATGAACAAATAATTATCCTTCTGAGGATGTCCCAATTCTTACAAGAAGAACTAAAGCCATATCATCTCCTTGGTTGCCTCTATAGCAGCTAAATACTCTACCTTTGTAGTGGATAAAGCATTAACTTTTTGTAACCTAGAAACCTAGCTCATGGCTTCCCCACCAATAGTAAAGACATAACTTGTAGTACACCACTTGGTATCAATATCCCCTACCAAATCTAAGTCAACATAGCCCTGTAAATTAGTAGTAGAGCACCCAAAGTGTAAACACTTATTGGATGTTCCTCTCAAATATCTGAGAATCCATTTGACTACATTCCAATGTTAAATTATTGGATGACTCATATACTTGCTAACAACTCTCACTGCATGTGCAATATCTGGCCTATTACATACCATAGCATACATCAAGCTTCCTACAGTTGAAGCATAGGGTACCTTGGACATCTTATCCTCCTCTTCTTGTGTCTTGGGACACATCTCCTTAGTCAATTTCAAATGACCAGGCAAAGGTGTGCTGATAGCTTTAGCATTCTCCATAGAGAAACATTGCAACACCTTCTCGACATAATCAGCATGAGATAGCATCAATATTATCTTTTTCCTATCTCTACAAATCTTCATACCAAGGATTTCTTTTGCTGCCCTCAAATCCTTCGTAGCAAATGCATGTGCTAATTGGCTTTTTAGCCCCTTAATGTGTTCCATGTTAGACCCAGCTACAAGCATATCATCAACATATAAATATAAAATAATGTAGCTATCATCATCCAACCTCTTAAAGTAGACACAATGATCTGAATGACACCTATTGTCACCATGCTCATGCATAAAACTATCAAATTTTGGATACCATTGCTGAGGTTCTTGCTTCAAGCCATATAAACTTTTCTTCAATTTGCACACTAAGTTATCCTTACCTTTGACTGCAAATCCCTGTGGCTGACCCATATATATCTCTTCATCCAAATCACCATGAAGGAAGGCTGTTTTAACATCCAGCTACTCTAAATGCAAATCTTCAGTAGCCACTAGACTTAAAACAGTACAGATAGAAGTCATTTTAACAATAGGAGAAAATATCTCATCAAAATCAATTCCTTTTTTCTGTGCAAATCTTTTTACAACTAACTTGGCTTTAAATCTTTTCTTACCTCCATCCTCTTCTTTTAACATGTAAATCCACTTATTCTATAAAGCCTTTTTACCTGCAAGCAACTTGCACAAATCCCATGTCTTATTCTTCAGCAAAGAGTCCATTTCATCTTTCATTGCAGACTCCCATTGAATCTTAGTATCCACCTATATAGCTTCATCATAACTTTCAGGTTCACCAGCATCAGTAAGTAAAATAGAATACAAAGAGGGAGAAAGTCTTTGTGGAAGTCTAGTTTACCTTGTTGACCATCTAACATTCACTAGTGTATGTGGTATTTTTTGTTGCGGTTGTTTCACATCATGAGGAATGGCTGGAACATCAGCTTTTGGAGTATCATCCAGCACTACATAATCATCTTCTTTCTTCTCATGTTGCTGCAACAGATCTTTGTACAACACTTTCTCATTGAATATGACATCCTTACTTCTTACAATTTTATGATTTTCAAAATCCCAAAGCCTATAACCAAACTCATTAATGTCATATCTAACAAATACACATTTCTTTGAGTTAGCTTCTAGCTTGGTTCTATTTTCAAAATCTATGTGAGCAAATGCTTCACAATCGAAAGTTTTGAGAAAAGAATAACTCACCTTCTTACCAGTCCATGCCTCCTCTAGAATACCATAGCCCAAAGGAGTAGAGGGACCATTATTAATCAAATATACAGTAGTATTGATAGCCTCTACCCACATGTGTAGAGGAAACCTATCATGCAACCTCATGCTCCTTGCACGTTTCATTATAGTCTTTTTCATACGTTCAATCACTCCATTTTCCTGTGGAGTCCTTGGAATAATTTTTTGTCTACAAATACCATTAGTGGAGCAATAATCTTTAAATTCATGACTGCAATACTCACCACCATTATCAAATCTTAGACATTTTAATTTTTTACCCGTCCCATTTTCAACCAAGCATTTCCATTTTTTAAAAGTTTGAAATACATCAAATTTTTGTCTAAGGAAATAAACTCATACTTTTTTAGTTGCATCATCAATAAATGTAACATAGTAATGAGATCCACCGAGGGAAGATACCTGAGCTAGTCCCCATACATCGATATGCACAAGTTCTAATTTCTCTCTTTTATTTTCCTTCCTAGTCTTTGCAAAACTCACTCTCTTTTGTTTTCCATACACACAACTTTCACATAAATCCATATTAACACATTTTAGACCTAGATAAAATTTCTTTGAATGAAGTACTTTCATACCTTTCTCACTCATGTTCCCAAGTCTATTGTGCCATAGTGCTATATCAGAATCTATAGTAGCTATTTGTTCTCCCTGCTCAACTATAGCAGGTGTTTCGAAACATTCATTTTTCTCTAAAAAAATTAAAGTAGAAGGAACAATATGACCTGTACAAAGATATAAGGTGCCTACTTTCACACCTTTTTCTAATACAAGGGAACCTTTTGAAACCTTCCAATTTTTATCATTAAAAGTAACTACACAACCCTCATTACCGAGTTGCCCTGCTGAAATTAAATTCCTACTCAACCTTGGAACATGTCATACCTCATGTAGTAGCCAATGATTCCCATTCTGCAACTTAACTTTAATTTTTCCCTTTCCAATAATCTGATAGGTTTCATTATCTCCCAAATAAACAAGCACAAAATCCCTTTGGACATAATCAATGAAATAACCTCTACGACGTGTAGCATGAAATGAAGCACCAACATCTAAAGCCTATGAATCATCAACACTTTCTAAAGAAAAAAGAAAAGCATCCTCTTCGAATTTTTTACTTACCACATTTGCCTCCTTGTCTCCATCTGATTTATCTCCTTCATTTTTCTTTCGATTCCAACAATCTTTCTTTTTGTGCCCTGCTTTCCCATAGTACCAATAGTCATTTGATCCTCTCGATTGAGACCTCCTCCCCTTTGACTTTCCTCTCGATTTCCCACAATTTCTAGAATTATTTCCTCTCTCAGTCATTATGACCCTACTTTGTGCATTCAAATCACTTCCTGATGTAGATCCACCTGAGGTTTTCCTACAAGTTTCCTCACTCAAAATAACACCAATCACATCATCATATTTTAGGGTACTAGATCCAAGAATATAATTGCACACAGCCATTACCAAGCCATTCCAGCTTTCAGGCAAAAAACACAAAATCAAGAGAGCCCTAATTTCTTCTTCAAAATTGATACCCACAGAAGATAACTAACTAGTAATATTATTAAAATCATTTAAATGATCTATAATAGATCCACCTTCTACCATTTTCATATTAAATAAATGCTTCATGAGAAATACCTTGTTTGAAGCGAAGGGCTTTTCATAAAGTGTCACTAGGGTTTTCATCAATTCTTCTTTCATCTTTGCTTTTGTAATATTAAATGTCACCCATGGTGCCAGGCATAATCAAATGCTTCCAAGTGTCTTTCTATCTAAAATATCCCATTCATCATTTGATATAGATCCCTGACTCTTGGCTTTTCCTTCCAACGGCTTCCATAAATCATTCTAATACAGATAGTCTTTCATTTGCATCTTTCATAACTGGAAGTTCTGCCCATTAAACCTATCAACCATTAGCTTACCCTCATCTTCCATTGCTCTCACTCAACTGTGAGACTCCCACTCAGCTATGAAACTTTCTTGTAGAGGATAACTAAAAACAACTAGGCTCTGATACCACTTGTTAGGATTAAACCATGGATAAAAATAACAATTACATGTAAATATAACCAATAACAGAAAATAATAGATCACACAGAAAAGAACACAAAGCATCAAGATTTAATGCGCTTCATCCAATCCCTGGGCTACATCCACCAAACAACAAGTCTAATATTTTTTATGATCCAATTATTACAACTTGATTACATATGTAATCCCTTACATCTCAATACCACCACAAGAACCAATTTTGCATCACACCTTATGAAACAATCCCTAACCCTAAGCCCTTTTATACAAGTATTTTAACCACTTTAGGGTTATAATTAATAATTACATGTCGGCCCAAAATCTTGATAAAATATGGTCCAAAAAAAAAATTGAACCCTAAAGAATTTATGAAGTATGTACAATACTTTCCTAATTAGTCACCACAATCTAACACCATACATCTGTATGCACAAGCTCTAGTTTCTCACTTTTAATTTCCTTCCCAATCTTCACAAAACTTAGTCTCTTTTGTTTTCCATACACACAACTTTCACAAAAATCTATATTGACACATTTTAAACTAGGTAAAACTTGCTTTGAATGAAGTACTTTCATAACTTTCTCACTCATGTGTCCAAGTCTATTGTGCCATAGCACTATATCAGAATCTACAGCAGCTATTTGTTCTCCCTGCTCAACTGTAGCAACTATTCTTGAACATTCATGTTTCTCTAAAGCAACCAAAGTAGAAGGAACAATATAATCTATACAAAGATATAAGGTGCCTACTTTCACGCCTTTTGCTACTACAAGGGAACCTTTTGAAACCTTTCAATTTTTATCATTAAAAGCAACTACATAGCCCTCATCCCAAGTTTTCCTACTCAAATTAAATTCATACTCAACCTTAGGACATGTCTTACTTCATGTAGTAGCCAATGATTACCATTCTGCAACTTAATTTTAACTTTTCCCTTTCCAACAATCTAACAAGGTCCATTATCCCCCAAATAAACAAGCCCAAAATCCCCAAGGGACATAATCAATAAAATAACCTCTATGAGGTGTAGCATGAAATGAAGCACCAGAATCTAAAACCCATGAATCATCAACACTTTCTAAAGACAAAAGCAAGGCATCCTCTTTAGATTTGTTAGTTACCACATTTTCCTCCTTTTTCCCTTATGGTTTATCTCCTTCATTGTTCTTTTGAGTCCAAAAATCTTTCTTCTTATGCCCTATTTTAACATTGTACCAAAAATCTCTCGGTCCTCTAGATTGAGACCTCTTCCCATTTGACTATCCTCTTGATTTCCCATGATTGCCAGAATTATTTGCTCTCTCATTCATTCTGCCTCTACTTTGTGCATTCAAGTACTTCCTGATGTTATTCCACCTGAGGATTTCCTACAAGTTTTCTCACTCAAAATAACACCGATCACATCATCAAATTTTAGGGTATTAGATCCAGAAATAGAATTACTCACAACCATTACTAAGCCATTCCATATTTTAAGCAAAGAACACAAAATCAAGAGAGCCCTAATTTCTTCATCAAAATTAATACCCATAGAAGATAACTGACTAGTAATAGTATTAGGCTCATTTAAATGATCTACAATAGATCCACCTTCCTCCATTTTCATGTTAAATAAACACTTCATGAGAAATACCTTATTTGAAGTAGAGGGCTTTTCATACAATTTTTCTACAATTTCCATCAACTCTTCTATCATCTTCACTTTTGTAATTTTAAATGTCACTAATGGTGCCAAGCATAATCGAATGCTTCCAAGTGCTTTTCTATCTAAAATCTCCCAGTCCTCATCTGACATAGTTCCTTGTTTCTTGGATTTTCCTTCCAACGACTTCCATAAATCTTTTTGATAAAGATAGCCTTCCATTTGCATCTTCCATAACTAAAAGTTCTTCCCATTAAACTTATCTACCTTTAGCTTACACTTGTCTATCATAGTTCCCACTCAGATATGAGACCTTCCTTCAAAGGATCACTAAAAACAAAAACATGATGATCGCCTGGCTTTGATACCTCTTGTTAGGATTTAACTTAGACAAAAATAACAGTTACATGAAAATATAACCAATATCAAAAAATAATAGATAGCAGATAAGAGAACACAAGACATCAAGATTTAACATGGTTCACCCAATCCCTGGGCTACGTCCACCAATAGCAAGTCCAATATTATTATGATCTAGTGACTACAACCTGATTACAATGCATAATCCCTTATAGCTCAATACTGTTGCAAGAGTCAATTTTTGCCTCACACATTATGAAAATTTCTAACCCTAAGCCTTTTTACACAAGATTTTTCCACTTACAAAAATAGGGCTAGAATAACAGAACAATAGTAGTTGACACCTTTTACAATATAAGGTCATTTTTGGCTTCAGGGTTGCTTCCCCTAAAAAACCTCGTGGGGATGTTGCCCCTCGACCCCACCATGTACTACGATAGGGAGAACATCTGGTGTGCTATCCCAAGACCCTACAAGGGTGCCACCCCGTGACCTCATCTTAAGGGTGCTGCCCCCAAACCCCCATATAAATAATCTAGAGGTAAACCATGCCAAATATCACTATGCAAAGAAACTACAAAAATAATAAACTACAAAGGAGGCTTATCGTTATAACATATAGCAATCATTGGCAAATGGAAAACAAATATAATCATTACAGTGATGAGCAATAGAGATGTTGTATCACTAAGTCATTATGATGAGTATTTTTGATGATCAAAAAGGAGGAGATATTGAAAATGCATAACATTTTCATCCATATTTTTATTATGTAATCTGATACATTTATATGCATAACAATTTCATCCAAACCCTACCTTGACTTCTTTATATATTTCTTTGATGCCTCACCTCACTTGAACCATCAAATAAGCATTGGAATTTGTCATTTGATATTTTGTTTAACCATTAATGAGATTTATTTGACACAGACGCATCAAAAACCTCAATCGATAGAAATGTCAATTTTTTATTTGATGTTTTATATACCGCTATAGTTACAGCAATTAGACTTCATGAGTTGGGATACACTATAGTGATCACAGTATGGTCAGAAGATATTTTGGGTGTTATATCACTATAGAATATAGAGAATTCTTCTATCACTATACAAAGAAGACCTAATCTTGACATAGCGATGAGCGATGAGGAAAGTATATCGCTTTGACATATAGCAATTCCTTTTATTGCTATGTGAAAAAACTACAAAAAATGATATAGTGATTAGTGATAAAGGAGGCTTATCACTATAACATATAGTAATCATTAGCAAATGGAAAACAAATATAATCATTAAAGCAATGAGCGATAGAGATGTTGTATCACTATAAGTCATGGTGATGACTGCTTTTAGTTATTGAAAAGGAGGAGCTATTGAAAACATATAATAGTTTCATCCATATTTTTGTTATGTAATCTGATACATTTAGACATGTAATAGTTTCATCCAAACTCTACCTTGAATTTTTTGTATATTTCTTCAATCGCCCACCTCACTTGAACCATCAAATAAGCATTGAAATTTGTCATTCGACATTTTATTTAACTGGTAATGAGATTTATTTTGCACAAGCATGTGGGAAACCTCAATCAATAGAAATGTTGTTTCTTCATTTGATGTTTCATATACCACTATAGTTACAATGATTAGGCTTCATGAGTCAGGATACACTATAGCAATCATAGTATGGTCAAAAGAGGTTTTGGTTACTATATCACTATAGAATATAGTGAAATTTTATATTGTTATATGGAGAAGGCCTAATCTTGATATAGTGATGAGCGATGAGGAAATTATATCGCTATGACATATAGTGGTCCCTTTTATCACTATGCGAAGAAACTACAAAAATAATATAGTGATGAGCAATAAATGAGGCTTATTGCTATAACATATATCGATCATTAGCAAATAGAAAACAAATATAATCATTACAGTGATGAGAAATAGAGATGTTGTATCACTATAAGTCCTAAAGATGAGTGTTTTCAGTGATTGAAAAGGAAAAGATGTCAAAAATGCATAACAATTTCATCTATATTTTCATTATATAATCTAATACATTTAGACTCATAATAGTTTCATCCAAACCCTACCATGACTTCTCTATATATTTATTTGATGCCCCACCTCACTCAAACCATTGAATAAGAATTGGAATCTGTCATTCAACATTTTGTTTAACCATTAATGAGATTTATTTTTCACAGGTGCATCGAAAACCTCAATCGATAGAAATGTTGTTTCTTCATTTGATGCTTCAGATACCACTATAATTATAGCTATTAAGCTTCATGAGTCAAGATACACTATAGCGATTGCAGTATGGTCAAAAGAGATTTTGGGTACCATATCACTATAGAATATAGCAAACTCTTTTATTGCTATTCAGAGAAGGCCTAACCTTGACATAGTAATGAGCGATGAGGAAATTATATCAGTATGACATATAGTGATCACTTTTATCGCTATGAAAAGAAATTTTAAAAACTATATAGCAATGAGCGATAAAGGAGGCTTGTCGCTATAACATATATCGATCATCAACAAATGGAAAACAAATATAATCATTACAGTGGTGAGCGATAGAGATATTGTATTTCAACCAAATTTGGTCAAAATTTTTACCAAACCATTGACCAATATGTTGTTGTGGGTTTGGCATCCTGGTCGATATTTTGGTCAAACTTTCAATGAAACTTGGTCAAAATTTTGACCAATGGTCTCATTAACAAGGGAGGCCATTTTTGACCAAATGCATCGTCAAAATTATGACACTGACAAGAATTGGTCAAATTTTTTATGACAAAAATAGTGAAAAATAGTTTGTCAAATATTGACCAACATGAGTCAAAAATTTGACCAATTTTCATCAAAAAATGAGTCACAATGTACTTGTGTATATTTATTTCTTCTTCTTCTATTTATACCTAGTCCTTGACATAATCTACAAGGTTTCTACTACTAGTGTTCATACTATTTGTTATTACCCTTTTATCTTTATGTACACTAGCCTTAAATGCATTTTCAACTTTAGGTAAATAATATTTCAGTTTTAAAGTTTCAAAATATTGTAACTTGTCAATTAGCATCTCCCCGTTGAATCCCTCGATGAGACAAGTCACTTCCTCAATAGAATTGACTTTGTTCTAATAATATAGTGTCAAAGATCTAAGATTTTTTTGCACTACCTCATCTTCAGGTATTGTTCATCCTATTTTCTTTATCAATGTCACAATCTTTATGATTCTTTATACATAAACTTTAATGGTATTATCTTCTTGAATTCTCCAATATTTATTTCTAGTTATGCAACTTTGCCTTCTTGGTGTACTTGTCTTCTTCATACAACTGATCTAAATTAATCCAAGTCTGGTGAAAAGAATCAAGTTTCTTTATCTCTGCAAACTCTTCTTCTAGTAATGCACTTATTATGGTTTCTTTAGCAACCATGTTGTACTCAAATTTTTTCTTCACCTTATTTTTGCATGAAGATAGCTCATTCTTATATTTGATATCAGCCTTATTCTTTTTTATCATCTAATAATCAATTCTCACATAGGTCAAATGTGTTCTCATCTTGTTATTCCAACTGTCATAATGATCTCCATCAAATTTAGGAATCTCCTTTTACTTCATTGTAGATATCCTCAAGATGTTAAGATTCCTTCTCAAAGAGGACTTGATAAAACACAACTAAGAGATAGTGGGTGAATTGATTATGAGAAAATATAATTAATTTAAAACTTCTAAAACTAGTCACCAATAATTTAAACAATAATGCACAATAAGAAGAAACCATACACCATAACATACTAATCTTTTTTGTTGAAGAAAACACTTTATTAGAGGGGAAAATTATAGTTAGGATGGCACCCATAAAATAGTGTACTAATATATAAGTTCTGTGTGAAAGGGTGCAACCCTATTTGGACTTAAAAATAGTGCATTTAGTACAATAGACCATGTTAAAGGACATATCCCTATCAGGAGACCTTGAACCCTTATTATAATGTTCTTCCCCTATTAGGATTTGATGGGAACAAAATGGACATTGGCTGATCTCACTATTTAAAGGATGAAAGGTCAAACCACCTTTAGAAAATGATGATGAAGCCAACACTATGAGCTAATTGGTCTACAACTAATCTAGGAGCATCCTGGGTGTAAGAGAAATCTTGCATCCCCTAAAATATTTTGTTCCTATCTTTTCAATAAGGGGTTTTCTATATGCAAAGCTTCTATTTTTAGAAGCTTACTATTTTTAGTAAGTTGGTCATATGAGCTTAGAATGTTCTAATTTAACAATTGAAGATTAATCTTAGATATATTGGTATGCTAGATGAGTTTCACTTTTATATATTATGTATTGGTGAAGTTGTTATATATTTTCAGTATGAAGTATAAAAACTTCATGCCCAAGTTTGAAAGCCTAGATGGCATTGAAATGAGGTTTGATAGATGCACAATCAGCCAATGTAGAATAGGATTTTTCATTTCTAAAAAGGGGTTATATTAACAAATCAGATCAACAATTTGTAAATTAGGGTCTCCAAAAGTTGGGCTACCCAAAAATCATATTAAAAAAATATATGAGTTGTGATTGTCTTGAGTTGGTTCCATGTAATAATATAATATAATTTTAGGGGTTGTTTGGTCTCAAGGGTAAGGGATAAGTGTCTAGAACATTCTTGGGTGGTGGAAAGCACCTATATAAGAAAGGATTGTAAGTTATTTAGGGTAGTTATGAGTGGTGGCCACAAATTTTTCTTGCTAAATAATTGTAAGGAAGGTGGCCATGTGGTTTTTCATATTTTAATTATAAAATCTATAATTCCATATTTGTGGAGATAATAAGGAGCCCACTTTCTATCCTTGCATATTGTTGTTGTTTATTTATTTATTTTATGTGTTTGTGGTATTAAGGGGAGCACCCTTCATCAAGTGGTGTTAGAGTGGGAGTTCATCATTATGGTTAGGATTTTCACCAAGACCATGGGTTAGGATTTTAGTGGAGGATAAGCAAACCATTATATGTGATCATTTGTTCACATGGGAAAACCAATTCCCTTTGATGTTTAAGACTTGGCATAATGATTTTAACCCTGCTTTTGAGTCTTTTTGTAAAATGCCTCTTTAGTTATAACTTCCTATCCTCCCTCTTCATCTTTGGCATGAATCTATTCTTAAGGAAGTTGGTGAGGCTTTAGGTGATTTCTTAATGGTAGACTCAGAATCCTCAGACATAATGCATTCAACCTATGCTAGGATTCTTGTTGACATATATGCTTCTAAAGGCCTTCCAAATGAGATTAAACTTTATAATCATATTGCATGTTAGATTCAACTTTTAGATTATGAAGGTCTTATGTTTAGATGCATAAAATGCTTCAAGAAATGGCATGTTGCATGAAAGTGTAGGGATGATAAACTCAAATCTAAAAACCCCTCCTCTTGGTGGGAAGGTTCTTTGAGGAAACATTATGCGATGATCAATACTACTTCAAATATGGATGTCCCTTCAGCTAATACTAATGTCGGTCAAGGATAGGATGGAGATACTATCCCCTCTTTTGGTCAACCATCAGAGGTAGGATTAGGTCAGTTGGTTATTGTTGCTCCTTTGGTTGATTTTTTTGTTGGTGCTTCTATTGTTTTCTCTGATCAAAATGATGGTCTTGTATAGTCTATTGATGGTTTGGTTGCATTGGAAGTTCTTGGGTGGAAGGTTAGGGATGTTGGCCTTATCCTAAACATTATGATGGGTGGATCTAGTTATTGTGTTGACCTTGTCCATTCAAATTCTAATTTTTCCATTGATTCACTTGCTTGACATTTTGTGGCTATTAAGATTGAAGAGGGATGGATCACTATTAAAGGTAAACATTCAAAGAAATTTCCCTCCCATTCTTTAAAAAATGCTCCTAACTCCCAAAAATTTGGGGGTTAAGAGAAAAACTTAACTTTGTTACACAGTTTTGGTTGTTGGGTTGTTTGTTTATTTAATGTTTTTTCTTTCCTTGACCACTAGTTGGTGTTTTTGGGGGTTGTGAGATTCATGGTACCCCCTTCTTTGTTTATGTTTTGTCGCATCTTTTTCTCATTTTCTGTTGAGGAACACATTGCATATTTTTGCTTGGTTTGTAGGATGTGTTTTTCTCCTGCTATGTATTTGGGTTTCAGGGACCCTGAAAAACCTATTTTTCCTAATAAAAAACAATATCACTAAATTTCACATTGGATTTATGGTCAAAGTGGACATGAAACAAGACAAGGTACTCCATCCTACAATGAAGCATTGCGAGGGTCATCAAGATAAATGAAGACACCAATTAGATATAATGTTTGTGCTCTAATAACTCAAATAATGAGTGTAGATGAACCTCAAAACTTTGAGGAAACTAATGATCATAAGGAATGAGTGAATGCAATGTAAGAAGAAATACATCTTATTTATGGATGATGACACTTGGACCCACAAATAAAATTCTTGTAGGCTCTAAATGGTTGTTCAAAACTATGATTAAAGATCATGAAACTATTGATAAATCCAAAGTAATATTAGTTGCATAAAGTATATACACAAAATGAAGCAATGGATTATGAAGATAATTTTATGCTTATTTCTAAAATGAATGCTATTAGATTAATGATTGTGATTACAATTAAATTCAGATCTTCATCAAATGGATGCTAAGTCAATATTTTTGAATGATGACTTGAGAAATAAATATAGCTTGTCCAACGTGAAGGCTTTGTAAAGATGAGAAAATAATATGTGGCATGCAAGTTAAAGAAATCATTGCATGGTCTCAAATAGGCACCTGCCATGGTATGCACAAATTGACAAGTTCTTTCAATAATATATCAATATTCACATTTGTACATAGAAATGATGAACATGGAAATTCTTTTTTGATTTTGTTCAGTCCCATAACAGTGGATTACTTTTTTTTGCCAACTTTGACATGTTGAATGAATTTTTTTTTTTTTTTTTTTTTTGCATTAAGACATCTATTTCTGCAAAACCATTAGGAACTTGAAGATGATATAAATTAGTGAATTTTAGAAGTTTGTTTAGATTGTAAATATATTTGTTTTGAAATTGATTTGTATCCACTTTTTCATCTCCTTAATATCCCAATTTTTAATAGAAATTACCATTTAACGAGTGACATTCACTTTGTAATTCATAAGGTTTTTTTGAAAGAGATAAAAAGTCATTCTTTTGAATTTAAATTTGTAACCCCAATATCTAGTAATTTCAATTCTTCTCATTCTATAATGATAAATATTTTATAATTTTTTATGTATTTATGTGAAGCTAACTATAATTTGGACATGTGTTCATTTTGTACTCTATACCTTCCTTTGTACGTGTGTCAAAATTCACTTCTTATTCTTTTTTGTTAGAAAGAAGAAAAAAATAGTGTCATGTATTTTCTATTTTTGTTCTTAGTTTACTATTTTTCCACAAGCATTGAATAAAAAAGTTGATATATGATAAAAAAATCTATGTTTAATAAAACTAAAATATGAAGATATAATAAACTCATAATATAATAAAATTATATTCATTGAAAAATATTTTACCATATGATGAATCTCAAGTTTTCAAGCGAATTCATTTGATCTCCCAAAAGCTAAGGCAACATAACTCTTTGTCAACACTGTGATAGGTGTGAAGGAAATGTTGTTGCAAGTATGATTGAGAAGTAGAGGAGTTATATCAAATATATTTTGATCTAAGAGGATTTGATTAAACCATTATTAATTATTTCCTTCAAATAGGTCATCTCAATTCTTGAATCATCATATTTTCATAAAAATGTGCAGTTTCAAAAAAAATCAAAATGTTTAAAAAATTGTAACCCACTATTGTTGGGTTTACCTTTAATTAGATGTGGATGAATTAAGAATAATAGGAAATGCTATATATTTTATTGATAGAACCAATGGAGATTTATCACATGCATTTACAATAAAGAACCTTGGAAAAATGTATATATTTTTAGGAATTGAAGTATGGAGAGAAAATGGTAAGGCTTTGATTTCTCAAAGTATGCAAAGAAATCACATGTTTAATATGCAAGATTGTAGAAATATGTACACCATTAGAAAATAATGTCAAGTTTTCATGGAATAATGATAATACATAATTCAATGGTAATTTGTATAAAGATATGGTGGGAAGTTTGAACTACGTGACCAATACTATAATCTAACCAATTCATGACTAACCCTCCTAAGCCTCATTGGAAAGAAACAAAAAGATTTATCTGATACCTAGAGGGTACAATAGATTTTAGCATTAATCACTAACCATTTGAATATTGAGTTGATAGGTTATTCACATTATGATTATGAAGGTGATCCAAATCATTATAAATCAACTAGTTGAATGTAATCAATAAATACAAGCTCTAACAACACATAATTGATCCATGGAAAAATAAAGAAAACTAGAGAGAAATATATTAGAATTAATTTATGAAGAGCTAGTCAAGAAGATCTTTGGGGAATCTCATGTGCTATGGTGAAAAAAAATTTGGAATAGTCTCGTTAGTCCAAGTGTAACGTTTTATATGTTGATCTTTGTACTTCATTACATAATCATAACTCAACCTTTCCTCTAGGTGTTATGAGATGGATGTCTCACAAGGGATCATTTATGCAAGTATGGTATCCAGGATCCCTTTTGAAAATATGATAAATTACTCTCACTTTGAGTGTTGTAGAGAATTTTTATTAATGACACATTTCTTCATTGATGTCAACATCTATTCTTTGGGTAATGAGAAACTCATATTTTGTATATTGTAGGTCATTGATTAGTTTAGAGAAGGAAGTGGTTGACATATTTGGATATGTTGGCTTACACTTGTGTAGGAGTGTAAACATACTGTCTATGTTCATTTTACTTTATTTGATATTCTAGATGAGCTAAATTTTGTTTGGTCAAGACTAGTAGAAGACCAATGAGCAATGAAATATGCCAAAGGTAGCTGCAGTGTTTTTGCTATAGCTTGATGACAAACAAGAATTAATGATGGAGAGAATCAAAGATGGTAGAAGACTTGTTTAGGCACACACTTTTGGATTTTTGAGTTATTTGACTTACTCTAAGAAACTCACCAATGTGTAATATGCAATGCATTTTACTAGCAACCCACTAGATCATTTTAGTGTGTGAATTGTTATTGGAAAGTGTTAAATTATTATTGTAGCATATCAAAAACTTCAAGCAATATTTCTATTATTTATTAAGAAGGCGTGTATGCATTAACATGGTCCTATTGAATTGATTGTGCATTGGGTAAGCCCTTATAGGATGACCTATATAATTATTTGTAATGAGTTTAAATGAAATTTATTTTCCTTATTGTAAGGTATGAAATGATAAATATAAATGTGAGACTTGATGCTAGATTGTTGGAGTAGAGTTGAGAAGTTGTTGGATGCTTTAATAAGATGTATGAGTGAAATCTATCATTCCTAGTGGACTTTAAAGGAACTATTTTGGAAAGTAAGTTGTCAATGAAGGGTGCTCCCCTTAATACCACAAACACATAACAAAAATAGAGAAACAAAAACAATATGCAAGAATAGAAAGTGGGCTTCTTATTATCTCCATAAATATGAAATTATAGATTTTAGAATTACAATTTGCAAAACCACATGAGCTCCTTCCTTAAAATTATTCAGCATGACAATGTTGCTACCACTACTAAGAACTTCCATAAACAACCTATGTGCCTTCCTTATATAGGATCTTTCCACCACCCAAGAAGGTTTTGGATACATGTCCCTAACCCTTGAGACAAAAAAATCCTAAAATTATATTACTTTATTACATGAAACATGCTGAAGATAATTACAAATCATATTTTTATGACTTCCAGGTAGCCCAACTTTTGGAGACCCTAAACTTACAAACAATTGACCCAATTTTCTATTATAACCCCTTTTAGTAAATGAAAACTCATATTCTACAATATTTGATTGTACATGCATCCATCATCCAAGGTTTGACATCATTTCAGAGCCAGTTAGGCCTTCGAAACTAAGCTTGAAGTTTTTATATCAAAAATTTATATAAGAACTACAATAACTTCACTAATACGTAAGATATAGCAATGAAACTCGTTTGCCAAAATGATATATCTATGATTTACCTCCAACTATGAAATTAGAACATTCTAAGATCACATAACAAACTTATTAAAAATAGTTTGCTTCCATAAATAAAAACTCTCCATATAGACAACCCTTATTGAAAAGGCATAAAATAAATATTTTTGGGTGATGCAAGATTACTCTTACACCCACGATGCTCCTACATCAGACACTCATAGTAAATTAAAAAGTGACCTTATCACTTCTAATATGTTGAGAGGAAAACCCAAATGGGAAGCATCCTCCCTTGTTAGCCATAATGAATTTTATATAGGCCTTTCTTTCCATTTGACTTGATATTTGTCCTTGTACTTTTGGCAACATGTCTTTTCGATATATCCTTAATCTCCTTTGTAGCTGAAGTAGTTGCCAAAATACTCCATTGCACTATTATAAAATCATCTTCATTTCTTCCTTCATTTTACTCCATCAAATCTAAAATGTTAAAAAAATGGTGAATATCCAATTTAGTGGGCAACTGTGCTTCATAGGAATTCCTAGAATCACGTTTTTTTAGTATCTTGCACAGTCCAAACTTCTTCATTTTTAACTTGTTAAATGTACCTACTAGAAATCTCTCCTTCCTCAAATGAACCACAACTTCATCTCCAACCTAAACTTCCTTATACCTCCTTTCCTCATCTGCCTTATTCTTGTAGTGTTTATGATAGAATCATATCTTGTCTTTTTGGCTTATCTCCAACCAAATATCTCAACAAGTTTCCCAAACTCTTATTCACAAACTATGTCTTTCCATCAATTTGTGGATGATGTGATGAGATGAACTTCAAATTTGTCTTTAAATTCTTTCACAATGCATGCAATAAATATTGCACAAAGTTGGTATCTCAGTTTGAAACTATGCTCTCTAGTAGACCGTGTAGTCTCACAAATTCTCCAAAAAAATAATTTTGCTACATGAAAAAACATCACTATTCTCTTTGCAAGAAATGAAATCAGCCATCTTTGAAAACCTTTCAACCACTACAAAAATTGAATCATGCACTCATTGAGTCCTTGACAAACCAATACTAAAATCCATGTTGTCATCCTTCCACAACTTCTCTGGTACATATAAAGGCTGGTATAACCTTGTATTCTACTTC